>CM047810.1:66189797-66614323 GCA_026214975.1 Gentiana macrophylla
TAAACTTAGAATCACATTTACTTTTGTGAAGTCCTGATAATTATATCTAATAAGAAGTAAACCATATTTCATGAGTACGTGATCACTTTATACTCCTGCGATTTCTTAATTAGTAAACTTAATGATATTCATATTGTCCGTTGCAAGTAGTTGTTTATTATTCACTTATTCAATAATTGAATCGAGATGTACTACGCTTGTTATAAAAGGTAAAATTATAATGTGTACATTGCATAGATGATTGATTATGCTTACCTAGTGTCAAATTTATCGTCGGATGTGTTCCTAAAACTTCTAGCCACAAAAGCTGAGTAATAAGCTTGAGACGTACCTGTGTTTGACAATGTTAAAACACTGGGCTTGTAGTAAGTTACCAAAGTAGCCTCGCTTGTGGTAATATTCGATGCTAATATTTGATCTAAGATAGAGGAAATTCTAAAAGTTTTCCTTCTTGAGATTGATAGTATCTGAAAAATATGAAGATATGAAAAGAATATTCAACTCTTTAAGAGGCTTTGAGTAGTACTCGGTCTCCAGGTCCAAAAACCCTATAGATACGCTCTTGCTTATTATTCTAGTGCTTGAAAAATTAAAAGGCTTGAGAAATGGGAATATTGAAGTTGGTAGGTTAAGACTACGAAGTTTGCATAAGCTCTAATCTTGCTACGAATGTTTAAAACTCAATGCACATGCACACAACACATCGATTCATGATGAATAGTGGATAATGGATAACTGATGAGCATAGAGGATATGAGTTGATTCGAGTTTCTTGTGTCAGTATACTGTGACCACGGGAGAGTAGTTTATGGGGAATAACTTGTTGATATTTTGATCGGGACGATCAAAGGCTAAGTGGGGGGTAGTTGATAACGGTCATTTTGTGCCCATTATTCTATGACCTTTATCCCGATTCTAGTTTAAAGAGCTATAATAGAGTAATAATAAGTCGTAATACGCTTAATTTACATATGTCGAGAGTTACGATTCATTATTATGTATTGAGAGGTTTTATTATATTATTTGATATTACAGACTATATTTCACGTTATATTTGTAGTAACTCATTTGGGAGCGCAAGGATGGACTTGGAAAAGCTTTGATGGATCACGAGACAAGTTCGGGAGGCCCAAGAGCAGAAAAAGAGGAGAAAGCCAGGAGCATGTAAGGCTCGGTCGACCGAGCCCATGCATTCGATCGACAGTGGGCCTCTGATCGAGAAGAAGTTCGGCACATTATTTGAGTCGGTTAGGGTTGAGTGTTGGCATTTTAAGTCGGTTTTCTATGACGGTGAGGCTCTATAAAAACACAAGTCCTTTGTATTTTTAGGAGGCACTCACCAATACTATTTCATATTTACAAATAAGCAAATAAGGATTCTTTAGGCTTGCGGAGGTTGCTAGGGTTGCAAACATGTAAGCCCTAGTTTATCTTCTTGTTTTCTTTTAAGTAATCAATTTCCCAATTATGCTTTGATTGTTTGAGTAGGTATTCATATCTAGATGATGTAGATCTAGGATATGACGTTAGGGCAATGGTGATACCTTGTCTATAAGGATCCCAAACCTACGTCCTCTACCTAACATCTACGGATGAATCTGTGTGTTTAATTTACGTGTATTTAGATTAGTCTATATGATGTCACGATGATTAGCTATATAATCCGATTCGTATATGAAACGCCGAAAAATATGTTCGGGATGTAAATCAGGGAGTCGAGACTCTCGGGTGACCGAGAGGTGTCACTTTCGATCGACCGAGAGCACCTATTCGGTCGACCGAGGAGTTGTCAAACTGTTTTCATCCATTAATCGATCACGTCTTTATGATTAGGTTAGCTTAATTGAATCTGTTATCTCGATAGGTATGGCTATGGCTACGTCACTCACTTGATTTAATTAAAAGCGTGTAAAAGGAAATACCGGTATAAAACTCTTAGGTAGGCTCATGAATTGATCTTCGGACTTTCAGCGTTATCTAGGTAGGGTTATATTAGGAAATTGCGCGCACCTTCTTATACGTAGATCGTAAACTAGCATGAGACTATAAATTGGTAATTGTTAGTTGGGCGAGAGTTTGAGTGATCGTCTAGGAAATACGCCAACCAAAGGAATGTTGCCTGGGCGAGGTGTGCGGTTAATATCGGCATCCTTAGAGTCGTATAGCGTGTGAGTTATATGAGATGGAGGCACCAAAAGGCGAAGTCACGTAACAATATCACGAGTGATCTAGTGACCTACCGGTGCTAAGTCAAGTTAAAGAGGATGACTCCGTAGCCACTATAAATGAATATGGGCGGATTAATAGTTGATAAGTCTTGTTTGTTATATAAATTGTCTAGATCCGCAGGATCACGGTTATAATTAGGCGATTGATTACGTTATTTGTTTATGTGTTATTTATATGTTTGAGTGTGTCTTTCTTTTCGTACTTTATCTTTGGTCATAGACCGTATTTGTCAAACGAAATAACTAGTTGACTATTTAAGTTAGGATCCACAAATTGATTCTCTGTGGGATCGACCTCGACTCTATCTAGCTATACTGCGATTGAACCTAGTTCACTTGCTAGTGGTTATTTAGGCATCGAGTTAGTAATTTAACTTGACCTCAATCAAGTGAATAGAGAGTCTCTTACCAAACGCATATTCTCCTAGAACAGCAAAATACCTTCCACTTCCCGTTCTTCATTGAAAGTGACCTCCAGGATATTTCTTAATCCTGGTTGTTTCTGAATCATCTCGTAGATATAACTTGCTAACAGTGTGTTGTTGCACATAGTTTCATAAATTTCAAATGTATACACATCTAACTCTGTGATCAATCTTTCTTCTTGTAATTTCTTTGAGGTGGTCATTTCTGGGTGTGAAAACAAAATTTAACTTTGAGAAGAAAGGATTATGAAAAATCTGAATTTTTGTTTTCAAGAAAAAGATTGAGTTTAAAAAGAATTTTGAAACGTCTGATTTAGGAGAGTGTGAACGAGGTTTGGATATATATGGATGATGTTCTGGCGCTTGATTAGTACAACTTTTCAGATTCCATGATGGTTTGTGTAACCAAGACATGTACTGTTCTGACAGTAATGGGGTGTACACGCAATATATTCTGACAAAAGAAATACATTAATTAAATGCGATATAACCGCTGTTGATTTTATCTTATCAACCTTTGACTTAAGTTGACTGGAGTAAAACTGTTTCTGGGTTCAATTTGTCAGTTCCGTTAAATCTTTCAGTTTTAGTTGATCAGTTTGAGATTGTTGATGTCAATGACTAACCTATTAAGTGAGCGCACCCAAAATAACAAAGATTAATCCCCTTGATGAATCTCTAGCTTAACTGACTTAACTAACTTTAATTATCTCTAATTCAGTTCTTAGTTTGGAAAATCTTTCTTTGTCCAATGGCTTTGTAAAGATATCAGCCAACTGATCTTCAGTAGGTACATAAAGAACTGTAATATCCTTTTTCTCCACATGATCTCTTATAAAGTGGTGACGCACATCAATGTGTTTCGTCCTTGAGTGTAAAACTGGATTATCTGTTATTCCAATTGCACTTGTGTTATCACACATTACGGGAACCATTCCTTCTTCTATCCCATAATCTCTTAATTGCTGTCTAATCCATAAAACTTGAGCACAACAACTTCCAGCTGCTATATATTCTGCTTCAGGTGTTGAAGTTGAGATAAAGTTTTGCTTTTTGCTAAACCATGACACAAGTCTATTTCCTAGTAGCTGACATGTGCCTGAGGTGCTCTTTCTGTCCACTTTGCATCCTGCATAATCTAAGTCTGAGTAAGATATCAGCTTGAATTCTCCTTCTCTTGAATACCAAATTCCAACTCCATCTGTATCTTTCAGATACTTCAAGATCCTTTTAACAATTGTGAGATGGCTTTCCTTTTGTTTTGACTGAAATCTTGCACATACACCAACAGTAAAGGATATATCTGGCCTACTTGCTGTAATATAGATTAAGCTTCCAATCATTCTTCTGTAAAGTGTTTGATCAACATCTTTGCCTTCTTTGTCTTCATCTAGCCTGATGTTGGTCCCTATTGGTGTAGAAATTCCAGTTGATTTCTCCATACCAAACTTTTTGATAAGTTCTCTTGTATACTTGGTTTGGTGAATGAAAATTCCATCATCTAATTGTTTAACTTGTAATCCAAGGAAATAATTCTGTTCTCCCATCATACTCATCTAAAATTTGCTCTTCATTAAACTTGCAAATGTCTCACATAACTGTTCATTTTCTGATCCAAAAATGATGTCATCAACATAGATCTAAACAAGTAGAGTGTTTTCTTCATTTTTCATTCTGAATAATGTTTTGTCGATAGTTCCTTTGCAAAATCCATTATCCACTAGAAACTGAGATAGAGTTTCATACCAAGCTCTTGATGCTTGTTTAAGTCCGTAAAGAGCTTTCCTTAGTCTGAAAACTTTATCAACTTGATCTTTGATCTCGAATCCAGGTGGTTGTTGAACATACACTTCTTCTTCAATTATTCCATTCAAAAATGCACTTTTAACGTCCATCTGGTATACTTTGAACATTTTGTGAGCTGCAAAGGCGAGAAATAGCCTGATTGCTTCCAATATTGCAACTGGTGCATAAGTTTCATCAAAGTCTATGCCTTCTGCTTGAGAATATCCTTTAGCTACAAGCCTAGCTTTGTTTCTGATAATATTCCCTTCTTCATCAAGTTTGTTTCTGAAAACCCATTTGGTTCCAATGATATTCACATGAACTGGTCTTTCTACCAATTCCCATACTTGATTTCTTTCAAATTCATTCAATTCTTCTTGCATAGCTAATATCCAGTCTGGATCTTTCAAAGCTTCTTCTATTTCCTTAGGTTCAGATTGAGATAGAAAACATGCAATCATTGCATCTAGTTGATGTCTTGTTCAAACGCCAGCTTGAGCGTCACCAATAACTTGTTCTTCAGGGTGATCTCTCATCCATTGATAAGCAGGTGTCTGCATCAAAGGATCTATATTTTGTTCGACTGGTTCTTGAATTTCTTCAACTGAGTCAGAATCAAGTTGTTTTGGAGTGGGTTGTTGAGCAGTTGGAAACTGAGACTGATATGGATCTGAACATTCTGAAATCCGTAGTCTTCCAATGTCAACAATAATCGATTACTCGCAATACCTGTAACCGAGGCGAAATCGGTTTGCAGTGCATCTTGATTGTTTCACCAAGGAAGTTTGGTTCATCAAACACTACTTGTATAGATTCCTCATGCTTGAGTGTTCTTTTATTTAGTACTCTAAAGTTGATCTTTCCCATTATTGTGTATGAAACATTTGCTTCCAAAAGCATGAAAGTAAGAAACGTTTGGTTTCCTTCCATTCCAAATTTCATAAGGAGTTTTCTCATGCCTTTTATTCATGAGAGCTCTGTTCTGTGTATAGCAAGCTGTGTTAACTGCTTCTGTTCAATATCTTACAGGTAATTTTGCTTCACAGATCATCGTTCTTCCTGCTTCTTTGAGTGTTCAGTTTCTCCTTTCAGCTACACCATTCTGTTGAGGTGTTGCTGTAGTAGCGAGTTGGTGTAAAACACCATTTTCTTCACAATATTCAAAAATCACATTGTTGTGGAATTCAGTTCCTTTGTCTGATCTTATCTTCACAACTGATACTCCTTTCTGATTCTGAAGTCTCTTGAGTAGTTCAGTAAGTCTTTGCATGGTTTCACTTTTCTTGGTTAAGAAGATAACCCAAGTGTATCTTGAAAAATCGTCTACTACAACCATGTATACTTCTTTCCACTGATACTAATTGGTGTTACAGGTCCAAATAAATCAATATGTAGTAGTTCTAGGACTCTGGTTGTTGAATGCTGAGATTTAGTCTTGAAACTTGCTTTTGTTTTCTTTCCTTGTTGAAATGCATCATATACGCTATCCTTCTTATATGAGATTTCTGGTAGTCCAATGACTAGCTGTTTCTTGACAAGGGTGTTGATGTCATCAAAGTTTAGATGACTCAGTTTCTTATGCCACAACAAACTGATTTCTGATTTGGTATGCACAAGCAAACAAGTTTCTGCAACGGCTATTGTCCAATCTACAACAAACATATTCTCTTTTCTTCTTCCGGCTAAAACAACTTGAAATCTTTGTTTACGACGACAATGCCGAAATCTTTATCAAAAATAACTTTGTATCCCATATCACGAAATTGGTCAGTCTTTGGCGATTGTAATGTAATCCTTCTACATAAGATACATTCTTGATTGTGATTCCATTTCTGATTAAGGTACAATATCCTTTGGTGTTTCCAGGTTTGTCTTTACTTCCGAAATTAACTTTTGGTCCATCTTTTGCAATAAAATTACTGAGACAGTCCTTGCTCTTTGTCATGTGTCTAGAGCAACCACTGTCAAAGTACCATACATCCTGCAATAAAAATTAACACTACAAGAAAACTGGCCTTCAATGACAAAAACATAATGACAGGAGGTAAATCCCGTCATTAAGGGGTAGTTATAATGACAGAACCTACATTATTTTGCTGATTGATGACCAAACATTCATTCCCGTCATTAGTGATCATATTTCCCATCATTAGTAATCCGATTATAAAATTCCCGTCATTCTTCATACATTTTTGTTATTTTTTTATGATGCGGTGAAAGTGAGAAAATATGTGGTTATAGTACATAACACTCGGCATAAACGTGTAACAATATTTATTTTTTTATCATTTTATGTTCTTCACAAAAATAAGTATGAAATTGTTTTTTTTTTATTTTGAAAGTGTATAAATTGGTTGCAAATTACTATCAATATATGAACATTCAAATTTTTTTATTCGCCCAAAAGATTTGCCAAATTTTAGGCGGGTAATCACCCACCAAAAAGTTAATCCCAATTTCACTTTTTGCTTCTGTTTTACGAGAATATCATTTTCTTTACGAGTAATGATACGGGTATAATCGTTGTGATACAACGTGTATCTACACCATTAATTTCTAATTTAATCCCATTGATCATTATTATATACATCATGATCAATGATGAAAATACATGTTGTGACACTCGTTGTGTCACAATGGTTGTATCCGTATCATTAATCTTTTTTCACTTAAAAAAACCACTAATTATTTTTCACCACATATATCTTATCTGTTAGATTCACCGAGACCTTATTGCTCTGAACCTTTTTTTTGTTGAGAATTGCTCTGAAGTCTGAAGCATCCAAACATACGGTAAAACAAAGTGCATGTGGTACTCCTCCTTCGAATTTCAACCTGGCTTTTCGATTCAGGATCCTTTTCAATCACAAATTGTGCTCCTCTTTATATCTAATTGATGGTGTTTTGTTTTTTATTTCATTTTTAGGGTTCAATTGCAAAGAGAAAATAAAATTCGATCGGAAGCAGAGTGTTTGATTTGCAGCCACAAATTAAGGTGGGTTATTCTCCAATCTAACCTAACAACCATTCACATGATCTAAGTGAAATTTTCTATTCAATGGTTGTGAGGTATGAATGTAATATTTTAATCATTGCATTGAAACCCCCTTTAGCAAAAAATGAAATTTTTTGGGAACATCGAATTTCCTTGCTTAATGTGTCTCTTTGCTCAAGCTAAGAACTTGTTGTACATCTATTTTAATCATATATGTACATGTTTTGGATGAGTCTAAATGTTTGTCCAAGACATGAATTGCTCTCTGCTGATGTGTGCTTGCCAATTTAAACTATGCCACACTTTGGTTTGTTTTGGAGAACTTCTTGTGTCGTATAGAAGGTTAATTAGCATCCAAATCTATAGTTTATACTTCATACTTTGTCTTACTGCAGCCTACTTTATTGCTTTTCAAGAAAAGAAATTACATCACACATGTTTGGGTTTATTTTGGGGGGTTCCATATATGGTAACAAAAGTAGGGAAATTGGTTTCAACATGAATCTTTCTGTTGAGTCCTTGTACAGTCTGCTTGTGATCTTGTATTGTTTGCCTGCTAAAGAGTCAATACTTTACCTTCTCTGTTCATTGAAGTTTTTGTCCATTACCTGGTGCTGTTAATGGTGACAAAAAAACAAGTTGACTATATTTGTTAAAGATGTGTGATGATAGGTTTATAGGTATTTTTTCTTCTACCTCTGGTTTTTGTACTTCTTGTACAAATGAAAACATAACATTTTTTACCAATCAAGTCTTGCTATCCCTGTTCTTGGTAGCAAAAAAGTAAGCCTTGCTATCCATTTCTACCATAAATTTTGAGTCTTAAAATGTTTTTGTTATGTTGCCTATGAGAACAAGAATGTTGTTGTTTATGTGCTAAAAATATTCTCAACATGAGTCTTGAAATGTGTTTCGAGTCAAAAACTGATCATTACAATTTGCATGTGTACATGCTTAACGCATGCTTGATCTTTCAGATATGATCCTTAACACATGCTTGACATGTTTTTGAGTCTTAGATGAACCTGTATTATCACAAATTAGTCAAATTTCACAACAATTTTTCAGTTTAG
The DNA here is from genome assembly GCA_026214975.1 of Gentiana macrophylla. Lineage (NCBI taxonomy): Eukaryota > Viridiplantae > Streptophyta > Magnoliopsida > Gentianales > Gentianaceae > Gentiana > Gentiana macrophylla. Next base: position 66,198,304 of record CM047810.1, read on the forward strand.
AAAAATAGATTCTACGTGTATGGCATGTGGATACTTTTTTGTTGTTATATTGCACATGTTTTCTTGAAGCATTTATTAAGTGATTTTTGTGGCAACAGATGATCCCAAAAAGTAAAAATAGCATGATACAGAAACCTGTTTCTTTCCTTGCACCTGGTCAGCTGGCCAAGGATCGCAATTGTGGAAAAAAACATTAAATGTTCCAAATGGAAGTAAGAGGATAGAAGCCGTAGAGGAAAGGACAATTAATTTGTGCAATCATGGAAGGACGGGTAACGTGTAAATTTTAACAAAAACTTGGATTGTATTGTAAATTGATATAATTGTAACAAGTATTCTTTCCTTCTTGAAGGCTGTAATGGAGTCCACAATCTTTTTGTCCATTATGGTGAAGACAAATGGGAAGAAAGAAATATAATAGAAGAAAGTTCTTTTTTGGATGTCTTGAGCATATGTCAAAGGTTCATTGACATTTATACCTTTGGAATCCAAATTACAGATGAGAATGGCAAGCCTTTGAGAAATGACAAAGATTTGTTGGGTTTGCTGAAAGAACAAGAAAATGTGGAGGATATATCCATCTATCTACATAAGGATTCAACTGTACAACCATTGCACTTCAAATTGCCCCAAGACAATCCATCACTCGGTAAACATTAATTAGTTCATTGATTTGATTTTGTTTTATTCATTTATCTTTATCTTCATTTTATGTTGTGCTTTTTCAGTTTCTGCACCCAGTGATTCACAAGCTAGAGATGTGATTACAAATGATGGTAATCATGGTGAAAATAGTGTTGAAGGTATGTATGATATGCATAACATGTTTTATATCATGAATCACATGTGTAATTAAAATGTGGATATATTTTTTAGTGATAAAGTTATTCATTACATTCAACAGCTGAAAAAGTGAGAAAAGTTAGAGGAACAAATAAGAACAAAAAAATCGTCTATCTGAAAAGTGGAGAAAAGCTTGCAATTAATTTTTACAACAATCGCGCGGTAGGACCTAATCATGAATGTTGGTCTAGACACTTGGGGAAAATTGTGAGAGACAAGCAAATATGTCCTATACGAGTGCATTATTGGAAGGATGTGACAAAAAGTGAAAAGGAACACATGTGGGCTATGGTAAAGGTATGTGAAATGAATTCTCTATGCTTTACTTACATATCTGACATATTACATTTGGTGTGAATTAGAGGTGGTTTTCATAATGGTTTTGGTGGAATTAATCCTACTTTTTATGATCTTTCATAGGAATGCTTTTCCAATCCTGATATGGAGTTATACCGTGAACATACTTTGGAGCATATGGGTATTTTGTGGACAGCATGGAGGTCATCTTTGAATACAAAGTTTGTGAAACCTTGCAATACTAAAGGGCTTGCATTGAAAAATGTTCCTCCGGGTTTGAATTCTAAAGATTGGAGTTGGCTTGTCACTGAAAAGTTTTTAAGTGATAAGTTCAAGGTATGTTCAAGATTGGGAAAAACTAAAAATAAATATCAAGATTTCATTGCTAATTGTGCATGTGTTTATTCTTGTATCTTATAGTTGCTCTCTTTAAGAGATACATTCTTTCCATTGATTTGAGCTTAGAGTTTTTTTCCTGGTTAGTAAATCGGTAAATGCGTAGTGTCTTGATTTATTGATGTCTTGAGATGATTTTTGTTAATTTTATGCTACTTTTGCAGTATATAATTTCATCCCATTGCTCTGATTTTTGGTTGTGTAACTTGTGTTCTAGCTTGTGTTCCTTCTACTTTCTTCATTCTTTGATGGAGACATTTATGTCTTTGGTAAAAATCCGAAACCGGATCAAACCGGGTTGAAGTAGAAGGACAAATTTCCAGCTTATGACAGTCTAATTTGGTTACGTTTCATGTAAAAATGCAATTTGTAATTAATCTTGCTTTGTGATTCAAATGTAGAAAATCGCTTCTCGAAATTCGATAATCGTTTCAAAGGTGTGATGAATCATCGAACCGGAAGCCAGCCGCATAGACAAATCATATATGAGATGGTAGATATTCCAAAATTACTACTGTGTTCGATTTATTACGTTAATTAATTGATATTTAGTTTTTCACATGTCTGATTTAATTATTCCAGGGAGGTAAGGAAGATGCCCCACTTGACATTGCGAAAATCTTTTATGCGACTAGACAAAAAAATGGAAAGTTTGTTGAACCAAGAGAGCAAGAAAAATATGTAAGTATCAATACTAACATTTATGCATATGTGTATCATTTATCACAATATCTTTGTTGACAAATAGAGATTGAGCTTTGTAGGATGAGATAATCAAGACTGTTCAAGCGAATGCATCATTGTCACCTATTGATGTGGTTGAAACTTGCTTTGGACCACAAAAACATAGCAATGTATTTGGTTTTGGAGGTGGAGTGAAGAGGAAACATTTTAATGATCCTCCGGCTGCTCATATAAAAGAACTTAAGGATAAACTTCACAAGAAAGAAGATGAAAGTAATGATCTAAGAAGAAGCGTTGAGGAAATTGAAAGTATTTTCATCAACATGAGGAAGGAAGACCAACCAACCTCAAAGGAGCCACCAGCTTGTATCAATGACCTTGAATAGCTTTGATTCAGGTATGTAGTATTTCATAACCTATAATCTAGGCATAATACTGAATTAAAGAAAAACAAGTGTATATAAATGAATAACCTCTTTAGAGAAGGAATACCTTAAATTTTAATGTTTATTACTAAAGACTTTGTGGTTTTAGGTTTATGGCTTTATGCATGAGATTCTTGTGATGTCCTTCCATATGTCCTGCTATATATTTTGACTATTACATGTTTCATAGCATGTTTACTTGAGAGATACTTGTTATTAGGTCTTATGCATCGGTCTGCTTTTTTGTTAAATGCCTAAACTGTTTTTATGATTATATCTAACTTGCCGTACAATATGGGGTTCATGGCGTATGTCGCGAATTTAATATGAATGCATTTGAATAATCTGATTTTGGACAATATGTTCTGATACTCCAGAAATGCAAGTAACTTACCTTGCATCTATCTTTGATTTTTCTTGAAATGTGAACTATTTGGTATGATTTTTTGATTTGGTTTGCCCATGAATCGGATGTGAATCTTGAAATGATAATTCTGAACTTATTATATTTATTGAAATATGAGCATAAAGCTGAATTTCTTGTTATGCATTTTTTTAGTGGAGATGTTGTGTATTTACTAAGTGCTGAATTTGATGCCTTTGCATCTAATTAACATAAAACTGGAAATTCATGATTGATCTGAATACAAATCTCATGACTCTTGAAATTCCAATCTGGAAGTTCATGTACAGTTTAAATTCATTTGTCGTTGTGTTCTGTTATACCATTGATTTATGTACTGAAAATGCTGAACATAATGAACTAATTTCAAGGATAAGAATGCTATATGTTTCCATATATATAATCTTTGATCTTATTGTTTGCTTATAATTTTTATATTTTGAATAACTATCTATCTGCATATGTTGTTTGTGTTCTGGACCTGTTTGCATCATTCTAGTGTTAACAATACGTTTGCTTGTTTAGTCTTACAGTCAGTCTTCCTCATAGATATTAAGCCTGGTCTATTTGTCATTTGTGTTATATGAAAATGGAATGTGAATGATTGGTTAAAGATTCAGCTGTGCATCAGTTTGCTGGAATTTTATGTTTCATGTCTACCAAGTCTTAGTTTTTCTGAGCCAAAACAATAATGCAGTATCTAAGCCAATTATTATAGTATAAATAGATACTTCCATGCAAATTTATTGTGAGTGATCTCTTCATGTGATCTTATTTCAATGCTTACCAAATGCGATCGTCTCAAATCGATTTTTTTCTTTATTTTAATATTTATTTAAGTTGTTACAATGTTTTCTTTATTGATTATTGCTAATTTATATGCAGGAGTATGTTTTGATGCTTTTTGAAGAAAATGTAGCAAAGGATTTCTATCTATCACATCTTACGACACAGACACCGGTTTTGCTTATATTTTGACGGTGTATGGTATTTTGGCGTAACACCAAATGATCTATAATTATGTTTAGACATTCGGACTTTGGATATGATATTTTGAAATCCTTTTATAACGCATCTTTGTAACCATCCCAATTGGAATCATTGGGAACTACTATTGTGCGTCTGTTTTGTATATGAGTATATGTTTATTTAATGTAGCTTATATTTGGTTGATTTATTTTGGAGTAATTTTAGGTTACAAAAGGTAGCAGTAACATTTTAATATTTTATTTGTAATGGTACATTCTCTTGTGACATAGTGAGGGCATCATTAACAATAATGATGCTAGCCTTCATTAACGTATGATATTTAATGAGTGCTTGTATTGTTATAAAAGTAATAGTAATGATGGTTAAATTGTATTATAATGACAAAACTTGCGGTCATTACAAGTACTTGTTAGTGAGAATATATCCCGTTATCAAATGTGTATCAATATTTATAACGGAACCTACTTAATGACGGAATAGACTTTTTAATGACAGTAATAAACATTAGTAAAAGCATATACTAAACAACATCTGGAAAAAATAATGAGAGGAAAATATTATAATAATGAGGGGGTATGTAGTCATTAAATTGTTATAATGAGAGGATCCGTCCTCATTAAATCATGATTTAATGAGGGAAAATGACCCAGTTAATGACAGTATAGGCCGTTATGAAATAAATTTTTAAATGACGGGATAGTACCATCATTGAATGTGTCATGCAATTAATGACAGGAATCCCTTTCCCGTCATAATTTACCTTTATCTAGGGAAGCAACCATAAGAGGAAAATCCCGTCATTAAAAGTCTTTAATGACAGGAATCTGGCATTTAATGACGAGAATTCCTGTAATTAAAAACCAAATTTCTTGTAGTGTAAACATTTTTAGGTACCCAACTCTGTTTGGGTCCATGGGGGTCAGTTGTCAGTACAACTCTGGGAATATATCCTTTAGGTATTCTTCGGATATTGTTGCACTTGTTTTCATATATGTAAGGCATACTCCCATAGTATATATGCTTGGACTGTGTTTTATTTATATGATCTCTCGGATCTTTTGACTGAAACTTATTTCCATGATGATTTCTATTATTGAAACTTGAATAATAACCATCATTTCTTTTGTACTGAGGTTTATGTTAAGGACTGTAATGAGTCCTTTGCTGACCTTTGGGCTGAAACTTGTAATAAGTTTTCTGCCTGAAATGATTGTTTTTATCAGTTTGAATATTGCATTTAGAGATATTCCAGTCATCATCAGTTGGAAATAATCTGCCTTTCCCCCTGATTTTGTGAATCTTTGAATAATTAATATTCTTGGATTTATTAAGACTGAAGTTTCTCTGGTTCTTGGCCTGATTAGCTTTAGTAGATACAGCAGTAGATCTACTTTTTATATTTTCATGATGTTCAGCTGATTTACCTTTTTGGTTGAACCTGTTGTTCTTTACAGCAGATCTTTTTGAAAATTGACGCTGATGTTGACTTGATTCATGTTGAACTTGTTTCACTGGTTCAACATGCTTCTTAATATGACGACATTGTTCAGCTATGAACTTAACACCAGTTTTGGTATAATGTTCAATTGCCTTACTTGTTCCACTTTTCGAAGTTTGATGTGTATCAAATCCTAAGCCAGTCCTATCTCCATATGGCTTACCAGATTTGAATCCAGTTGCTAAACTAGACTGAGCAAAAGATTCATTTGATCTCTTGATCACGATGGTAACATCTTGATTCTTTCCTTTGTCAGTTATGCTTAGTTTTAACGTGTTCAGTTCATCATTCAATCTTTTGACTTTTAAAATTAGAGATTCTTTCTCAGCATTGATTGATTCATAACCAGCTTGTTTGGTAAAAAGCGGACTCATCAAGTCGTCAAGAGTTTCTTCTAATTCTGAGTTTCTCGGATTGGAATCCGCTGTTGAAGAACATGCATTTTTCATGGAAATTTGAGCTGAGCTATATTTAGAATTTGATTCACATACCTCATTGGGATCTTCCATGTGTGCCATTAAATCTGTGTCATCTGATAGCCTTTTTGTACCAGCTTCATAGTCTGATTCATCTCCAGCAAGGAGTGCTCTTCTACCAACTCTTCTTTCTTTGAGTCTTCTTGGTCGATTCGGACATTCGACTTTGTAGTGTCCAGTTTCTTACTGATTGAAACAAAGATATTCATCATCTTTTCTTTTCTCAGGAGTCTTCTTGATGAACTTATAGGTTACAGGATGACCATTCTTCATCCTTCTGATCCTACTCATCATAAGAGCCATTTGTTCCTCCATTTCATCCAACTGTGGAAGACTGTTTGTGGATGTTCCTTGAGAATCATTTGATCTTTGCTGCCAAGTCTTTGTGGTTTTTGGTTCTTCTAGAGCTTTGATTATTGCAGCTGTGCTTGTGAAATCTTCACTGAATTCGTAAGCTTTCAAATCTGAGAAGATTTTGAAGGAGTCCTCTATATCAATTCTTCTAGATTCTTCCATAGCAGTGACCTTCATCTTCCAACACATTGGTAAGGCCTTCAAGATTCTTGTATTGATTACCTTCCTTGTGTATTCAATCTTGAGTAGATCTAATTCATCCATGATAGAACTGAATCTTGTCTCCATTTGGTCACTGGTTTCTCCACTTTTCATCTTGAAAAAACTTTTGCTTTGCAACTGAGATTTTGTTTTCCTTGATTGAATCAGTTCCTTCACAAACTAGTTGAAGTTTGTCCCACATTTCTTTAGCAGTTGTGCAGTCTTTCAACTTTAAGTACATATTGCTGTCAAGAGTTCTGAGGATAAAGTCCATAGCAACATTGTTAAGATTGTTTCGCTTGCGATCATCATTGGTCCATTCAGCTTTAGGCTTGGGAACTCAAACTTGATTTTCACCAACAGTTTGCATGTGAGTGATCTGAATTGGTCCATCAGTGAGTACGTCAATCATCTCATCATGAGTAGCAGCCAGAAAAGCCTGCATACGACGTTTATATTCATCAAATCTGTCCATGTTGCACATAAGCATCTGTCTTGCATACCGATTGTTATCCAATGGGAGTGAGTGAAAATTGATTGTATAAGAACATAAAACTGAGCTTTCTTATGAGAACACTAGAGGAGATTTGGAGCAAATGAGCTTCTAACAGTGGCTTGTTAAAGAAACACTGCTCTGATACCAATTGTTGGTCCCTTGGAAAGGCTAACACAAGTTTAGAGGGGGTTGAATAAACTTGTCCCTAAAACTAGATTTAAAACAAATTAAGGTTCAGTTAAAACTTGTGTGGAGTTAAGCTGACTAAGCTGAGTTTAAGTCAAACTGACTTTACCAAAAACTGAGTCAACCGGCAGCAGATTTAATTCTAGCCTTTTACTTGATCTTGTTATTCTATGTGAAAGCTGAGTGTGTTAAACTGAATATTGATGAATGTCAGTCTGTGACTTGTATAAAAATCAATCCTTAGAATGGTGTAGATAAATACTAAGTAAATAAATAAATGTGTAAAGTAAATGAGGCAAGTATTATAGAGGTTCCAGGTGGTGTAATCCTGTCAGTCCTCTCTTCCCATGTGGTGTAGGAGGAAAATTCCACTAGAACTTCTTGAGGTGAGCTATTACAAAAAGTCCTAAACAATAGTCCTTTGCTAATCCCTAGATTCACTATCTAAACAGTTGTAGAACATGTAGAATTGCTGCTCTTCAATTGCTTGAACACTGGTCCTTGAAGGGTTACGTATGCCTCTTCACCAGCTACCACCACAAACACAGTCTACCCGACTTCTTGTAACAAATGTCCTTGGCAGAACCTTCCCGGTTTGCTTCACCGTCTAAACATTTGATGTGGAATCAAAGTTGGGCTGAGAATCAATAAATTGATTCTTGTTTGTGGTTCTTCAAAGTGTCTGAATCTAGATAAATTCTGTGTAGCTTGAACACTTGAAGAAATTCTTGATATGGTCTTGTTATGGCAAGAGATGATAGCAATTCGAATAACTAAGACTAGTGCACAAAAATGCTTGTTGATCTTATAATTCTGTTAAATCTTCATATTTGATCCTTGGTGCAAAGTCCTCTATTTATAGTGTGAGGTCCAACGGTCAATTTTTATGAATTCGAATTGTATCAACGTCTATCTTGTAACGGCTATATTTTCTGACCGTTCTGATGTGTCAGTATTTCATCCAATAAAATTGCTTCCTTTTAAAACGTTTGACTGTACTATCAGTTTGTTGGATGGCTGGCATATAAAACTGAGTTTCCTCATCAGTTTTGTACCATGTTCATTAGTTGTCAGTTCTTGACTGACTTGGAGCATTAACTGAGATTTTACTCTTTTTCAAATATCAGTACTCCAGTTTACATCTGATTATAATTGACTTGATCAGAGTACACCATAAACAATTATCTTCTAAGAACTCATTGTCCTTATGATTCTTAGGTCTTCATACAAGATCCATAAAGTCAGTTCAGGTCACCACAAACATGCCTGAAGTCTAACTTTATAGTCTCGACTTGTAAACGTCATAACTGAGTTTGAACCCTCAGTTCTTCAATCTTCTATAACTGAGTCTGTGACCCTCAGTTCTTCATCAACTGAGTTTGAACCCTCAGTTCTTCAATCTTCTAGATAAGCCAACCGAGTTTCTGTCCCTCAGCGAACTTATCTTTTTCAGTTTCCTATTGGTGTATTCTGAGTCAGTTTATTTATCTTAATGATTTCCAGTTTTCTAAATGATTTCCAATTTTCAGTTTCACGACACACTAACTATTACAGTGCTTGTCTGATGTAACCTATACAAATATCAGACTCTAGTAAAACCTATACATTCAATTCTAGACATCTTTTAGCTTTTCACTATAACAGCTAGCTTCAGCACTTCATCAATGAGGTTGAGATAATATTCTGAGTAAATATAATGAATTATCATCAATATATAAATTTTATTTCCAACAGAGATAGAATTTTGCTTTTTGCTGAACCATGATACTAGTCTGCTGCGTAACATTTTGCATGTTCCAGAGGTGCTTTTTCTATCTATCTTGCATCCAGCATAATCAGAGTCCGAATATGATATCAACTTGAATCCTCCATCTTTTGGATACAAAATTTCAACATTGATGGTGTTCTTCTAATATTTGATTATTCTTTTGGCTGCTAGAAGATGTGATTCTTTTGGTTGAGCTTGAAATCTTGCACATACTCCTACTGCAAATGCTATACCAGGTCTACTTGCAGTTAGGTAAAGTAGGGATCCAATGATGCCTCTATAAAGTTTCTGATCAACATCCTTCCCACTTTCATCTTTTCCAAGAATAGCTCTTGCACATATTAGTGTATCTGAGGTGCCACTTGTGTCCATGCCATACTTGTGTATCAAGTCTTTTGTGTACTTGGCTTGATGGATAAAGATGCCATCTTTCCTTTGCTTTACTTGTAGTCCAAGAAAGCAATTTAGTTCTCCCATCATGCTCATCCGAAATTTTCTTTTCATTAAGTTTACAAATTTCTCACATAGCTTCTCATCTTCTGATCCAAAGATAATGTCATAAATATGGACTAACTTGGTGCTTGTTCCTTCCTCTAGCTTGAAGAGAGTTTTATCAATTGTTCCTTTTGTTGAATCCATTGTTGATCAGGAATTGTGATAGCGTTTCATACCAGGCTCTGGGTGCCTGTTTTAGTCCATAAAGAGCCTTCTTGGGATTGTATACTTTATCTTCTTTCCCTTTTAGTTGAAAACTGGGAGGTTGTTCCACATATACTTCTAGTTCCAAAAGGCCATTCAGAAATGCACTCTTGACATCCATTTGATAAACTTTGAAGTGTTTGTGGGCTGCGAATGCTAGTAAGAGTCTGATTGCTTCCAATCTTGCTACTGGTGCAAAGGTTTCATCATAATCTATTCCTTCTGCTTGAGAGTAGCCTTTTGCAACTAGCCTTGCTTTGTTTCTGACAACTTTACATTGTTCATCCATCTTGTTTCTGAATACCCATTTTGTTCCAATGATGTTGGCTATGTCTTTTCAATCAATAAGTTCCCAGACTTCATTTCGTTCAAATTCATTTAGTTCTTTTTGCATGGCTGTAATCCAGTCAACATCTTGGATTGCATCATCTATTGTCTTGGGTTCCATTTATGATAGGAAACATGTTAGCATATTCTCCAGTTGTCTTTTGGTTCTGACTCCAGTATGAATGTCTCCAATGGCTTGATCTTTAGGATGGTCTCTCAACAGTTGAGGTCAGGTTAAAGTTGTTCTGGACATGGGGCTTCGACAACTTCATTTTGTGTATTAGCTACATGCTCTTGTGCTGGTGCCTCTTCTGTTGTATTGACTGATGACTCATCTTCATTTCCAAAATTATGATTCTGAATGGTAGCTCGTACTTTTGCATTCATATAAACTTGTCTTTGACCTGCTTCTTCTTCAAGTTCTTGAAAGCTTTCACCATTTGTGTTTGGTTCATCAAAAACTGCAAGAATTGATTCTTCAATCACCAAGGTTCTTTTGTTGAGCACTCTGAAGGCTTTGTTAGTGTCTGAGTATCCTATAAAAATTGCTTCATCGGCTTTTTCATCAAAAGTATGCAGCTGATTTATGTTCAAAACAAAATGTTTAGATCCAAACATATGCAAGTGTGAGATGTTAGGTTTTCTTCCATTCCATATTTCATATGGAGTTTTTCCATGATGTTTGTTGATGATTGATCTGTTTTGAGTATTGCATGCTGCATTTGCTGATACAGCCCAAAATCTCTTTGGCAAGCATGTTTCTGCAACATTGTTCTAACTGCTTCTTTCATTGTCCCGTTTCTTCTTTCTGCTACACCATTCTGTTGTGGAGTCCCTGCTACTGATAGTTGACGCAGTACTCCATTTTCTTCATAGTAGGTTCTGATAATTTAATTTAGAAACTCTGTGCCTCGATTTGATCTGATCTTTATAATCATCAGTTTCTTCTCATTTTGAATTCTTCTTAGCAAATCTAGCAACTTTTTGAGTGTCTCTCTTTTCTTGTTCATGAATATGGTCCAAGTGAATTTGGAAAAGTCATCCACCACTACTAGAGTGTGTTTCGTTCCACTTACACTGACTGGTGTGACTGGTCCAAAAATATACATATGCAATAGATGTAAGATTCTTGTTGTTGATTGATAGGGCTTTGACTTGAAGGAGCTTTTGATTTGCTTCCCTTTTTGACATGCATCACATAGACTTTCTTCTTGAATGTGATCTCTGGTAAGCCTTCAACTAACTTGTTCTTTGACAGTGTGTTGATGGTTTTGAAGTTGAGATGATTCAATCTCCTATGCCAAATCCAGCAGGTTGATTGTTTACTTTTGACAAGCAAAAATGTTTCTGCTCTTGCTGTCTTCCAATGTACCGCATACATGTTGTCTTCTCTCCTTTCCGCAAGTACAACTGTGTTTGTTTGATTGTGAATCACTTTTTATCCATCCTTGTTGAAGTGTACATTGCAGCCTTTGTCACAAAATTGGCCGATACTTAGTAGATTTAAACTCAGTCCTTTCACATAAGCCACATTTTGAATCTTCAAACTTTTTTTGATCATTATGCCTTCCCTCTTAATTTTACCAGGGTTTTCTTTGCCTCCAAAAGTAACTTTGGGTCCATCAAAATCTTTAAAGTCAGTGAGCCATCCCTTGTTCCCTGTCATGTGTCTGGAACATCCATTGTCTATATACCAAACAACCTACAAAACAAATTAATTTTGTTTAGGTACCCAACACTGTTTGGGTCCATACCTGTTAGAAGCATGCCTCCTACTCCTAGTGTGTATTCAAAGTATCTTCTTTTTGGATAATTAAAGTCATTAAATTCATATAAGGTATGGCAGAATAACTTCTAGTGTTTCTCCTAGAGGTGTTATGATACTTTTCTCTACTTTTTGGTGCATTTGCATCCTTTTTCACTCTCCAATATGTAGAAGGAAACTTATTTCCAAGCTGCTTCTTGTGTCCAGGAATATGCCTTGGTTTGTTTTTCTTAAACACTTTGATGCATGTTATGAAATGGTTTCTTCTTATATTTTGGGGGTGTTATCTTCCAATCATCCTCAGAAGGGTAAAGTCTTCCCTTACCTTTTTGAACCCCTTTGCCTTTATTTGGATGGATTGATGATTTAATCTACTGTTTCACTGCACTAGGTTTTCACTTCATCAGTGCAGGATGAGTGATTGAAACTATGGTCTGTACTTTTCTGAATTTTGGTCCAGTCTTGGTCCTGGATTCAGAATTGTGTTGTCCATTGTTTCTATTTTCATCCTGATTGTTGTAGCCAAGACCATATCTGGATCCAAACCTTTTTGGGGGTTTGTAAGATGGTGCCATATGTGGTGCAGTGGTGATCTTAACTGGTAGGGAGGTTTTCTCAGCTGGTATTCAATACCAGATGTATGTACGTCTGATGTTTGTTGATCGGGTGAGTTTACTTCCTTGGTTGTTGTTCAGCTTTTAGTTCATCTAGTTCATCTTTTAGCCTTCTATTTTCCTCTCTCAGATTCTCATACTCCTGTTCTAGAACTTCATGAGTCATCTCAATTTTTTCAAATTTACTCATAAGATTCTGGAGTAGATTTGTAGAATCTAATGGGAGAATAGAGGATTGTGCGGTGTCAGATGTGGATGCTCTTGATGATGAATATGAACTAGAAGTTACCTCTGTTTCATTTGATTCTTTAGCCATAAGGCATAAGTAAGCCTTTTCATTGTCTGAGCTGTCAGCTTCATCATCATCAGCCTCATATTCAGATGATTCTTCATTGCTATCACGGCTACTTTCAGCTTTGAGTGCCTTCTTACTTTTTAATCTTTTCAGTTGTCTTGTACTTCTTCTTATCCTCATCTTTGTCCTTTTCTTCAGGGCAATCAACCTTGAAATGACCTTTCTTCTTACAGTTGAAGCATCTGTATTCATCATCCATTTTCTTCATGTCTTTGCTTGAGCTTGACTTCCTCTTTGATGATGAACCTCATTTGAATTGCTTCTTCTTGCTAAACCTGTCAAAATGTTTAACCAGTAAAGCTACATGTTCCTTCAGCTCCTGTGTCTCTTTGCCGTTTTTGTCAGCTATTTTGCTTTGCTGGGGTCCAACCAGTGCACTGGCCTTGTTGCCTCTGCTGGTGTACTGTCTTCACTGTTCAACTCAAATTCACGAGCCTTTAACTGAGACATCAGAGTCAAGGTTTCAATGTTTGCAAGATTTGTTGTCCCTCTGTTTACTGATGTGATGATCATTCATATATCAGGTAAGCCTTTCATGATTTTTAGACAGACTTCCTTCTGTGGATATGTATGTCCAAGCTGCTGCAGTTCAGTGATGATGCTTGAAAATCTGTTATCCATCTGATCAATGGATTCACCAGTCTTTATTTTGAAGTTCTCAAATTTCTGTTTTGCAACAGATAATTTGTTTTCTTTAACTGCTTCTGATCCTTCATTGATTAATGCTAATTTGTCCCACATATCCTTTGTTGTTTTGAAGTCTTTGATCCTCATGAATGTGTTACTATCCAGAGTCTTCAAGATCATGTATTTTTCAACAAAAACTAGATTTGCTCTTCTCCTGTCATCTTTTGTCCAATCTTTCTTGAGTTTATCTATTTGTTTTCCTTGATCTGCTCATGTGGTTATCACAGTTGTGATCTTGATTCGTCCATCATTGATTACATCCAGCATCTCCTCATGAGTCACTGGAAAATGAGACAACATCCTTATTTTATATTCATCAAAATTATTAACATTGAATACAAGTACCTTTGACATGAAATTTGAGGAATCCATAAGTACAAATAAGAGATATGTATAGAAAGCACAAATTTGAAAACTACTTTGAAATTATGTGATCTCCTTGTTACCAGAAATTAGATCTGAACAGGTTTTGATACTAGGAACACCACTCTGATACCAATTGTTGGTCCCAGAGAAGGGTAAAACTATAGTCATGAGGGGGTGGGTGAATGACTATATTGGAGTTTCCAAAACTTTTCTTGTATTTAAAAGCTTTTGGACAGTGGATAAGTCCCTTCTAAAAATGTTGCTTCAAAGTAGAATATGCAATCACAGATATGGAGTATGCAATGAAATGAAGTTCTATAAAGTAAGATGCTGAAAGTAAATAGACACAATGGTTTATAGTGGTTCAGGGTGGTGTAATCCCATAATCCACTTTTCACCTGTGATGATTGAAGGAATTCACTATTGTTTTCACAGATACAATAGCACGATTGTCCTTGGCTACACAAGCTTCACAATATGCAAGACTATCACTCCATGGATTCAAAAGCTTAAGTGACTCAGTCTCCATCACTGCTCCTTGAGAACAAAACTTTCAGCAGCTATCATAAAGGTTGCAACTCCTTCTCAGATTCCTCAGATTCAATTGCCTCAGTTGATGTGAATTGGATTCATAGACTTGTTATCAATTTCAGTGCTTGGTATGGAATTTGAGCTCTGATTTCTGGGTTGATCTCCAGATGTTTCTCTTAAGTGCAGATAGAAGGCTTTTCAAATTGACAGAGTTTTTGCTTGTTTCTTATCAGATTGAATCGTTGTTTTTCTTGTCTGTCAATGCCTTCTATTTATAGCCTTGATAATCCATGATTTGAATTTCCGTCCTTTGGATATTTAATGTGGAGAATAATCCTTGATTTAATTCTTAATTCCCCCTTAATTATATTCTCCTTGATTTCAATGATCGGATTTTTCTTCAAACATTTATCAAAAAATCCCTCCTTGATTGATGCTCAATTGATTGTGCATTTAATGCTTGATCTTCATCTTTTGAAATATGAATGAGTAAAGTTTACTTGGCCGTTCCCTGAACGGTTAAGTGATCCTTTTGACTTTGTTGTTTATGTCTTCCTTCACTGCTTTTCTTTTACTCAGCCGATAGTCAGTTTACTTTGCCAGTTTACTGCTTTGTTATTTTCTTTGATCTTTCAGGTACTTCTTGTACTTCACTGATCCTTGATTTTGGGTAAGATCAGTGTACACCATATTTGACAATGTAATTCATCATTTGAATTATAACTTGGACTTATCCACGGTCATCACAGACTTCCTTGGTTATAAGTCATACCATAATGTCTTCATGCTTCTCTACTGGTACTTGGCTGGCTTCACTCTGCCGAATATCTATTTTAATTCACCATCCTACAACTAGTACAATAATTGTCTAACTCAACTTATACAACATGTCAGACTCTAAGTAAAGACTTATACAGAGAATTGTAACTTATTTCCGGTTTGCTATAACAGCTACTATGGCCATCATCAAAACATAATAAAATGTTCTTAACAATTTCCCCTTTTTTGAAGATGCCAAAACCCTCAAAAGCCTGAACATAAGTGTATACCAATTTTCATTATATTAAACAGAGTAAAAAATCAAACTTTTCTTCATCCATTCAAGTGCAGTAAGAAATGTAGGTTCAAAACATATTCAGGGTACTAAAATTATATTTTGCTTAATTCTGCATTGTACCTCTTGAACTTTGTTGTCTGGACCTCCTCCATATCTTTCCAACTGATTTCTGGAAACATCCACTTTCAGTATTCCATAGCAATATAGTTGGAGACTCCCTGAAATACCCTATTGTCAAAGAGTGTGTGAAAATCAGGCATAGTCTCATTTGCCCTAGGTTCTCCAACGTATTTTTCAAGTCTATCCCTTGCTTCATCAATGTATGAGTCAGAAAACTTGAGATTCTTGAACAGATCCCATTGTTCTTGTCGGTTCATTTTCCCCATAGGATCGAAAAATTTTACCATGTAATTGAAATCTTCTTGTTATTCACTAGGTAAATCTTCTAGTCCTTTTGTAGAGAGGGGTATGGATGTACTTGGTCTACTGGTAGAGTCGGATACAGTATGCTGTCTCTTAACGTCATTTTAAATTTTGGCCATATCAGTTCTCATCTTCTCATCCTGATAGCTTAGCTAGTCTGCCCACGCTTCATCTTGCGTTTGATTTGGATACAGACCGTCTCGGACTCTGTAAAACTCTCTTACATTATCTAGTACTTCAGCATCATATTCTTCCCTATATCTGTGAGTAGGGAATGTTATTTTCACCAGTATATCTGATGATGCTGCTACCTCTACTGGTGTTGCCTCTGCCAGTGTTGAATCTGTGTTGGCTTGCTGATCCTCTTTGCGGATTTGATCCAGGTCTTTGCTGTCTACCTGATCTATCTCTATCATCATCTCTTCTTTGAATGGGATGGGGAAAACCTATGCAGGGTTCATTTGATCTCTTTTCCCTCTCATGTCTTTTTTTTCTTAGCCGTTCTTCAGCTTCATTTCGAATTCTTAGTTCTCTGTCCCTTGCTCTTAGCTACTCCTCAGTGAAGTTTGAGGGTCTAACTGTTGATCCTTCTTCAGGATTATCACTGCTTTCCCTCTTTTTGGCAGCATCATCCTTTTGTTGTAGTAAGATACTGTTGGTAGCTTCAGCTGAACCAATCAGAGCATCTAGTTTGGACTCAATAGATGTGAACCTGTAGTCATGATCAGTCAGCTTCTTGGTTACACTTCGAAATATCATGCCAAAAGCAAGCCATGGACTCATTTTCTTGAGAAATGTACTGTCTGAGTCTTGCAAAATTGTTGGTGATATTGAGGTTTAATTGTTTCATCAGGTCACCTTGTCTTTGCACAACAATGTTTTGTGCATCAATGTACTTAGCAATACCCTGAAATCTTTTCTCTATAGAGTGGCTTTCATCTTTAAATGCCAGAGTCATAGACCTGAGATACATTGCTTGTTGTTCCAATTCCTTAGCCAATAAGGCTTCCGCCTTTTCAAAGGTTTCATTGGATATCCCAGTGTTCAGTTGAGTGAACTTGTGGCTGATATCAGCCAATTCTCGTTCGTCTATTGTCCTTTGTCGTGATTTTGCAATGTGGGAGGAACCTTAACTGATTCTTGGTGTTGTGTTGTTGGTTGAGTAACATCTACACCACCTTCTACTTCTTCAAGTACTTGAGTCGATGTGAGTTCTGGTGCAGCACTGTCTCCTATTCCCCCTTCCTTTGTGCTGGGAGTTGTCTTGACTGGTGTTGAAGCAGCTGAGCCAGTGTCCAATACTGTTGTTAGTTCAGCCAGAGAGTCAATAGACAGTTGCTGAGGTGTTGTCTTAGCCATGGCTTGCTTTTGGCATGAGATCTTAAGAAGATGTTATCATCAATTGCATCAGATAATTGTTCAGCCTCTTTGTCTTGGTCATTAGCAGTATCCTTTGGATCATCACCAGCGTCATTGTGATCCACACCAGCATCATCATCATGATTATCATCATTATCATCATCATGATCATCACCATCATCAGCTGACTCATTACTTTCTTGTTCAGAAGTTGGATGTGTTTTTGCCTTAGCTGCATCCACCATATCCCATAGTGGGGATTCATCAAGTACACCAACCAAGGCTGTGATCCCTAGAAAGTGAAAGAACCAAGCCTCCTCAGCAAGCATGTGTTTAGAGTCATGAAGCTGAAGTCTTGAGTCACCTTATTTCTATTCAAGATATGCTGCTATTCGATCATCAATATCAGCTGTAGACAACTGTGCTGGTTCTTTTGGATTTTTCTCATCATCTCTGGTGTCTCCTGCAACTTCCTTATTTTGAAGTTGTTCATCCTTACTTCCACTTTCTTCCTCTTGTTGTTCTGCCTCTTCTTCTGATTCCTCATCTTCTTCTTCATCAATTAACTTTCCAAACTCCTTTTTGTCCAGATTTCTTTGATCTTTTGGTTTCTTTCTTTGATAAGTTGTGATTCTGCTAGGTTGATTTCACTTCCCTCCATTTGTATTCTTTGTCTGTTTGACATAGGTAAACATGATTTTGGATTCATGTAGTTTATGGAGTTTTACAACAGGGACTTGCAGGCATTGCAACAGATATTGTAATTGAATCCTATAGGACTTTTTTCACCAAAAGTGTCCCTTTTTCATCTTTCCTTCCGCGAGCCCTTTTTGGCCGCATTGGCCTCACCTTGGATTTGCTCTTTCATTCTTTGGAAGAAATAGAAGGCCCAATTGAACTCCAGACCATTGTATATGATTCCCATCAAACGCATTCTAACCTCCGTCATGGCATTATTTGCCTCTAGCTTTCCTTCAATTGTTTTTCCAACTAAAGCACTGAATTCATTGAAGGGTTTCTTCAAGGCAGATCTAAGACAGTTGAATTTCTTAAAGCCTGGGTTTGCCGGCTTAGCAATTTTTACCCACAATTCATCCAAGTTTTGTGGGACAAGAGCCATCTTTGCTTGACCTTTATTAGAGAGTTTATTATGTTTGCCAATTACCTTGCCCATAATAACCACTTCCGTACCATTAACTGTTGCAACGATCCGGTCCTCACCCATTTCGACGCCTTCATCAGCAAAGAGCCTAGAAACAAACTTGGCTGTATTCCAGAAGGTGATGAGCTTTCATAACAAATGTCCTTGATAGGGGGATTGAGAAAAGTCGACAATCTTAGGTTTTTGCATCCAGTTGCCAATCTTTATGCTTTTTTGTCATTTCCTCATAGTTTTGAGTAGTGTTTTCTTGAAAGAAAGATCCAGTGGCAATTGACTTCTCATATTGTTTTCTAGTTTGGGTGGTTGAAGAGGATGAAGACATTGTTTTAGTGAGATTGAGATTTAGAAAAAGCTTTGATTTTGCATAGAGAGTAGGGTTTATGCTTAGAAAGAGAACGTGTTGATTTCTGAAAAATCTCTAAGTGTGGTTTAAATAGGATGATTTTTGGTAGTGTGAACGTGGTTGAATATGGAAGGATTTTGTGACGTAATGAAGTGAGTTTATGTATATAAATCATGGTATTTGAGTGTAGTGGGGGAGTGGATTGAGGTAAGTAATGATAAATCCTAGGAATCGAGGCGTTTGTAATTCGAAAAATAATATAGTTACCTCCACGATTAAAATTTTATGTCCATGCGTGTAATCTTTCATAGTATAATCCTCTATAACTTCTTGATTTTCCACGTGTATGAAACTAATTTAGTTCACAATTTAGTTTTCTGTTGGCTCCAGTCTTTATTTCGGTGGAGTGACTAGGCTGGTCACTAGGCCGGTGAAGTGACTTCTTTACTGAGCTGCTTGCTTGTAACTGTTCCTTACAATCAGTGCAGTTAACTTCGCTGAGCATTAATGCCTTATTTGCCTTAGTCAGCTGGTGAAGTTACTTAGCTGATTACTCCCGTTAGCTGCTCCTTAGTACTTAGTCATTTTCTATCATTCCCAATTCAGTTCTTAACTTGCTAAATCTTTCATGACTGAGTGGTTATGTGAAGATGTCAGCCAATTGATCTTCAGTAGGTATGTATCTTAGAATAACATCTCCTTTTTCAACATGGTCTCTGATAAATTGATGTCTTACATCAATATGTTTTGTTCTAGAATGCAATACTGGATTTCAGTGATAGATATTGCACTTGTGTTGTCACACATGATTGGAATTGTCTACTCCTCTATTCCATGATCCTTTAGCCACTGTATGATCCATAGTACTTGTGTAGATCAACTGCCTTCTGCTATATATTCTGCTTCAGCTGTTGATGTGGATATATAATTTTGCTTTTTGTTGAACCATGATACTAGTCTGCTGCCTAACATTTGGCAGGTTCCAGAGGTGCTTTTTCTATCTATCTTGCATCCAGCATAATCAGAGTCTGAATATGATATCAACTTGAATCCTCCATCTTTTGGATACCAAATTCCAACATTGATGGTGTTCTTCAAATATTTGATTATTCTTTTGGCTGCTAGAAGATGTGATTCTTTTGGTTGTGCTTGAAATCTTGCTTATACTCCTACTGCAAATGCTATAACAGGTCTGCTTGCAGTTAGATAAAGTAGGGATCCAATGATTCCTCTATAAAGTTTCTGATCAACATCCTTCCCACTTTCATCTTTTCCAAGAATAGCTCTTGCACACATTGGTGTATCTGAGGTGCCACTTATGTCCATGCCATACTTGTGTATCAAGTCTTTTGTGTATTTTGCTTGATTGATAAATATGCCATCTTTCATTTGCTTTACTTATAGTCCAAGAAAGTAATTTAGTTCTCCCATCATGCTCATCTGAAATTTTCTTTTCATTAAGTTTGCAAATTTCTCACATAGCTTCTCATCTTCTGATCCAAAGATTATGTCATAAATTTGGACTAACAGGGTTCTTGTTCCTTCCTCTAGCTTGAAGAGAGTCTTATCAATGGTTCCTTTGTTGAATCCATTGTTGATCAGGAATTGTGATAGTGTTTCATTCCAGGATCTGGGTGCCTGTTTGAGTCCATAAAGTGCCTTCTTGAGCTTGTATACTTTATCTTATTTCCCTTTTAGTTGAAAACTGGGAAGTTGTTCCACATATACTTATTCTTCCAAAAGTCCATTCCGAAATGCACTCTTGATATCCATTTGATAAACTTTGAAGTCTTTGTGGGCTGCAAATGCTAGAAAGAGTCTGATTGCTTCCAATCTTGCTACTGGTGCAAAGATTTCATCATAATCTATTCCTTCTGCTTGAGAGTAGCCTTTTGCAACTAGCCTTGCTTTGTTTCTGACAACTATTCCTTGTTCATCCATCTTGTTTCAGAATACCCATTTTGTTCCAATGATGTTGGCTATGTCTGGTTTGTCAACAAGTTCCCAGACTTCATTTCTTTCAAATTCATTTAGTTCTTATTGCAAGACTGTAATCCAGTCAGCATCTTGGATTGCATCATCTATTGTCTTAGGTTTCACCTGTGATATAAAACATGTTTGCATATTCTCCAGTTGTCTTCTGGTTCTGACTCCTGTATCAATGTCTCCAATGACTTGATCTTCACGATGGACTCTTAGGCAGTTGAGGTCAGGTTGAAGTTGTTCTTGACTTGGGGCTTCCATAACTTCAGTTTGTGTATCAGCTTCATGTTATTGTGCTGGTGCCTCTTCTGTTGTATTGATTGGTGACTCATCTTGATTTCCAAAATTGTGATTCAGAATGGTAGCTGGTATTGTTGTATTCATATAAACTTGTCTTTGACCTGCTTCTTCTTCAAATTCTTGAAAGCTTTCACCATTTGTGTTTGGTTCATCAAAGACTACATGAATTGATTATTTAATCACCAAGGTTCTTTTGTTTAGCACTCTGAAGGCTTTGCTTGTGTCTGAGTATCCCATAAAGATTGCTTCATCAGCTTTTTCATCAAAATTATGCAAAATGATTTACTTCAAAACAAAACATTTAGATCCAAACATATGCAAGTTTGAGATGTTAGGTTTTCTTCCATTCCATATTTCATATGGAGTTTTTCCATGATGTCTGGTGATGATTGATCTATTTTGAGTATAGCATGCTGTATTTGCTGCTTCAGCCCAAAATCCCTTTGGCAAGCATGCTTCTGCATTCATTGTTCTGACTGCTTCTTTGATTGTCTTGTTTCTTCTTTCTGCTACACCATTCTGTTGTGGAGTCCCTGGTGCTGATAGTTGATGCAGTACTCCATTTTCTTCACAGTAGGTTCTGAGAATTTCATTTAGAAACTCTGTGCGTCGATCTGATATGATCTTTATAATCTTCAGTTCTATCTCATTTTGAATTCTTCTTTGCAAATCTGGCAACTTTTTGAGTTTCTCTCTATTCTTGTTCCTGAATATGGTCCAGGTCAATTTGGAAAAGTCATCCGCCACTACTAGAGTGTGTTTCTTTCCACTTACACTGACTGGTGTGACTGGTCCAAAAAGATCCATGCAACAGATGTAAGAATCTTGTTGTTGATTGATAGGGCTTTGACTTGAAGGAGCTTTTGATTTGCTTCCCTTTTTGACATGCATCACATAGACTTTCTTTCTTGAATGTGATATCTGGTAAGACTTCAACTAACATGTTCTTTGACAGTGTGTTGATGGTTTTGAAGTTGAGATGATTCAATCTCCTATGCCAAATCTAGCTGGTTGATTATTCACTTTTGACAATGCAAGCATGTTTCTGCTCTTGCTGTCTTCCAATCTACCACATACAAGTTGTCTTCTCTCCTTTCTGAAAGTACAGCTATGTTGGTTTGACTGTGAATCACGTTGCATCCTTCCTTGTTGAAGTGTACATTGTAGCCTTTGTCACAAAATTGGCATATACTTAGTAGATTGAAATTCAGTCCTTTAACATAAGCCACATTTTCAATCTTCAAACTGTTTTTGAGCATTATGCCTTCCCCCTTAATTTTACCAGGGTTTTCTTTGCCTCCAAAAGTAACTTTGGGTCCATCAAAAGCTTTAAAGTCAGTGTGCCATCCCTTGTTCCCTGTCATGTGTCTGGAACATCCACTGTCTATGTACCAGACATCCTACAAAACAAATTAATTTTGTTTAGGTACCCAACACTGTTTGGGGCCATACCTGTTAGCAGTCATGCCCCTACTCCTAGTGTGTATCCAAAAGATCTTCTTTTTGGATAATTAAAGTCATCAACTTCATATGTATAAGGCATGGCAGAATAACTTCTATTGTTTCTCCTAGAGGTATTCTGATACTTTTCTCTACTTTTTGGTGCATTTGCATCATTTTTCACACTCCAATATGTAGAAAGAATCTTATTTCGATGCTGCTTCTTGTGTCAAGGAATATGCCTTGGCTGGTTTTTCTTAAACATATGATGCATGTTATGAAATGGTTTCTTCTTATATTTTGGGGGTGTAATCTTCCAATCATCCTCAGAAGGGTAAAGTCCTCCCTTACCTTTCTGAACTCCTTTGCCTTAATTTGGCTGGTTTGATGATTTACTCTACTGTTTCACTACACTAGGTTTTGACTTCATCAGTGCAGGATGAGTGATTGAAACTATGGTCTATCCTTTTCTGAATTTTAGTCCAGTCTGGGACCTGGATTCAGAATTGTGTTGTCCATCATTTCTATTTTCATCCTGACAGTTGTACCCAAGGCTAGATCTGGATCCAAACTTTTTTTGGGGTTTGTAAGCCGGTGCACTAAGTGGTGCAGTGGTGATTTTAACTGGTAGGGAGGTTTTCTCAGCTGGTCTTTCAACACCAGATGTATTTACATATGTTGTTTGTTGATCATGTGAGTTTACTTCCTTACTTGTTTGTTCAGCTTTTAGTTCATTCAGTTCTTCTTTTAGCCTTCTATTTTCCTCTCTCAGATTCTCACAATCTTGTTCCATAATTTCATGAGTCATCTCACTTTTTTCAAATTTACTCATAAGATTTTGGATTAGATTTGAAGAATCTAATGGGAGAATAGAGGATTGTACAGTGTCAGATATGGATGCTCAAGCCGATGAATATGAACTAGATGTTACCTCTGTCTCATTTTATTCTTTAGCCATATGGCATAAGTAAGCCTTTTCATTGTCTAAGCTGTTAGCTTCATCATCATCAGACTCATTTTCAGATGATTCTTCATTCCTTTCACTGCTAGTTTTAGCTTTCAGTGCCTTCTTACTCATTCTCTTTTCAGTTGTCTTGTACTTATTCTTATCCTCATCTTTGTCCTTTTCTTCAACGTAATCAGCCTTGAAATGACCTTTCTTCTTACAGTTGAAGCATTTGTATTCATAATCCCTTTTTTCATGTCTTTGCTTGAGCTCGACTTCTTGTTTGATGAAGAACCTCTTTTGAATTGCTTCTTCTTGTTAAACCTGTCAAAACCTTTAACCAATAAAGCTACTTGTTCCATCAGCTCATGTGTCTCTTTGCCGTTTGTGTTGGGGTGCAACCAGTGCACTGTCCTTGTGTGCCTCTGCTGGTGCACTGTCTTCACCATTCAACTCAAATTCATGAGCCTTTAACTAAGACATCAGAGTCAAGGTTTCAGTGTTTGCAAGATTTGTTGTCCCACTGATTACTGATGTGATGATCTTCCATTTCTTAGGTAAGCCTCTCAAGATTTTTAGACAGACTTCCTTCTGTGGATATGTATGTCCAAGCTGCTGCAGTTCACTGATGTTGCTTGAAAATCTGTTATCCATCTGATCAATGGATTCACCAGTCTTCATTTTGAAGTTATCAAATTTATGTTTTGCAATAGAAAATTTGTTTTCTTTAACTTCTTCTGATCCTTCATTGATTAATGCTAATTTGTTCCACATATCCTTTGTTGTTTTGCAGTCTTTGATCCTCATGAACATGTTACTGTCCAGAGTCTTCAAGATCATTTTTTAACAAAATCTAGATTTGCTCTTCTCCTGTCATCTTTGGTCCAATCTTTCTCAAGTTTATCTATTTGTTTTCCATGATCTGCTCATGTGGGTATCATAGTTGTGATCTTGATTGGGCCATCATTGATTACATCCAGCATCTCCTCATGAGTTGCTGCAAGATGAGACAACATCCTTATTTTATATTCATCAAAATGATTAACATTGAATACAGGTACCTTTGACATGAAATTTGAGGAATCCATAAGTACAAATAAGAGATATGTATAGAAAGCACAAATTTGAAAACTACTTTGAAAATATGTGATCTCCTGGTTACCAAAAATTAGATCTGAACAGGTTCTGATACTAGGAACACCGCTCTGATACCAATTATTGGTCCCAGAGAAGGGTAAAACTATAGTCATAGGGGGGTGAGTGAATGACTATAGTGGAGTTTCAAAAACTTTTCTTGTATTTAAAAGCTTTTGGGCAGCGGATAAGTCCCTTCTTAAAATGTTGTTTCAAAGTAGAATATACAATCACAAATATGGAGTATGCAATGAAATAAAGTGCTGTAAAGTAAGTTGGTGAAAGTAAATAGACACAAAGGTTTGTAGTGGTTCAGAGTGGTGTAATCCCTTAATCCACTCTTCTCCTGTGATTATTGGAGGAATTCACTATTGTTTTCACAGATACAATAGCACGATTGTCCTTGGCTACACAAGCTTCACAATCTCCAAGACTATCACTCCCTTGCTTCAAAAGCTTAAGTGACTCAGTCTCTATCATTGCTCCTTGAGAACAAAACTTTCAGCAGCTATCATAAAGGTTACAACTCCTTCTCAGATTCCTCTGATTCAATTGCCTCAGTTGATGTGAATTGGATTCACAGACTTGTGATCAATATCAGTGCTTTGATATGGAATTTGAGCTATAATTTCTGAGTTGATCTCTAGATGTTTCTCTTAAGTGCAGATAGAAGGCTTTTCAAATTGACTGAGTTTTTGCTTGTTTCTTATCAGATTGAATCGTTGTTTTTCTTGTCTATCAATGCCTTCTATTTATAGCCTTGATAATCCTTGATTTGAATTTCCATCCGTTGGCTATTTAATGTGGAGAATAATCCTTGATTTAATTCTTGATTCCCCCTTAATTATATTCTTTTTTATTTTAGTGATCGGATTTTTCTTCAAACGTTTATCAGAAAATCCGTCCTTGATTGATCCTCAATTGATTGTCCATTTAATGCTCGTTCTTCATCTTTTGAAATCTGAATGAGTAAAGTTTACTTGGCCGTTCCCTGAACGGTTAAGTGATCCATTTGAATTTGCTGTTTATGTCTTCCTTCACTCCTTTATTTTTACTCAGTCGATAGTCAGTTTACTTTGCTGGTTTACTGTTTTGTTATTTTCTTTGATCTTTCAGGTACTTCTTGTACTTCACTGATCCTTGATTTGGGGTAAGATCAATGTACACCATATTTGATAATGTAACTTATCCAAGGTCATCACAGATTTCTTTGGTTATAAGTCAAACCATAATGCCTTCATGCTTCTCTGCTGGTACTTGGCTGGCTTCACTCTGCCGAATATATGTTTTACTTCGCCATCCTACCGACTAGTACAATACATGTCTGACTCAACTTATACAATATGTCAGACTCTAAGTAAAGACTTATACAGATAATTCTAACTTATTTCAGGCTTGCTATAACAGCTAGTATGGCCATCATCAAAACATAATAAAATGTTCCTAACACTACCAAAGGTATATTCACTTGCAATTTCTTAAACATGTCTATGAACTTTTTATAACGAGCATCATCATGATTCAGTTAATATTTCCTAGGGGGATAGGGTAAAGTAGCAGGATTAATAGATACAGTTCATAGAGACTTACCTGCTTCATGCTGCTGCTCTACCTGCTCATCTGTTAGATATGCAGACTCCCAATTAATTGTCGTGGTGTCCCGATTAATTGGATCCTCTTTTCTTCCTGATTTTGCTATGTTCTGATGCTGACTACTTCCTGATTCTTCCTGGATAGTCGGTATAACTTGTCCAAACAGTTCCTTTCCGCTTCTTGTCATGATTGCATTCACGTCCTTCGTATTCATCTCAGTGTTACTTAGTAATCCTCCCGGAGGATGGGCTGACACTTGTTCGGCGATCTGCCCCACTTGGTGTGACGGATTCTGCACTAAGGCTTCCTTATTGGTCAGTCTTGCATTATTCTTCTGACAATATGTGGTGAAGTTTGCATTCAGGTCGGTCATGGACTTTGTGATTTAATTGACCGTGTCAGTCACAGTTGAGCTCATTTTATCCATGGCTGCTTCCCAATCACCTGACTTGTTGAATTGAGGCATGAATCCCCCAATGTCTTGGTCTCTCTCCACCTGTAGGATAACTTAGTCAAAAACCAAGGTGGTCGTGAGAACCAGGGCGATATCCGACGCCGTAAGGATTTCCTTGCCTCCCTAAATAGTTCACATCTTCGGTGTTGGTTGCTTCGACTTCTTGAACTTTCCCTACCTTGGGAATGCGGTCTTGCATGCCGTCTATTTTTTAGTTCATTGCGATTAACTGGTATAAGATATTTTGATATGTATCTGCTCTAAATACTGCTTCATCTACTTTTACAATTTCAATTTGATGCATTTCCCATTGGCTTGTAAGTCCTATTTGTTCCAACTTTTCTTCAACTTCTTCAGGTGACATAAATGCAAAACATCCGTTGCTTGATGTATCAACTCTCATTTGTTCATTGGGCCACAATTTGTAATAGAAACTATGCATTCATACGGGCAGAGTGATATCGTGGTGAGGGCATCTCCGTTGTGTTTCTTTAAACCTTTCCCAAGATTCTTCGAAAGTCTCGCCCGGTTTTTGCTTGAAATTCATGATGTATTGTGTCATCTATAGTGACTTCCCAGGTGGGCAGTACTTATTCATAAATTTCTACAGCAAATCGGTCCAAGTTTGGATCGATCCAGGTGCTAGAGACAATAACCATATTTTTGCCTAGTCTTTCAGAGTGAATGGGAACAATTTAAGCTTAATGTTGTCTTTAGGTACTCTTGCTGGCTTGACTGTGCTGACTATCTCCAACAAGTTAGTGACATGTACACTAGAATCTCCGTTCGGTACTCCATGGAAGGTAGTGTAATTCGTCACCATCTGTATCACCTTTGTCTTTGGGTGAAAGACCTCAGCCTCATTCTCTAGTTGAAAAATAATTGGCACAAATTGCCCAATCATGGGCATTGCATAACTCTGAAGAGTTCTTCTGTCTGCAGCTATGACTGGCTCTATTTCTCGCTTCTATCGTCTCGCCAGGGTCTTCTAGATCTTGAATATCTTCGTCCCTATCCTTCTCAGTTTGATCCTCTCCGTGCCTACTCAAGACACAACAAAAAGAAAAAGTGAGTAACTTGCCTCGGCGGCTGTTACACTCGCCTGGCAGACTTAAACATACAAACTCTGACTATTGACTAGACGCTGAACAGACAGAATCGATTCTGCCGATTCCAGAATGCTTGATTAATCATGGATATCGGCCGATTAATTGGGTGTAATTTTATTCCAGATTCAAACAAAACTGACTCTGTATGACTCCAGTATAAACAGACTATAAAACAGACTCGAAAATTACAGAAACTAATATACACGCTCAATCTCAAATTGATAAATATTCTGGACATGAGTCCCCGGCAACGGCGCCAAAAATTCTTGATCGCATGCAAAGTACTTACTAGCAATAGGACTAGGACTATCGTAGCAGATTACTGGCGAGTCAAGGTTAAATCCCATAGAGACTCGTAAGATCGCATATTAATCAAGATTGACCTGTCACAATAACGGTCTACGACCAACTATAATATGGGTAGAATAAAAATGGTGACAATAAACAAACAAGATTATGCAAGTTCAACCAGAGCACACAAGAGTTTCTAATGTATTAGTCTGATTATGAGTTATTAGTTATTCCTCTATAACATGCATTATTCATCCCTGTTGGTAAATTATAATCCATTGTCAGCTACGCGTTCAATCTCCTAACCATGTCTTCTTCCACAATAAGGACAACAGACAATCTATGTGCAACTAACCTCATTCGTTGGTTGTATTAGTTCACATGCATTAAGTTTTTGAGTTGCCGGCTCAAGACCGAGAACCTCTCTAGGCAGCTATTGACTATGACTAGCTCGTTCCTAAGGATTCATCAAGACAATGTCCAAACTAACACTTCACTAATAGTCCTTCATGCTAATTTATGATGACATGCAAATAGTTGATCATGCTACTAACATGTAAATTAAATTTGTCGATCAACGTAGCTGGTGCCGATTATCATGAAATAGCATTTACTAGGTATTCAGATCTAGCGATATAGAATGGAGATCTGAAGAACGCAATCACTATTTCATTATTTCTTGACCAACGAATCAGATCTATACATACATGGGGTAAAATAAACTAACTACTACATAATTAAACTAAATAAACAATTAGAACATATTATTCAAATAGAACAACAACAGATCGACATCTTGGAAAAGATAGAAAATCATACCCTTGAAGATGAGTGAAAATCTCCCTCCGCTCTCTTCCTAGGAGGAAAATCAATCGACTCCGTGACTCGAACTCATAACATAAATAAATAAAGAACAAAGAACTTTTATTGCATAATAATTGTATTGAAAATTGTACATTAATTGGACACACCGAATTCTGAGGCCGATGCCTCTTATTTATAGCTAAGTAAACCGACTTATAAGAACCTAAAACTACCCCTCGTCCAAGAAAATGCATTTTGGAAGATTCTGGTAGCTCGATTAATCGGCGGCAACATCCGATTAATCAGGGGCATTTTTGTCTTTTTTCTTCTGCCGACTTAACTTGGAAGGTTCTGGAATACCCTAGACCCATTCTTTTCATTCAGTCCACTCCAGAATTGTCCACAATGCTCAGCCCAGTTATTTTGTATCCTGAATATAATCAAATAACGCATGAAATAATATAGGATAAGGGAAAATAAACATGAAGTGAAAATTACTCGACTCACGAACTCGAAACATGACATTCAACTCAAATGGTTCATGATTATAAGTCGAAAGAACTATTTTTAGCTCGTAATGGATAGAATGTTGATGTCATAGGATATACTATTTTAATCGTAATCATTGATCCAGGACATCGATGTACCTGTCCAGCACTGGGGATCTCAGTAAAGGAAAAAACTCGCAGATGGGTAGTGCTGTTAAACAAACATAGTCATTTGTGAACAAACTCGTGTTCGGCTCGTTTGTGTTTGTGATCGTTTGTTCGTATAGCTTAACGAGCCGAGCTAAATCATGATTGTAGGCTCGTTTGCATAACAAATGAACATGAGCTTGGTTCATGAACGTTTGATTATGTTCACGAACGTGCTTATATAAATACATCAATTTAAAGTAACTCTAACTCAAAGGAGGACAAGTCATTCATTCATCTAATAGAGATTATAGATTGATTTTATATTGTAAATTTAGACAATTTTACAATAATTTTTGTTGTGTGATGTATGTAATATTAATCTATAACTTGTTATTTTTGCATTTGCACTTTATGTTTTATACCCTAACGAGCTGAACTCAAGTAAAAAAAGACAACAATATGTTTTACGAGATGAGCTCGAACATTTTTTTAAACAATACGAGTTCGAACAAAAAATTATTTTCTTTCAACAAACGAACGAGCTCGTGAGCTAAACGAGTTAGAGTTCGAACCGCCAACACTCGGTTCGACTCGGCTCGTTAACAACTCTTCAGATGGGGAGAGTTGGCTGATTTCTCCATATGAGCTCTTGATTAGTCTGATGGATCCTTTCAGCATAGGCGCCATATGCAAACAATGCTTTTGCATAGAGTTTGTCATATGCCTCAATCTCCTCTTGAGGAGATGGTTGATGAGATCTGGGCGGACGGAATCCTTAACCTCAGTTTTCCCCTTGTTCTACTCATTAACTGGGGTGACCTGACTAAGGGCTTCCTTCTGTTATGTGTAATGCCCGAAAGACAATTTTGTAATTGTTTTATTTAATAAATGAAATGATATTATTATTCATATTTATTATTCTCATATTCACCAATGTGCCAATAGTATTTACACTACAGAAAACCCAAAAGTACATCGTTTATGTAATTACTTAACTCAGTGTATGGGATATACACGGGAGGATTGAGTTAGTGAAGATGTACTTAAAATACAATTAGCCCGTAGTGAAGTTAATCGAGAGTATCGGGTCTCTCCTTTAACGTGCTATTAATGCGCCCAGAACACAATAGATGTGATTGTCTTATCCGGACTTTCGGTTAAGAGAACCTAGTGGGGCATTTATATATGACAGATATATCATATAGTATTGGACCGATTTGATTAGAGTTCACGATATAATCCCGGAATCGAGAAGTCTTATCGAATCAATCGATGATCATATTTATGGATATATCTTAATCCTGAGGTGATCACAGTCAACTGCTTGAATCAGTATGAGGTTTGACTTGACGGTTAAGGATTACACTGAGTTTGTGATCTGAATTACCCCATCTTGGCATTGTACTGGATTGAGTGAGTAGTATGTGTTATCACATATACGGAATCCATTCCTTCCATTTATGGAAGTAGATAGACAGTTCCCTTATTTGTTAATCCTAGAAACTGATCGATCATACAAGTTCATATTACACTGATTAGCTACCAGTGAGTTGTATGAATTAATTGATTACTAGGGGGCTAATGGTAAATATGGATAAGAGTTTCTAAAACGGGTTAATGGTAACTTCCCGATTTAGAATGAACAGTCTATGGAGGATTAATCCATATGTAATGATTATATCAATGGACGCTTATTATAATTCTCGTGAGGAGATAAATATAATCTCATAATCGGAGGAGTGCAGTCATGGGATTATGGTGGCATATTCCTGTGATTGATTTATGTTCGGATGGTTTTGCATCATTAAACAAAAACAATTTATAAACTCTAACCTATATGCAAAACTAACTCCTAACCGGCCGAATACCGGGTAATTGCTAGTAAAGCAGGATAAGTAAGGGGTCGATCCACATGGAATTGGGATGTTGAATCTAATCTTATTAATTCCTTAAATTGTTACGTACGAAAACAAATAAACGAAAGAACAAACATAAAAACACATAGAAAAATAAACATAAGCTAAGAATAATAAAAACGACCTAAACTAAAGATACATGGGATTAAACATTACACAAACTAAGTGATTTCAATCCAAGTTCATCTCATGATTTTAATTCGATATTGTGGTTTCACCTTTACACGAGATACAAACTCCTAATCTCTTAGTGAATCCGTTTCTCAAGCTATGAATTCCTAATTCCTTAGTGAATTCAATTATCGATATCTCCTCTCTCGAATGTTGAGACCAATTTCCATGCAAAACGAAGGTGTAGATTCAAGTTAACTCTCGTATTTTAGAATCTAGCAACCTAGATAATTAACCAATTAATTTGTCACGAATTAATGATTAAAGATCCTATCTTTCTATGGTGATCTAGCCTAACAATGATTCTCATCTACGTTAGACAACAATTAGCAACCAATCTTTCGATCTCGTCACACAATAGCCTCATAAATCATAGAAAGATACAAAACGAATCAAAGATCACGAAAATAAACAAAGGATTGAATAAATTAAAAGATAAACTCACATAGTTTGGTAAAATGGATGATCTCCATGAATCAACAACGAAAAGAAAAGCATCCTAATCTAACCCAGATCACCTGAGCACAAGGCTCGGGTGACCGGCCTTGAGAGCCTCAGAAAGGGCGGCTGCTGTGTTGTTTTTGGTGTATAGAAAATATGATGATTCTTTAGGGTTGGGGTGATGCGGCTATATATAGAATACTAAGTCGGCTGTGGACGCCCGTCCAGATGCGTTGAAATTTCGAGTCGGGCCGAGTCTTCGTCAGACGCCCGTCCTGTGCAATTTTGGACGCCAGTCCACTGAAAATCTGAACATCCTTAATGTAAAAGCTCCTCCTGGACGCTCGTCTAGCATGTCAAACGCCCGTCCTACTGGACGCCAGTTTGATGAATCTGGACGCCACTCCATCTGGTTCAACACTTGATTTCTTTCCTTATATCCTCTATAAATCTGATTGATTCCTTTCCACTCGAATTTATCTCTTTAAAAATCATTTTTTCCATCAACAATGTGTATCTACAATGTAGGAAAAACATACCAAAGCGTAACGATATTCCAAAATAATATAAAATCACAATTTAAGCACATAATTCGTTACGTTTTGCAATTTAACTATTGAAAACACCACTTGCTCAATATTTCAATTATAAAGCTCGATTTCTATGAAAACATCCAGATATGGGGGAAATTGACATAAAATATATCCTTATAAAACGTATAAAATCACCCTTAACAATTTATCGAATATGATTATTCTATTCGTAAGATAATTATTTATTTAATTTATCGGAGCGGCTGATTATTAGTCCATGGTCCCCGACGTGCCTCGAATATAGCATAGCTATTCTCAGACGTCGAATCCTAATAATATTAATTTAGTTCTTATTAGAATTTAATTAAAACGATATGTGAATTAATTGTTTAGTGGACTATTAAATTAGTTGGACTAGATAATTAAATACATGGAAAAGAAACTTTTCGTGGACTCGGCCCAAGTGTGTGAAATGCGTGGATGACCTAATATATTAGGGCATGGGGCGCATATTTTGTTATTTAATTGTCAAGAAATTAGTTTTCTAGGATGATTATTTAACATGTGATTAAATTATTTATTTGTTAAATATTTGATTAAGGAAAATATTGGATTGATCCTTAAATATTCTAGATTGGTTCTAGATTATTCTAGGAGTATCTTTTATTTAATAGGATTATTATAATTGATTTTGTATTAATTATTAAATCTTTGGAGGACAAGGATTACTCTCCTATATAAAAAGAGTTCTCCCAAACCTAAAACACACACAACAATTTCGACTTTCATCTCTTAGAGAGAGAAAGATAAATTTTAGGCCAAGGCAGTAGGAGGAAAATCTTGGAGGTTTTCCGGGTAGCATATCGGGAGGATTCGAGACGAGGATTTCCTTCCACCGGGAGTTGCTCGGATCACACGTGTGGAAGATCGTGGTGCTCTTCAAACGATCTTTTGTTCTTCCTATTGTGGTTCTTCTACTTGGATTTTGAGATCCAAGAGGTATGTTCTACAACCCCCTTGTAGAGTAGATCTAGTTATTTTATTATGTGTAAATTATAGATCTAGATCCTTAAATCGCTTCCGTTGCGGATGATATTACTAACAGTGGTATCAGTCGCCTGGTTATCTATATTTATACGTATAAAATTAGTTCTAGGAGTGGAAAACATATAGTTTTTGTGTCCCAATTTTTTTTCTCTTGGGGCCGATCCATATGTTTTTTTTATGTTGCGATTGTTGTGGTTTGAAGAGATGGATTGGGGTTGGTACTGTTTACTCGTTAGATCTATTGTAAGCACTCTCGATTTAGATCGTTTGAGCATAGGATTGATGTAAAAGTTGTTTTTTTTTATTCCTTTTTTTTTTCGGCTATTTTTTTTTTTTTTTGTAATTCCGGAAAAACGACGAAGAACGATGATGAACACGAGATGAAGAAGGAACTCGAGGTATGAATAGGAGTCGGGGCTGAAAATTTTTTGTTCATAATTTTCCTAACTCGGTTAAGTTTTGGATTTTATTAAAAATCAATTTTTTTTATATATAATTGGCTTTTTAAAAAAAATATTAATTTATTTTTCTAGAATAAAAATATAGCAGGATTTTAATAAAAAAAATCGAAATAAAAAAAAAATTATTTTATTTTATAAAATAAAGGCCCCTTCTCCTTTCGGGTTCGCGGTTCGTGGTTTAAGGCTCAAATATCGAAGACACGAAGACAACAAGTTATAATTTACTGCTTTCCTAGGATAGATTAGATACGGGGGTACCAACGATCCATCTCGGTGTTTAAATTTTCCGCAATTTATTTTTTATGTGTTTGATCATAAAATAGATATAAAATCGGAATTGCCAGGACATGCATCATATCATAAATCCACTCCATGCATACATGTAGAATTTTAATTTAGGTAATTAAAATAGGCATGTATACAAACTCGCGTAATTAGTTGAAATTTAATTAATACGTGGTAATTAATTAATTTAGTAAGTAATTAAAGATCCGAGGACGGGTTATGAAATCGTTAAGCCTTTCGGTGTGTGTTCTCGGTGAACCGCCTTAAAAGCCCAAACGAGATCACGTAATCGATTCGTAGTGTCTACGAGATTGAATAATGGTAAAAGAATAATAGATCTTGGATAAAAACGGTTCGCCTATAGGTTGGGTGGTCAACTGAGTTTCGCTCGACCGACTTAACCCTCCTAGTGTCATGTATGCACGGGGGTCCGGCAAGATTAAGCTACACCGGCGAGCAGAGGGGTGATTCCTTCTTATCTCAATGGGGCTGTCTTGACACGATTTCGTCCGACTGTCACATATGTTCCAACGAATTGGACGGGTAGGCTTGCCTACGTTACCGACACCTTCAGAATCCTTGATTTGATGTGCTTTTATGTTAACATCAAAAGGACGTGGTTAGTTAATCCACCAACACTTCCAAAATATTGAGTGGGAGCGGGGGAGGCGACAGCCAACCCCACTGCCTCTACTATAGATACAAGCAAGTGAGAGAAGGGTGACGCCTCGCGGCGTTTTGATTTCGTCCCCCTACGGATGGTGTTCACCCCTATCAACATTCATGGCTTGGTCTCTGAAAGGATAGGATTTCCGGGTACTTGTCGGGTCACTGACCTATCCTACGACGGCACACTCGGGGTGTACCTAAGAGATCCGATATAGTAGGTCACACTCATCAAGGGTATTCTTGATAATATCTAGGCTAAAAAAGGAAGGTAGTCAATGAATAAACGGATGTTCGATTCTCACAAGCTATTCATTGATGAGATTGTCTCGATTTAACCGTCATCTCTTTGACCTACCCTACGGCGGCACTGAGATGCAAGGTTAAAACCTTGGAATGGTAGAGTAGACTTAATTTTAGTTTACAATTCCTAAAATAAACTTATATAGTAGTGTTAAACTTGAATTAATTTATGTCATTTTATTTTCAGCAAAAATGTCTGCTCAAATTTCTGCTTTACTATCTGATAAATTATCGGGTCCTAATAACCTCCGACACTGCCGCAAGGATGATCCCACGAGCCCGGTTATCTGACTCGATCTCAGCTTTTCCGGGTTTTTGGATCGCCACCGTAGGGCATTCAGAAGTGAGTACATATTGCACATTCTCGTATGTGAGTACCACATTTAGATTACTCTTCCATTTCTTAAAGTTGTTTCCCGATAATTTTTCAGATAGTAAAGCAGAAATTTGAGCAGAAGCATACTTCGATGTTTGGATCACCTGGCAACCAATCTAGACACGATGCAATCAGGATGGCTGTTAACACGAAATTGAAGAAAGGTCAAGCAGTGAATGGTCATGTTCTAAATATGATCAGTTACTTCAATGACGCCGGTATTCATGGATCGATGTTCGATGAAGCAACTCAAGTATCAATGATTTTGGAATCATTGACTCCTGAGTTTATCCCGTTCAAAACTCAGTATCTGATGGGCAAACATGAGTTGACCTTGACACAAATGCTTAATGAGCTGACTATCTACGAGGGCCTACTATCGAAAGATAAGGTCCAAGTAGGGGATAAGAAAGCTGAAGCCAATATTGCCTAAGCTAAGCCATCAAACAAGCCTAAGGCCAAACCAAAGAAGAAGGGTAGTGTTGCACCTGTGCCCAAGGAAATGATGAAAAAGAAAGCCAAGAAATTTGACGAGGCCAAGACCTAGGGTAAGTGCTTTTACTGTAAGGAGGTAGGACTATGGAAATTCCATTGTCCGGAATATCTTCGTGATGTAAAAGATGGCAAAGTCAAGGCTGTCACTAGGAAAGATAAGAAAGATTCTTAGTTCGTACGAGGATCTAGAAGAGGGTTCTCAAGTGATGCGAGTAGGCACTAGGGCACTCATTTCGGCTAAATCAGTGGGAGCTATGGACTTACACTTTAATAATAGAATTTTACATTTAGAGAATGTTTATTTTATTCCGAATTTCAGGAGAAATTTAATTTCTCATTCTGCCTTAGTTGAACAATCATTTTCTGTTTCAAATTTGAATGGTGAATTTGTTATTTCGAAAAATGGCTTTGAATTGTGTTCAACTTCGAATGAAAATGGTTTATATTTTGTAAGACCACATAAAGCTCCCCTACTTAATACTGAAATGTTTAAAACTGCTCATCAAAGATCTGGTATAAGGCAGAAACTTTCTCAAGTAAAAGAAGATAAAACGTACTTGTGGCATCTGAGGCTCGGCCATATTTCCTTGGAAAGACTAGAAAAGGTTCATGCCTTAGGTGAGTCATCTGTTGACACACTGCCTGTCTGCGAGTTTTGCCTAGAGGGAAAAATGACCAAGCGTCCCTTCTCGTCAAAGGGTAATAGGACCACGGGAACTCTAGACTTAGTGCATTCAGACCTTTGTGGTCCGATGAACGTACAAGCTAGAGGCGGATACGAGTACTTTGTGACTTTCATTGATGACTACTCAAGATTTGGTTATGTTTATCTGCTGTATAGGAAGTCCGAGGCTTTTGGTAAGTTCAAGGAGTTCCAAGCAAAATCCGAAAGGCAACTAGGCATGTCATTGAAATGCCTTCGCTCTGATCGTGGAGGTGAGTATTTAGATACTGAGTTCATTGTCTACTTGGCTGAAAAAGGAATTTGTTTCCAACGTTCAGCGCCTAGGACACCTCAGCAAAATGGAGTTGCTGAGAGGAGAAACAGGACATTGATTAACATGGTTAGATCAATGATGAGCTACGCCTCACTACCTATATCCTTTTGGGGTTATGTTTTAGAAGCAGCGGTCTACATTTTGAATGCATTACCGTCAAAGTCTGTCGAAAAGACACCCGTAGAGATGTGGTCCGGACGTCGCGAAAGCATTCGTCACTTCCGCATATGGGGTTGTCCTGCGCATGTGCTGATGGACAAAACTACCAAACTACAATCGCGTACGAAAGTATGTTTGTTTGTAGGCTATCCAAAAGGTACACGTGGTGGTCTATTTTATGATCCGGAAGATAACAAAGTGCTAGTCTCGACTAACGCTACGTTTTTTGAGGAAAGTTATATGAAAGACCACAGACCTTGAAGTAAAATTGTACTAGAGGAATTACTCTCCGATGACGTCAGGCCTATTGTGGCTGTTGATGTTCCTGTAAACAACACTACTAATACAACAGTCACTTCCGACATTCCTGTTCCACCTAGACGTACTGCGAGAGTGGTTCGGCCACCGGCTCGGTACGACATGGATTTAAAGACGAACGTAGTCGCCTCTGATAGCGTGGAAGATGATCCTCTGACCTATAAGAAGGCCATATTGGATCACGATAAGGATAAATGTATTGACGCAATGAATCAAAAGATGGAGTCTATGTACTCTAACTTAGTCTGGAAACATGTAGAACTTCCTCAGGGTGAAAGGCCCATTGGATGTAAATGGCTCTACAATCGAAAGAGAGGAATAGATGGGAAGGTTGAAACCTTCAAAGCACGGCTGGTAGCCAAAGGTTACACACTGCGAGAGGGTATAGACTACGAGGAAACCTTCTCACCTGTGGCCATGATGAAAACCATCCGCATCCTCCTTTCGATTGCCGCATGTCCGATTATGAAATCGGCAAATGGATGTTAAGACAAATAAGCTTTAAACGGCTTTCGACGAGGAAATCTATATGTAGCAACCAGAAGGATTCATTAAAGAAGGTCGAGAGCACATGGTGTGCAAGTTGCTCAAATCCATTTATCGGTTGAAGCAAGCATCTCGTTCCTGGTATCATAGATTCCATCACACGATCAAGTCTTATGATTTTGAACAACACTTTGCTGAATCTTGTGTGTACAAGAAGGTTATCAAAGATAGTATTGTATTTCAAGTGTTGTACGTTGATGACATACTCCTAATTGGCAACGATAAGGGGATGATGTCCGACGTGAAAAGTTGGTTGACCACGCAATTCCGAATGAAGGATTTGCGAGAAGCGAGTTATATTCTAGGGATCCAAATTATAAGGGATCGCAAGAACATGATGTTAGCTCTGTCCCAAGCAACTTATATAGATAAGGTGTTGGGACGCTTCAGTATGGAGAACGCCAAGAAAGGTTTTCTACCAACCCGTCACGGCGTTTACCTCTCTAAGACTCAGGGGCCTCAAACTCCTGAAGAGACTGAAGCTATGGGAAGAGTGCCATATGCCTCGGCTGTTGGTAGTCTTATGTATGCTATGAGGTGTACGAGACCTGACATTTGTTATGGAGTTGGATTAGTCACCGCTTTCACCAAATCCAGGCAACCACACTGACAAGAAATAAAGAATCTCATCAAATATTTGAAGAGAACCAGAAATTATATGCTCGTCTATTCGAGTGGGAGTTTGGAGTTAACGGGGTACACCGATTCTGACTTTCAGTCAGACAGAGATGATTCTAAAATCAACCTCTGGTTCAGTTTTTACGCTTTGTGGCGGTGCAATAGAATGGAGAAGACAAAAGCAATCCAGCACAGCCGATTCAACAGTGGAAGCTAAGTTCATAGCGGCCTCCGAGGTAGCTAAGGAAGCAGTTTGGTTAAGAAAGTTCATCAGCAGATTAGGCGTTGTCCCGAATGCTGAAGATCCTATTACTCTATTGTGATAACAATGGGGCCATTGCCAACTCTAGGGAAGCTCGAAAGCACAGTAAGTCGAAGTATATAGAGAGAAAATACTGGGTGATCAACGATTTTGTCGATAGAGGGGACGTTTCCGTCCGAAGAATCGCCTCCGCCGATAATCCTGCTGATCCATTCACCAAGACACTGTCGATTGAAGCATTTAGTTGACACTTGGAGACTATAAGTATTAGAGACATGTCTCATTTGCTTTAGAGCAAGTGGGAGTGATAGTTTGCTGTATTTTAAATAATAGGGTGTGCTCTAAAACAATTAATCACATGTTTTCGTGCAAGTGGGAGATTGTTAGGTGTAATGCCCGAAAGATAATTTTGTAATTGTTTTACTTAATAAATGAAATGATATTATTATTCATATTTATTTCTCATCTTCACCGATGTGACAATAGTATTTACACTACAGAAAACCCTAAAGTACATCTTTTATGTAATCACTTAAATCAGTGTATGGGATATACACGGGAGGATTGAGTTAGTGAAGATGTACTTAAAATACAATTAGCCTGTAGTGAAGTTAATCGAGAGCATCGGGTCTCTCCTTTAACGTTCTATTAATGCGCCCAGAACACAATAGGTGTGATTGTCTTATCCTGACTTTCGGTTAAGAGAACCTAGTGGGGCATTTATATATGATAGATATATCATATAGGACCGATTTGATTAGAGTTCACGATATAATCCCGTAATCGAGAAGTCTTATCGAATCAATCGATTATCATATTTATGGATATATCTTAATCCTGAGGTGATCACAGTCAACTGCTTGAATCAGTATGAGGTTTGACCTGACGGTTAAGGATTACATTGAGTCTGTGATCTGAATTACCCCATCTTGGCATTGTACTAGATTGAGTGAGTAGTCTGTGTTATCACTGATACGGAATCCATTCCTTCCATTTATGGAAGTAGATAGACAGTTCCCTTATTTGTTAATCCTAGAAACTGATCGATCGTACGAGTTCATATTACCCTGATTAGCTACCAGTGAGTTGTATGAATTAATTAATCACTAAGGGGTTAATGGTAAATAAGGATAAGAGGTTCTAAAACGGGTTAATGGTAACTTCCCGATTTAGAATGAATAGTCTATAGAGGATTAATCCATATGTAATGATTATATCAATGGACGCTTATTATCATTCTCGTGAGGAGATAAATATAATCTCATAATCGAAGGAGTACAGTCACGGGATTATGGTGGCATATTCCTGTGATTGATTTATCGAATATGATTATTCTATTCGTAAGATAATTATTTATTTGATTTATCGGAGCCGCTAATTATTAGTCCATCGTCCCCGACGTGCCTCCAATATAGCATAGCTATTCTTGGACGTCGAATCCTAATAATATTAATTTAGTTCTTATTAGAATTTAATTAAAACGATATGTGAATTAATTGTTTAGTGGACTATTAAATTAGTTGGACTAGATAATTAACTACATGGAAAAGAAATTTTTTGTGGACTTGGCCCAAGTGTGTGAAATGCGTGGATGACCTAATATATTAGGGCATGGGGCGCATCTTTTGTTATTTAATTGTCAAGAAATTAGTTTTCTTGGATAATTATTTAACATGTGATTAAATTATTTATTTGTTAAATATTTGATTAAGGAAAATATTGGATTGATCCAAAAATATTCTAGATTGGTTCTAGTTTATTCTAGGAGTATCTTTTATTTAATAGGATTATTATAATTGATTTTATATTAATTATTAAATCCTTGGAGGACAAGGATTACTCTCCTATATAAAGAAATTTCTCCCAAGCCTAAAACACACACAACAATTTCGACTTTCATCTCCTAGAGAGAGAAAGATAAATTTTCGGCCAACGCAGTAAGAGGAAAATCTTGGAGGTTTTCTGGGTAGTATATCGGGAGGATTCGAGACGAGGATATCCTTCCACCGGGAGTTGCTCGGATCACACGTGCGGAAGATCGTGGTGCTCTTCACACCATCTTTTGTTCTTCCAATTGTGGTTCTTCTACTTGGATTTTGAGATCCCAGAGGTATGTTCTACAACCCTCTTGTAGAGTAGATCTAGTTATTTTATTATGTGTAAATTATAGATCTAGATCCTTAAATCATTTCCGTTGCGGATGATATTACTAACACCTTCGACCTCGCTCTGATGTCGAGAAAGGTACTTGTGTCGTACTTGAAGGGTCCTCCTATAGGGGACAAAGTGTCATATGTTCCCTAGTGTCAGGTGGTACAACTCCTTGTCATACTGTCGCGCCTTTTGGGTGATGTACAACATTCATGCTTGTATTTTCAGTAGTTGGAGGTAGGCCCTCAAACAGTGGACCACAAGTTGAACGTGTCTTCGACATGCTTAAGTGCTTCCGTAGTCGTCGGAGGTTTCTTTTAAGTGAGAAATGCTAGACTGACCGGAGATGTGAGGGTCACGTGCGACTGCGAAGTTTTTTGGTGTTTCAAAGGGAAACCGAAGAGCTTCTTACTAGGCTCTTAAGAATCTGAGTGAATATCTAAAGAATCTGAGGATTCTTGGTGGAATGGATGAATGTTTCGACAGATATTTAACCTGAAAAAGCAATAAGTACAGCTGTTAGTTGCCAGGAAAGTGGAAAAGTATGACTTTTAGGAGTCGGACCTAGTGGCAGTGAGTGTGACACTCAGGTATAACCGGAGAAAAAGGCTAGAATGCATCAATTTCCCGGTAATAGAGCCAATTGATATGGTCAAAAATACCACAAATGAGATTAGTGAATGATTTGAGTGCATATCTGGATTAAGATTAGTGCTTTGTTGTGTTTTAGCTCAAGAAATATATGAAGATGTGAAGAAACTTAAGAACGTGATTGCTGAGGGAAGAATGACAGCGCTTGGCCTATATTTTCTACTATGCCTCCCATTTTAGGGTATAAGATGTCGCTATTTATAGGGCTTACATAGTCGGTGTTTAAATGGAATATTCACAGTAAATAAGTATATAAATAAGACAGTAATTTGGGTTGTGTCCAAGCGTTGAGTTTTGACAATCATCTCGACTGCGATGGGAACCACACTTGTAAGCTTGACCTGGCTGCCAAAGTTAGCGGGCTTCAAGATAAGGGGTAGTCGGAGTGGCCCCTAATGCTTTGTCTCTCCTGATGGATGGTGTTTGACGGCTTTTCATCCTGATTACCGCTTGTAGAAACGAAAAAATTATGTGATATGTCAAATATGTCACATAATACATTTGTCCTAAATAAAATTTATTTTATATTATTTCCTTTTTAATTTGTTAGGGATTAATGTAAAAATAAATGATGGATTAAAAGCTCTTAAAAGAAACTTAGAGATTTAATTATTTATAATTAAACGGCTGTGTAGAAATACAAAATACATATGTGATTTATTATATTTGTCACATACTACATATGTCATTAAATCTAAGTATTTTTATATTATTTTCCACATTAAATTTTGGGAGATAATATAAAAGTCAATAAATCATAAAATCAATTAATTAGGAGATTTTACTGATTTATAATAAATGCAAAATGTTCTAGAAATCAATCAAGGGTGTGAATGCATTTAATGCAAATGCATCATCCAGCACTATAAATAGGAGAGCCTTGGTCATTTACAAAAACACACATTGAAGAGTTTATGGAAATCTCATAGCAAAAAACTTCATTCATCAACAACACCGAAGCATCGAAGATCTTCCGGGAAAATGCAAAGTTCTTCAAGAAGATGAAGAACATCAAAAGCTTCAAAGAACCATGAAAGATCTCTTCAACATCGAAGATCTTCCGCAAAGTCGAAGCCCTTCATCTAAGATATTGAAGTTAAAACAAAGTATTCCTTCAAGTCTTCTTCAAAATCAAAGTTCTTCCGCCATAACAGGGAGGTTATCAACACAATAGCAATTGGTGAAGAAGTTAGAGATAAAGCATCAAGCCCCCTGCTCAACCACCGCGGAGAAGATTCGAGGATTAACAAAGAAGCCTCTAAGTCATCTCCAACAACAGAAGATCATCTGCCAAATCCGGAGTTTCTCAAGAAAGAAAATATCTAGGAAGCAACAAACAAGCCTTCAAGTTCTTCAGCAAACGAAGTCCATCCGCCAAAACCGGAGTTGTTCAACAAAGAGAAGATCAAAGAAGCAACAAAGAAGTCTTCAAGTTTTTCAACAACTTTTGAAGATCGTCTGCCATATTCAAAGTTCTTCAACGACAATCGAAGGTCCTCCACAATATTCGGAGTTCTTCCACATTCGTGGATCATCCGGCACGTCCGGAAATCTTCACCAACTATCAAAGCTCATCCGTCATATTCGGAGTTCTTCAACAACAATCGAAGGTCATCCACTATATTCGGATTTCTTCAACAAATCGAAGATCACCAAGAAATCCAGTGTTCTTCAACAACAAACAAAGGTCCTCTTCCCAAAAAATAGGATGAGTACCGCCAAAGTCCGACAACAAGTCCCGTCGACCCTCGGAGAAATCAAAGGAGAAACGAAAGCATCCGAGTCGTCTTCAACTAATGAAGATTATCCACCATATCTGGAGATCTTCCGTTAATCCAACATTCTTCCCAACAAATTGGAGGAGTATTGACAAAGCCAGAGAACAAGTCCCCATGACCCTCGGCAAAATCAAAGGAGAATCAAAGGCATCTCGTAGATTTAGGGATCTTTCTATAGATTGTACCCACTCATATTTTGAAATTAATAAAATTATATTTGTTCAAATTTTCTTGTCTTTCTTTTTTAATTTAATTGCAGGACAACAAAATTTGCATTACAAATTTAGGGCACGCCCAGTGGGACCAATCTTTCCTTGCAAAAAATAAAAGTCTGGAGGAAATTGCACCGAAGGCTTCTACCTCTTTAAAGTCTTTTACTTCAAAGGCTACTTCAAAGATTGCCTCTCGAACGGTTTCTGATGTGAAAGTTGTTGCTTCAAAGGGTGCCACTGTGAAGTTGTTGCTGCTTAGGATGTTTCCTCATCTCAAGGTCAACCTTCTGTCCCTATCACTCAGAGCATGTCAAAGGAGTCTAGCCTCCACCTCTTTTTCCCTCAGGAATCAGATGATGGATTCTCGTCACCAATGGCCGCAGTCATCATTATTGAAAACTCCACCACCCTGGAGAAGAATATTTCCAACCTCACAAATGCCATTGAAGCAGTCACGTCGCCTGTTCAAACTCAAGACATGTGAGTAACGATGCTCGCCAGCAAGCTTGATTCCGTTGGAGAAGCATGTAAGGCAAAACAAGCAGTGCATGATCATGAGGACAAACTTGACGTCACTTCCAAATATCAAGGAGTCTTCAAGTCTCTTCGCATGGCGAATCACTTGAGGGTTGCCATAGAAAAATCTTCCAAATATCAAGAAGTTTCCATGTCTTTTACCTTGGCAAGGGATCTGAAGATTTCCCCCGATGGAACTATTCCTATCAACCCGTTGCGGGAATTCATCATGGGTACCATCAAGGACAAAGTCGGAAGGTCCATGAATTCTTCTCAAACGTATGCCAAAGCATACACCCAAATGATTGATGATCTGAAGATGCCAGCCGGTTATCGATCACTGAAGTTCAAGTAATTAGATGGAAAGGGCAATCCCAAGCAATGCATTGCCCATTTTGTTGAAACTTGCAACAATGCTTGGACTTATGGAGGTCACTTGGTGAAGCAAATCGTGCAATCTCTAAATAGCAATGCCTTTGATTGGTACACTGATCTTGCCTCTGCCTCTCTAGATAGTTCGGAGCAATTGGAGTAGATCTTTCTCAATCACTTCTACAAAGACTCAGACGACGG
The DNA here is from genome assembly GCA_026214975.1 of Gentiana macrophylla. Classification (NCBI taxonomy): domain Eukaryota; kingdom Viridiplantae; phylum Streptophyta; class Magnoliopsida; order Gentianales; family Gentianaceae; genus Gentiana; species Gentiana macrophylla. Next base: position 66,243,177 of record CM047810.1, read on the forward strand.
ACAGCATGGTAGAGCTGACCAACTCTTACCAGTGGAAAAAAGAAAGTGTGGTTGACTACATCAACATACGGTAGAGCCTGAGTTTCAACCGTAGGGACCAAATTTCTAAGAATTATTCCATCGAGATGTGCATTCAAATTAGGCAATAGAGTCTTCAATACATTCTCAAGGGAATTCAACCAAGTTGAGCATCACCGCAAACGGAGGTCAAGCTCCCTTTCAAGACCCTTAAAAGGGATATGAAAAGGAAAAGACTGGAAAATTTGCCAAAGCAACTCCGGAAACAAAACGCAAAAAGTCCATGGATACAAGTGTTAGGATTCCATACTTCAAAAATGTCTGGAGGAACAAAGGCCGAATAGTCAAAAAGGCGACAACCAACTCTAGAGGAAAAGAAATAAAATATGTACCATTTTCTTGATTCCGATGTCCTGTCAAACTTTCATGAGTTTCTCAAATCATACTCATTGATCTTCCCAGCAATTGCTTTGGCTTTGAAATCAGAATAATTTTCTTAGCCGATGAAGAAATGTTCGTGCTTGAGGAAGGAAAAGAAAGCACAAATCAAGTCTCATTGGTGGAGCCGTCACATGGTCATACTATAACTGTTTTATTTGGAACCTTCGATCCTATAAAGGTGCAAGTTGCCTCCATGTCACCACTTGTTGTTAAAGACTTGTGAATTTTTCAATAAAAGCCCCAATTGTCAATACAAAGGCAAGAGAAGCAGTCCGTTGATACGGATGATAAATGGTGTATTCATGTGGCTCGAAGAACGAAACAAAAGGTGCATCGGCGTTACGAGTCTACAAAATCAAAATAAAGTCACCCAAAAGCCCACCTAGGCAAAATAAGTCAATACACAATGAAGCCTAGGACATGGAGACAAACCGAGAAGTGGATGATAAAATCAAACGCTTCTTCAAATGATCTCAAGCACAAGTGTCCTGGTACCTCTATCACCTTAATGGTGTACATGCTGAAGGGAATCCTAAAGGATGAAAATGGAGCTTGGCGCCGCATACATACTAACGACGAAATTGTCACTTGCTATGCCGTACTTGATAAAGAAAACTCTACCTCTGAAAAATTTGTGCGTAGATATAAAAATTCATCGTAAGAGGAGGAGCCATCAATCAAAGACAAAATCACATGCTTTAACAAGATAAATTTTTCTGACGATGACATGTTTCTGGAATCAGCGTCTTATATTCGTCCATCGTTCATGACGGCATACATTTGTGAACAGAAGATGAATCATGTGTTGCTTGATGGAAGATCTTCCGTTAACATCTTGCCATTTTGCATAGAGAAAGGGTTGAGAATATCTATGGATGACCTCAACAACAATCGCTTGATGATTCAATAATTCAAACCAATGGGGGCAAAGAGCCATTGGAGTAATATGATTTGACATCTTTATTGATAACATGTCATTCAGTGCACTCTTCCGTGCGATTGATGCAAAAACATATCGCAACATGCTTCTAGGAAGACCATGGCTTCACAAAAATGGAGTTGTTCATTCAACACTACGCCAATGCTTCATGTGATGAGGAAAGTCGTTGCTGATGACATGAACTTCACCGGCTAAACATCACTTGGATGATTCAAAGTTCTACTCAAAGCCGACACTTGCAAAGAAGTGACCACTTCAAAAGTGGGGCGAGGAACTCTGGGAAGACGTGGTGAAAGATAAACACCAACAAAAAAATGCACCATAAATAAATCAACAAAGAAATGCAAAGTTTCAAAGGCTTCTAGGTTCTCCAAAACAAAGGAACCACTCGTCACAAAAGGAAAAAAAAAACCTCTGAGTGGACTTACTTTACCACTTCCTAAAATCTGAGTAGTAAATATACACGCTCTCCTTCAGTGGTTAGATCGTATAAAGAAGACCTCACCATGGAGCATGGAATGTTTTCCTTTATGAAAAAAGAAGGGTTTACCACATCACATACAAGCTCCTTGTCAAATCAGGAGAAAGTCCTTAAACCTCCATGCCAAATGTCGGGGCAACAAATCAAACATGAACACCACAAACCCGTTCTCAAGGTAAAAGTCATTTAATAAAATCTTTTCGTAAAAGGTTTAGGCAATATAATCCTGAAGCGCCAATTCATATCCTAATAAAATGGGCAAACAATGATGAGGTTGAAGAAGATGAATAGAAAGTGCCTCCAAAGTTAGAAGAATTGGTCGATTCTTTTGTTGTTGAGTTGAAAGAAATCAACCTCGACACAAAGGACAACCTAGGCCAACATAAATTAACACCCTTCTATCCCTTAAAAAAAGTATAGCTCTCCGTGAAAAGGGGATCACATTGGGTCGAGAAAGCTAAAAAGCAAGTGTAGACTATACTTTGTCGCCCTTATCAAAGTAGACGTGAACCACCATATTGGAGCTGGCTTCATCCGCAAAGTCAAATACATTTCATGGATCTCAAACACTGTTCCGGAAAGGAAAAAGAAAAAACAAAGTTGTGCTTGTGTCTACTTTCCAGACTTGATCACTCTTTGTCCAAAAGATGATTTCCCTCGTCCAATCACCGAACTTAGGGGTGGATGCAAATACAGGCCATGAGATGTTATCCATTATGGATAGGTCATCTGGCTATGATCAAATTCATATTTCTCTGAAAGATGAAGAACTCACCATTTTCCGCATGCCTAAAAGAACCGCTGCTACAAGGCGGGGCCTTTTGGATTGAAAATATGTTGGAGTCACATACCAGCATACCATGCAAAAAAAATCGATGACATGTTGCATTAAGATGTTAAGTGTCATGTCAATGAACTCGTGGTCAAAGAAAAAAAAGACCATCACTCGGACGACTTGAAACGTGTCTTTGAAAGGCTTGGGATACTTTAACTCAAATGAACCCTCTCAAATAGCATTTCAGGTCAACTCAAGAAAATTCCTCGGTTTCATCATACACTGTTGAGGGGTTGAGATAGTTCAATCCAAAGTTGATGTCGTCATGAAGATGCCCGGCCTGACCTTCGTAGCCTTCATGAGTTTGGAATCTTGCAAGAAAGGCTCACCTACTTGCAACAATTTACATCAAATATTGTTAGAAGATGTCGAGCACTTCAACCACTTGATGAAAAGAGAACCTCATTTGAATATAATGAGTCATGCAAGAAAGCCTTTGAAAACATCAAGGCATGCTTGGAAAAAAAAACTCTAGTCTTGGTGGCAGCTACAAACATGAAGCATTTGCTTCTTTACGTCACGAGACAAGCCATGCCATACTCGCTAATCAATCGTTTTGAGACGGTTCAGCAACCTGAGCAACAAACCCCCCACTAAGGATCGCCATCCACGAAGCATCACAAATGAGGAAATTGTTGGTATTCTCTTGAGAAAGTCAGAATCTCTACATTAAGAGTGACGTCAAGCTCAGCGAAATCCTGATGCTGCCTGTTAGGTGTAGTGCCCGAAAGACAATTATATAATTGTTTTTATGACAGAATTAATAATTCATCTTATTATATGCATGTATGCTTATAATTAAGACACTACTAAAAACCCTGAGTACCTCGTTTATGTAATCACATAACTCAGTTTATGGCTATACACAAGAGGATTGAGTTAGTGAGATGTACTTAAAATTAACTTAGTCCATAGCGTTTATTAATCTGAGTACGGGTATCAAGATTAATTTGCTAATAATCCGCCCAGAACACTTTAGGTGCGACGGTCTTATCCGGACTGTCGGTAATAGGGTACCTGGTGGGGCATTTATATATGATGATAATCATATAGGACTGGACCGATTTGATTTGAGTTCTCGATATAATTTCAGAATCGAGAAGTCTTATCGAATCACAAGATGATCATATATGGATTAATCTGAATCTGAGGTGATCACGCATTTAACGCTTAGACTAGGGTAGGGTTTGATGTGTTAGTAAGGATCACTTCGTAGTATGTGGTCCAACACTTCTCGTTGGCTCTATTCTAGGATGAGTGAGTAGTATGTGCTATCACAGATATGGAATCCATTCCATCCCTCGGGAAGTAGATAGACAGTTCCCTTATTTGTTAATCCTAGAAAATGATTGATGGCACCAGTTCATATTATATTTGTTATGAACTAATTGATCGCTAGGGGGTTAATGGTAAATAAGGATAATATGTTTGGAGAAGGGTTTACGGAACTATCGCGAATCGAAGTGAACAGTCTATGGAGGATTTATCAGTATGTAATGATTATATCAGTGGACACCTTATGACTCAAAGTTGAGTGTAAGTTTATATCTATATTCGGCAGAGTTCAGTTTTGGGTTTATGGTGGTTTAATCCCGTAATTAATAGATTGAATATTATTGTTCGGTCTGACGGATAATATTATTTAATTTATTGTAGCTACTGAATATGGGTCCATGGTCCCCGACGTGGCTCCTAATATAGCATATATGTTTTCTCGTCGTTTCACCTCAATCAATATTAAATAGTTGGACTGGACTGTTTAATAGATATGTGGATTAATTGTTTAATAGGAATAAATAATTAAATATATGAAAAAGATATTTTTCGTGGACTCGGCCCAATGTGTCAAAAATGCGTGTGACCTATTTCAAGGGTTACTAGGCCGCATTTTAGTATTGTTATTTAATTATTGAGAAATTAGTTTTCTTGGGTAATTATTTAACATGTGACTTATCTTTTATTTGTTAATTGATAATTCATGAAATATTAGATAATAAAATTATTTATCCTAATTTGTTTGGGATATATATTATATTTATCTTTTATTTAAAAGAAGGATTAATCTAATAATTATCTCTTAATTATTAAATCCTTGGAGGACAAGGATTACTCTCCTATATAAAGAGAGTTCTCTCAAGCCTATTGACATAAGTAATTTTCGAGTTATTGGGTAGTATATTGGCTTAGAGATTTCGGCCATTATATTAAGGGTTCGAGTTTTAGAAAAACTTCGGGTTTTTCAAAGGTAGCACATCGAGAGGTCCGGCGGCTTGAAACACCATCCATCTGGTGGTGCTTGGAGACACACATTGGAAGACTTTGGCTTCTCAACTAGGCTCTCAGCTAGGTCGGATTGGATAGACCTTGGTTGTGACGCCCCGTTCCCGGACACCGAGTCCTTATCTGGAAACGAACGCCCGGCATGTATAATATTAAATATAATCTAATATTATACATAAGCCTTACGTCATATATCATAAACACAATGCGGAAACGAAACGACTCGGGGAAATAAATTCCAAAGACCAATTAAACCAGATTCAATGCTGCACTAAAATTCAAAAAAAATGGAAAATGAAACGACTTATATCAATTCCAAAACAAAAGGGGCCAAACGATCTAGTCTTACAACAAAGGCCACTAAACGAGCCAAACACAAAAAAACAACATTCAAAATGAATTAACAACATAGTTTGTATCAAACTTGAAATAAAAGAAAGTTTCCAAAAGAACAACTTCATATAAAACATCTTCGTATCAAGACCTCAAACATCTTCATCATACTCCTCTTCTCCATAAACCTGTTCATCTTCTCAATAAAACATTTAACGGGTAAGTACATACGTACTTAGTAACGAGTAGAAGCTATTGAAATCATGCATTTTATAAAGAAAGAAAGTAACCATCATATTATTAATAAATCGTTTAAACATGATCTTACATCTAACTATCACGTTATATTCATAGTATAACATGAGGTCCCTAGGGTTACTAGCTTAGCTTATCTATGTTACAGCATGTTTGCGAGGGCACTACACTTAGTGAGATATGCACTAAGACAAAAGTTGCAACCCTATAGAGATAAATCTCTAGCGGTCCCGAGACAATCAATCACTTTAACTGGCTAGCACTAGAAGCTGTCCGGTGAATGACTATTTCGTTCGTGAGGTTGTCCGGCGGTATGATCACTACTTTAACTGGCTTTGTCTAGAATCCAGCGGTGACCATTACCACTTTATCTGGCCAACCAACACATTGCCGATGTTGTACTGTGCCTATTCAAGCTCTCATGATGCTTAATCTTTTATCTAGTCAATTACGTTTATTAAGCGATTAACTAGCCACCAAGTTTCATTCAGTACAAAGGCTCCCTACTCCCTCTTCTTAGACTTCTAGACTCAATCTAGCAATTACACAGACAATGATGATCCCTAGTTCATCAAAGCACAAGGCCAATCCTAAGTTTCCAACGGTCCCGAGTTTCATTCATAAGAAGTCCACTTGGTGCAGAACTAAACGCATCAGAAATCTATTCATGGCTTTGTAATGTTCATGAATGTTTATTAATGTTGTTTAGATCATATTAGGAAGACCTCAAACCATACCCAAATATACCACCACACTACAAACAAATTAATTAAACACTTAGTTATTCTATTTTTTCTTCTACAGGTTTTGCACATCACCTGTATCTTTTGTTTATTAAAATTATTATTATACTACCGGAAGAACAGAATAAATGTACAAGGTCTACCCCTTCTTCTCGGCAATATTCACAAGAAGGGATCTAATATATAAATATATATAACGTTAATAAAGCAGTAAAAATCAAATAAAAAAATATCTAAACCAAAGACTTTCTCGCCATTACTATACTATTATTATACTATCTGCATAGAAAGCTAAAGCACAAATGAGTGATCTTTTTCCTTTAAAGAAGCCGACCCATACCTGCGAATTAGTCCAGTCCAATTCAAACATGGTACAAAAATATATTATAATATTAATAGTAATATTAATTACTATGGCTTCTCCAAACTAAAAGCAGAGTAAAATTCTAAACCATCGGCCGAACTCTACAGTGCAATCCCGAAAATAATTTGACACGCATCGTACATTACCAATTTACTACACCCATTAACAATAGCACAACACCACACCGATTGAAGAACACCCTTTTACTTCATATTAATCATTATAAAACATCAATCATTCAATATGAAAACCCCGTTACCTTAATTGCGAGCAACAAACGATCCAAAACACCAAAAGAACCTAGCTTTCGATTCAACCTAAAAATTGATCAAACCAAATTGATCAAACTACGATTCTTGAACATCAAAACAACCTAAACTCAAACATCTAACTTATACTAAGATGAAATCTTACCTTCTCCAACAGGTTAATTGACGGTATCAAAACGATCCTCTCCTTCCGTAGAATATTTTCCTCTTGATGCGTCTGTTGAAAAGGACAACGTATTAGCTTCGAATTGAGAAAGTCTCTTCTCTTTTTTTTTTTCAAACTAGCGCCCCTTCTCAAGAGCTTTAGCGTGAAACTGTATTTTTTTCTTTCTGAATAATGGGAATTTAATTCCCTATTAATCCCATTAAAAATTATTCTAATTAATTCCTTAATTAACAAATCCTTTAATTTCCTTTTTTTTCCTTTTATTTCCAAAATTAAAATAAATATAATATTCCGATTTTTCGTTAAAAGACTAAAATGCCCTTTTTCGAAAATCGGGATGTTACATTCCTCACCCCTTAAGAGGAGTTTCGTCCTCGAAACTTGAACATACCTGGAAGATCCATAAACTCAGGGAACTCGGCTGTCATCACATCTTCCTCTTCCCACGTCGCTTCACTTGGTGAATGGTTGCTCCATTGCACCAAGACCAAAGGGATCATCCTTCTCTTGACCACCTTCTCTTTGCTATCAAGAATCTTAACCGGCTTCTCAACATAGGATACATTATCTTGAAGCAATTCCGGATCAAACTGAGATTCCACATCCGTAGAAGATAGACACTTCTTAAGCATGGATACATGGAAGACATTATGTACCCTAGACATCGATTCCGGTAACCGAAGTCTATATGCTAACTTTCCAATCCTTTCGATGATGTCAAAAGGCCCCACATATCTCGGACTCAGTTTCCCTTTCTGCCCAAACCTCTTAACACCCTTCATCGGAGAAGCTCGTAGATACACTCTGTCCCCAACTGCAAACTCTAACGGTCTTCTTCTGATATCTGCCCAACTCTTCTGTCGGTCTTGAGCGGCTTTAAGATTCTTCCGTATCAGCTCAACTTTTTCTTTAGCCTGCGTAACTAACTCTGGCCCTGTGAACTGCTTTTCCCCAACTTCGTCCCAATAAAGTGGAGTCCGGCATTTCCTACCGTACAAGGCTTCAAACGGTGGCATCCCCAAACTAGCATGATAACTGTTGTTATAAACGAACTCTGCCACTGAGAGGAAATCATCCCATGATCCCCTACTTCAAGAACGCAAGCTCTAAGCATGTCCTCGAGTCTGGATTGTCCTCTCGGATCGACCGTCTGTCTCATGGGTGAAAGGCGAGACTAAGTCCGTCTTTGTTCCAAAAGCCTTTGCAACCCTTTCCGAAGTGACTTATGAATCTGCTATCTCTGCAGCCGGATACGATAGATAAAGGCACACCATGAAGTCTCACTATATTGTCCAAATACAGCTTCGATGAACTTCTTAATAGGCATGTCAACCTTACATGGCAAGAAATGGGCTGATTTCGTGAGTCTGCACAACAATCACCCAAATCATGTCATGGCCACTCTTCAGACGCTGTAAACCGGTGATGAAGTCCATCGTGATGTTCTCCCATTTCCATTCCGGTACTTTCAAAGGCTTCAACAAACCTCCTGGTCTTTTGTGCTCGCTTTAACTCTCTCGGCATGTATCACACTTTGCCACGAACTCGCGATATTCAACTTCATGCCAGGCCACCAATACCTTTCTTTGAGGTCTCGGTACATCTTGGTAGATCCTGGATGAACCGCAAAGGCAATCTTATGGGCTTCATCCATGACTTGCTGCCTTAGTCCATCAACATCAGGCACACACAAACGATTACCATACCAAAGATGTCCACTCTTATCCAACTGATAACCCACTGTAGGTTTCTCTCAAGCTACGCGCTTCGAATCCACTAACACTGGGTCTTTGTCTTGCTTTGCTCGGATATCATCCAACAACTCTGACCTTGCCATCAATGGCACAAAACACTGAGCTTCACCTTCCCGTTCAACCACTTGAATCTGTAAACTGTCTAATTGATGGATCACTTCTTGCAAGGTAGTGATAGCATTAACCGGTCTCGGCTAAGTGCATCCGCTACAACATTCGCTTTACCCGGATGGTATTGAATGTCCAAGTCATAGTCTTTCACAAATTCCAACCATCTTCTTTGCCTCATATTCAAATTCTCTTGAGTGAAAAGAACTTAAGGCTCTTATGATCCGTGAATATTCTTGCCTTAACTCCATAAAGGTAGTGCCTCCACTGTTTCAAAGCAAAACCACTGCTTGCCAACTCCAAGTCATGTGTAGGATAGTTCTTCTCATGAACCTTTAACTGCCTAGATGCATAAGCTATTACCTTCCTTCTTCTTGCATCGTAACACATCCCAAACCTTGACTCAAGCATCTCAGATACACGCTATAGTTATCAAAGACCTCAGCAAAGCTAACACAATGTCTTTGCAGTCAACTTATCCTTCAACGTCTGAAAAGCTTCCTCACACTCCTTTGTCCACTCAAACTTGATGTTTTTCTGAGTAAGTCTAGTGAGAGGAGTTGCTATCTTCGAGAAATCTTGTACAAACTTCCTGTAGTAGCCCGCTAAACCCAGAAAACTTCTTATCTCTCACATTTGTAGTAGGTCTAGGCCATTTAGAAACGGCTTCTATCTTCGCAGGATCAACTTGAATTCCATCTCCGTAAAATTACATGGCCAAGAAAACTAACTTGCTTTAACCAAAACTCACACTTAGAAAACTTGGCATACAATTTCTTTTCCTTTAAAGTCTGTAAAACAATCCTCAGATTCTCCTCATGCTCCTTCTCATCCTTAGAATATATCAAGATATCATCTATGAATACTACCACAAATTTATCAAGATAAGGCATGAAGACTCTTTGCATTAGATCCATAAACGCCGATGGAGCATTAGTGAGTCCAAAAGGCATGACAAGGAACTCATAATGTCCATACCTTGTACTAAATGTCGCTCTCGGTCTATCTCGCAACCTTGATCTTCAATCGGTGATAACTCGACCTAAGGTCAATCTTAGAAAACACCGTCTTTCCTTGCAAATCGGTTAAACAAGTCATCAATCCTAGGCAAAGGATAATTATTCTTGATTGTCGTTTATTTAAGGCTCAGTAGTCGATGCACATCCTCAAACTACCATCCTTCTTCTTCACAAACAAAACCGGTGCTCCCAAGGCGATGTACTTGGTGAATCACATTCCTTTCTAACATGTCCTTAAGCTGTACTTTTAACTCTTTTAATTCAGTTGGTGCCATCCTATAAGGTGCCTTGGTCAGAGGTGTCTTTGCTCCGGGATTAATCAGATCTCAAACTCTATATCCCTCGCTGCATATTTCCGGCAACTCATCCGGAAAAACTTGTGGAAATCCTTAACTATAGGAGTTTCTTCTAACTTAGGAGTATGCTTCTCTGTGTCCATAGCATAAAGAACATACCCTTCACAACCCTTCTCACAAAGCCTTCATGGCTCTAACTACCGATATTATCGGATGCCTCTTCTTACTTGGCTTATAAACGTTACCCTGAAAGGTCTTATCTCGACTTACCCGAACTCAAGACCACTTTCTTACCTCTACAATCCACATGAACAAAATTCTTGGATAGCCAATCCATCCCTGCAATTACATCAAAGTCTCAGAAGTCCAAAGCTGTCAAGTCCGACTTACACCTATAAGTTCCAACTCTAACGCCGACTTGAGGTAAAACTTGTGCAACTTTAGTAACTCTTCCCAAAGGTGTAGTGATACTTAGAGGTTTCTCCAACTCTTGAAGTGGTAGACTCAACTTCCTAGCTATCTTAGAAGACACAAAAGTACTCGAGGCTCCAAAGATCAAACAAGGCCGACATTTGCTAAGCTATCTATGATTATGGTACCTAGCAAGTGGATCAATTTAAGTACAATAAATAACATCATATGCGTCCATATAATATTAAGTATTCATAATAAACACAAACACTTAAAATGTACCTGTAACAACAAGATCATCAGGCTCTTCTGGTTCCACATCAATAGCAAAGACACGAGTAGGTCTGCTAGAAGATCCACGGTTTGCATTCTGATTCCCTCTGTTATCTGCTGGGTTCCGCTGAGATAAGTTCTTAGGACAGTTCCTGGAGAAGTGCCCCGTTTCTCCACAGCTAAAACAACCGTTACCTCCAACTCTGCACTCTCCTGTATGCGCCTTATTGCATTTAGAACATACTGCAGGTGGACCACTTCTCTGATTAGCCGTCACTGTGCTGCGGTCTTCTTGAAGTTCTGCTGCGGTGCCCCACGATTATTACTCTGAAAAGATCCAAACGGCCTCTTATTCCCAACTACAACAGTAGCTTTCTTCCTAAAAGTCTCAACCTCCTAAGCCTTGTTCATAAGCTCAGCCATATTCCTGGCTGTAAAACCCAACATACCTGACTGTATTTCATAAGCCAACCCATCCTTGTATAGTGCCATCTTTCTTTCTTCAACTCTCATCAGTTCGGGATAGAACCTCCCCAACTCATTGAACTTGTTGGTGTACTGAGATACCGTATACTGTAATCCTTGCTTGAGTTTTAAAACCGACCGGCCTTGTCTCATGCATGCATCGTTGTTGGAAAATACTCGTTGTAGAACATAACCTTAAATCCTTCCCAAGCGCTTTACCTTTCCATTACTACTCAATGGCGTCGATCCAAGCTTCAATGCCCCAAGAGAAAATCAATGCCAATCAAGGCCATCTCGGTTCAGAACATGAATATTCCTGCGCAGCTTTTCAAAACTTCTTAACCATTCTTCGGCCTTTGAATGTTCCACATTCCCGAAGAAGTCTGAACTCTGTTCTTTCTCGATCCTGGTGTACCAATCCACTGGTGGTGCTTGCTCCACTCTTTGGTCTAATCAAGTAAGCTTGAGGGTACACTTGGAGGGTATCCATAGGTATCTCTACCGCGGTGAGGTTGTTGGTAAGGGGTGGTGGATATGCTTGCCGAGGTGGAAACCCTGAGTGACCAGTCCCCATACCGATGAAATCTATTGTTGTGGCGGCTGGCTCGCCGCTGTGGGCGATCGCTTTAGTAAGCATAACTCAGTGCCACAAAGTATTAGCTCCGGCTTTCGGCGGTGGAGGAAGAATCAGAGGGGTTGTGGTGTGTAGTCATAAACCGTGGCGGATAAAAGGCGTCACGCGTGTGGACGGCTATAGATCGGTTGTGATCTTTGTACTCTGAGATGGAGGAGGGTATACCGTAATAATTTGGAGTTACATGTATCCTTGGTATCTCCCAACCACCGACACATACAAAGGTGTGTTGTAGTCGCGCAGATTACTGCCAAAACCGTGAACGCCCTGCTTTGTTGAACACGCCCAATCGAGAAATGACTCTGCACTGTAGTATTAGTATTCACCCTCAAACCTCTGGCTGACTAACTGTAGGTCCTCTGCCTCTGCCTCTGCCTCTGCCCCTTCCTGCAGACGGATTCCTTGAACTCCCTTCACCATTATTAGCACCCGAACCTCTGCGTGTAGTCACCATTCTGTAGAAGAAGAGAGAGAACTTACGGATTACTAAGGCTCTAAACACTTGTCTCAAGAAAGTCAAGTCCTAAGCAGCAAAGAAACATTGTCTCTGATACCAACTGTGACGCCCCGTTCCCGGACACCGAGTCCTTATCTGGAAACGAACGCCCGGCATGTATAATATTAAATATAATCTAATATTATACATAAGCCTTACGTCATATATCATAAACACAATGCGGAAACGAAACGACTCGGGGAAATAAATTCCAAAGACCAATTAAACCAGATTCAATGCTGCACTAAAATTCAAAAAAAATGGAAAATGAAACGACTTACATCAATTCCAAAACAAAAGGGGCCAAACGATCTAGTCTTACAACAAAGGCCACTAAACGAGCCAAACACAAAAAAACAACATTCAAAATGAATTAAAAACATAGTTTGTATCAAACTTGAAATAAAAGAAAGTTTCCAAAAGAACAACTTCATATAAAACATCTTCGTATCAAGACCTCAAACATCTTCATCATACTCCTCTTCTCCATAAACCTGTTCATCTTCTCAATAAAACATTTAACGGGTAAGTACATACGTACTTAGTAACGAGTAGAAGCTATTGAAATCATGCATTTTATAAAGAAAGAAAGTAACCATCATATTATTAATAAATCGCTTAAACATGATCTTACATCTAACTATCACGTTATATTCATAGTATAACATGAGGTCCCTAGGGTTACTAGCTTAGCTTATCTATGTTACAGCATGTTTGCGAGGGCACTACACTTAGTGAGATATGCACTAAGACAAAAGTTGCAACCCTATAGAGATAAATCTCTAGCGGTCCCGAGACAATCAATCACTTTAACTGGCTAGCACTAGAAGCTGTCCGGTGAATGACTATTTCGTTCGTGAGGTTGTCCGGCGGTATGATCACTACTTTAACTGGCTTTGTCTAGAATCCGGCAGTGACCATTACCACTTTATCTGGCCAACCAACACATTGCCGATGTTGTACTGTGCCTATTCAAGCTCTCATGATGCTTAATATTTTATCTAGTCAATTACGTTTATTAAGCGATTAACTAGCCACCTAGTTTCATTCAGTACAAAGGCTCCATACTCCCTCTTCTTAGACTTCTAGACTCAATCTAGCAATTACACAGACAATGATGATCCCTAGTTCATCAAAGCACAAGGCCAATCCTAAGTTTCCGACGGTCCCGAGTTTCATTCATAAGTAGTCCACTTGGTGCAGAACTAAACGCATCAGAAACCTATTCATTGCTTTGTAATGTTCATGAATGTTTATTAATGTTGTTTAGATCATATTAGGAAGACCTCAAACCATACCCAAATATACCACCACACTACAAACAAATTAATTAAGCACTTAGTTATTCTATTTTTTCTTCTACAGGTTTTGCACATCACCTGTATCTTTTGTTTATTAAAATTATTATTATACTACCGGAAGAACAGAATAAATGTACAAGGTCTACCCCTTCTTCTCGGCAATATTCACAGTAAGGATCTAATATATAAATATATATAACGTTAACAGCAGTAAAAATCAAATAAAAAAAAATATCTAAACCAAAGACTTTCTCGCTATTACTATACTATTATTATACTATCTCATATAGAAAGCTAAAGCACAAAAGAGTGATTTTTTCCCTTTAAAGAAGCCGACCCATACCTGCGAATTAGTCCAGTCCAATTCAAACATGGTACAAAAATATATTATAATATTAATAGTAATATTAATTACTATGGCTTCTCCAAACTAAAAGCGAGTAAAATTCTAAACCATCGGCCGAACCTACAGTGCAATCCTAAAATAATTTGACACGCATCAGTACATTACCAATTTACTACACCCATTAACAATAGCACAACACCACACCGATTGAAGAACACCCTTTTACTTCATATTAATCATTATAAAACATCAATCATTCAATATGAAAACCCGTTACCTTAATTATGAGCAACAAACGATCCAAAACACCAAAAGAACCTAGCTTTCGATTCAACCTAAAAATTGATCAAACCAAATTGATCAAACTACGATTCTTGAACATCAAAACAACCTAAACTCAAACATCTAACTTATACTAAGATGAAATCTTACCTTCTCCAACAGGTTAATTGACGGTATCAAAACGATCCTCTCCTTCCGTAGAATATTTTCCTCTTGATGCGTCTGTTGAAAAGGACAACGGATTAGCTTCGAATTGAGAAAGTCTCTTCTCTTTTTTTTTTCAAACTTGCGCCCCTTCTCAAGAGCTTTAGCGTGAAACTGTTTTTTTTTTCTTTCTGAATAATGGGAATTTAATTCCCTATTAATCCCATTAAAAATTATTCTAATTAATTCCTTAATTAACAAATCCTTTAATTTCCTTTTTTTTCCTTTTATTTCCAAAATTAAAATAAATATAATATTCCGATTTTTCGTTAAAAGACTAAAATGCCCTTTTTCGAAAATCGGGATGTTACATTGGTCTTGGCGTTTTGCACCATAAAAAGGTTGGTAATCTAACCCCCTCATAGGTTAGATTTATTATTCATATATTTTGTTTGTTTAGATCAAGATCTTGTACTTTTCGCTGCGTAATCGGGTGGATCTTGATCCATCCGGTGATATTACATCCATCACTGCCAAGACTTGTTGTCCAAGGCATTCAACATGATGGAGTGCCCACGGCTATTCCAAATCAGAAATTCAGTGCTTGTCTTTTGAAGACCTGCCATAATGACATACAAAACCAAAACAAGTTCAAATAAAAATGAGACAGCCCTCATGTTGTTCGGGAGTTCGGAAAAATGGAGCATACAAGTTGATAAATATGGTCAAATTCAACCAAATCAACAGCAAGTTCCTCAAAAGGCTCAATGCCAAAAGGAAAAAAACATGCTCCTAAGCACCAGCTAAAACTGCCTTACACGCATCAAATGTTTCAAAAGAAAAAATGATCTTAAGCACGAGCTTAAACTGCGTTACACTCATCCAATGGGTTTAAAAAGAACATGCTCCCAGGCACGAGATTAAACTGCGCTACACTCATCAAATAAGATAAAAGATAAAAAAGCTCATAAGCACTATCTTAAACTGCGTTACACTCTTCAAATGAGTAAACAAAAATGCTCCTGAGCACGAGCTTAAACTGCGTTAATCTTGTAAAAATGATGAACTACGTTTGACTTGATTCCTAGAAAATTCTTTAGGGTCCATCATACAAGAAAGGGGTCCTCATACAAAAATTAGAAAGAAAACTTGAATGGGTGGAATTCTTTTCTTTGTATGAAGTGGCAGTAAGCCTCCCAGCAATGTCGTTCTGAAATTACCACGAGTGATTGATGCAGAAGAGGGAGAGGTTCCGTCAGCTGCACACTTTAAGATGCTTTTCAATTCAATGAACTTTGTTGGTAGCCTTATTAAGTGATAGATTCGATGTCAGAAGCCTTACATTTTTCATCATGGCACACGCGCTCTTCCCACCTTTTTCAAGTTGCTGGAATGAAAGTCCCCTCAAGCAATTATGGCACCGGAGATGAAACTACATTTCCTCCGACATTCGCATACGAGTAATGATTCTTCTTGGCCTTCCAAAGCACCAAGTGGAAAGCATCATGGCCATTGGAGGAATCCTTGCTATAGTCCGCACCACTAGCCGAATGAGGATCTCGGTAGACCAACAAAAAAGCTAAGGAAAGACACAAGGAAAATGAACTCAATTTTTGGACCGGTTCTCTCTATGAAGGTCTAGGCTCACCGGAAAGCGGCGATGCTTCTGATCACGGAAGGCATCAGCATGATGAAGCATGACAAAATACCTCTCACCGTCTCGGGTAGAATCTTTGAGTGATGCTATTTGGTTGTCTTATGCAAGGTGGAGCAACTAAGTACATGTTGGTCCCTTGGAAAGGCTAACACAAGTTTAGAGGGGGGGGGGGTGAATAAACTTGTCACCAAAAAATTTCCTAACCTGGATTTAAAACAAATTAAGGTTCAGTTAAAACTTGTGTGGAGTTAAGCTGACTGAGCTGAGATTAAAACTGACTTAAGCGACAGTTGAGTCAACCGGCAGCGGATATATTTCTAGCCTATTTCTTGATCTTGTTATTCTTTTATGAAAGCTGAGTGCGGTAAACTGAATTCTGATGAATTTCAGTTTGTGAACTGTGAAGTGTATAACAATCAACTATCAAAATGTTGTAAGTAAATGCCGAGTAAATAAATAAATACGTAAAGTAAATAAGAAGAATATTATAGAGGTTCCAGGTGGTGTAATCTTGTACGTCATCACTTCCCCTATGGTGCGGAGGAAAATTCCACTAGAACTTCTTGAAGTGAACTGTTACAAAAAGTCCTAAACAATAGTCATTGGCTAATCCATAGCTTCACTATCTAATCAGTTGTAGAAAATGTAGAATTGCTGCTCTTCAATTGCTTGAACACTGATCCTTGGAGGGTTGAATTGCCTCTTCACCAGCTACCACAACAAACACAGTCTGCCCAACTGCTTGTTACAACTGTCCTTGACAAAACCTTCCCGGTTTGCTTCACAGTCTAAACCTTTGATATAGAATCATAGTTGGGTTGAGAATCAATGAATTGATTCTTGTTTGTGGTTCTTCAAAGTGTCTGATTCTTGGTAAATTCTTTGTAGCTTGAACACTTGAAGAAATTGTAGATGTGATCTCGTTATAGCGTAGAGATGATAGCAATTCGAATAAAAAGACTAATGCACAAATATTCTTGTAAATCTGTTAAATCTTCTTAATGTATATTTTTTTTAATCCTTGGTGCAAAGTCCTCTATTTATAGTGTGAGGTCCAACGTTCATTTTGCTCGAATTCGAATTGTATCAACGTCTATCTTGTAACGGATATATTTTCTGACCATTCTGCTGTGTCAGTAATTTATCCAATAAATTTTTTTCCTTTATAACGTTCGACTGTACTATTAGTTTATCGGATGACTGACATATAAAACTGAGTATCCTTACCAGTTTTATATTGAATTTGCCACTTGTCAGTTTCTTGACTGACTTGGAGCGTTAACTGAGATTTTACTCTTCTTCAAACATCAGTACTCCAGTTTTTTATCTGATTATAATTGACTTAATCAGAGTACACCATGACTCATTATCATCTAAGAATTCATTCTCCTTATGATTCTTAGGTCTTCAAACAAGATCCAAAAAGTCAGTTCAGGTCACCACAATTTTGCCTTTAGTCTAACTTTACAGTCTCGACATAGTCTTCATAACTGAGTTTGAACCCTCAGTTCTTCATCTTCAGTAACTGAGTCTGTGACCCTCAGTTCTTCATCTTCTAGATAAGCCAACTAGTCTATGTCTCTCAGCGAACTTATCTTCTTAGTTTTCATATTGGTGTATCCTGAGTTAGTTTGGTTGTCTTGATGATTTCCAGTTTTCTAAATGACTTCCGGCCAGCCTTCTACGACACAAAGAATTATTACAATGCTTGTCCGATGTAACCTATACAAATATCGACTCTAGTAAAACCTAAACATTCAGTTCTAGACATCTTTTAGCTTTTCACTATAACAACTAGCTTCAGCACTTCATCAATGAGGTTAAGATAATACTTTGAATAAATATGATGAATTATCATCAAAACATAAATTTTATTTCCAACAATTTCCCCTTTTTGATGATGCCAAAACTCTCCTAAAAAGAAAAGCTTAAAGATCAAAACAATGTAAAATCAGAAATCTGGATTTCATTAGAATGAGCAAAAGCTGGAATAGTTACATTTTGTCCAAATAATAGTGATTAAAGACTAAGCTTTTTCTTAATCGAAATAAACGTCTTCCCTTGTCATATAGGCGATAGTCATTTTCTAGCTTGAGTCTTCCTTTGAAAAAGTCTTGTTGTAGTCAACTTGACTTCCTTCTTTCCATCTTCTCCATAGAAATAGCTTCGGTAAGTCTGATTCTTTCAAGTAGTATTTTTCAAATTCTACTACATCAGCTTTCATTTGTTCAATCTTGTCTTTAATCTTCAGTTTATCATCAATCCTCTGATTCTTCTTATATTGTGCCATTTTCTGCTTTGAGAATACATCAGATAAAAAGTAGTTCAAGGATTCTTCAATTGCCCTGTCCTTGTACTTGGCTTTGATAGGATTGTGATCGTTGATAAACTTCATCCACAGATCCTTTGTCAGAGTAGCTTTCTTTTCTCCAGGTTGACTATATTTCTCAATGAGCTGCTCGTCAGTTAGCTATTTCCTTAAGAACTTAGGATCTGATTTGTATCTTTCCAATACTTCTTCAAGTCGCTTCATCTCTTTAATTAACTTCAGCTTTTCTTCTTCAACTTCCCCCTTTTTGGCATCACACAGCTGATCTACCAAGGCATGGGTTGCCTGTTGGTCGGCTGATATACGTTGCTGAGAAGCAATTACTTCCTTAAGCTGAGTTTCTAACCCGTAGATGTTCTGATTCATATGCCAATGAGCCTGAGCATGTGTTTCCCTATCTATCTGCGGGTTGTGTCTTCTATTTTCTATTTAAGTAATGTAATTTACAAGCGTAACTTGAACTGGATTTGTGGATCATTTCTAGTCTTTCATGAACTGAGACATCTGTTCTAGTTCTATAATCGAGATATCCAGAAATATTTGATAGAAGAGCATTTTGTGCATCCTTGTGACTGTGCACAATCTTCAAGTTTTCTTGAACTTTGGCCAACTCATCATTTGTTAGGATGTCAGGAGGATCGTATGTCATTTCAGGTTGATCCTTGGGCTAAGTGATATCTTCAATAATCATCAGTTGTCGATTATCAGGTTCATCAGCTGCTTGTTGAGTGTCAGTTGTTTGATTCCCAACTGGAAACTCTTTTTGCTAAATATCTGAATGCAAAACTGTAGTCACATTAGCTTCTTTCCTTGTATGATCATCTTCATTATCATCCTTTTTCCTTGAACTTTCTTTGGGAACAGATGATGTGACTGCTTCTCTCCTTTGACTTAGTTCAGTAAACCTTTTGAAACAGTTTTCAAGAAACTCTGATATAGGAAATAAAGTATATAAATCTCCGATTTTCAATTTCTCCAAGTGTAATTTTTCTTCAGTCTGGAGACTAGCATCACGAGAATCTTCTGGTTTAAGCTTAATCTTCATTAGTCTGACAATTTTATCAGCTACAAAAACTAGGGCTGATTGCTGAGCTGATTGATGTTGTAATTGAGAAGTGTTATCAGCAAGAGTGTTTTTCCTTGTAACTTCAGTTGTCAGTTGTTGTTGTTGTTGTTCCCCCTCAGTTGGTGCTGTCTTACTTGAGGTTGCTGGGTATATGATGACGTAGATCAAGTAATAAAATACTTGACCACCATAAACCAATACTAGCAAGAGGACTAGGCCCATCGTAGTATAGCTATAGTGAATCAAGGTCGATCCCACAAGGAACCAATTGTGGATCATCTTATATACAAACAATTAATTAAACATGTCAAGGACATAGAGGCGGTCTACAACCAACATAAGACAAGAAAGGTAAAGACACGACTCGACACAACGTAATTAACCTCCCCAATTATAGTCTTTATCGTTTGGACCTAGATAATTTATATAATAAACTGAACTTATTAACTGTCAATCCGTTTGTATCTATCTTAGATTGGCTACGGGAGTCATCCTCTTTAACTTGACTTAGCACCGGTAAGTCACTAAATCACTGTGATATTGTTACGTGACTTCGCCTTTTAGTGCCTCCATCTCATTTAACTCACACGCTTACGACTCTAAGGATGCCGATATTAATCGTACACCTCGTCTAGGAAACATTCCTGTGGTTAGGCGTGTTTAATAAACGATCGCATCGGTCTCGCCCTATTAACAATTACCTGAAAGCGGTCTAATGTTAATCTACGATTTACGATAACTAGGTGAGCTCAATTCCAAAATACAAAACCTACCTAGATCTCATTGAAAGTCCCGGAAGATCATTCATGAGCCAACCTAGAGCCCTATATTGGTATTTCCTAATCATACGCTAATTAAAACAGACGAGCAACGTGGCGTAGCCATACCTAATTGAGATGATAAATTCTATTAAGTTAACCTAACCATAAAGATGTGGCTATTTAACAGATAAAACAGGGCGCTCGGTCGACCGAATAGCAGGGCTCGGTCGACCGAATGGTCTTTTTCCCCCAGAATACATCCCTGAACGTATCTCTCAGCGTTTCATCATACACAACGGATTAAACAGTAATTCGCACAGTATCCATATAAACTAACATAGATACGCATTAATTAAATCAAGTAGATTCATGAATAAATACTAAGTGTATGACGTAGGTTATGGGATCCCCATAGACAAGGAGTCGCCACATCCCTAACGTCATAGCCTAGATCTACATCATCTAGCTAATTGGGAGGGATTAATTACTTAAAGGAAAGAAACAGAAAATAAAGGCTTACATATTGCAGCCCTTAAATTGCTGGAAACCCTCAAATTATTCTACATTGTATCAAAGTTGTATTATGAATTGTAAAATTGAAGAAATAATGAAGGGATTTGTTGGTGTGTTTTTACAAATTTCGTAGCCGCTGCTTATATAGAGGTTTTTGCCGACCTATGAAGGATCTAGAAGATATACACGTGATTTCTGCCGGATAAACATCAAGTGACCGAGCTGACACTCTCAGTCGACCGAATGGATAGGCTCGGTCGACCGAGCCATTCTTTACACGTGTTAAACGCGTCTCTTTGTCTGACTTGTTCCCCACTGCATTCTTTCATGCTGATCTGATTCCTCTGATTTATCTCTTGATTAATGCTCCGATTTTCTTCCTTATTATCTCGAGATTTACTGATTGAAGGACATTTATTCTCTCGATTTGTCGTGATCTGCAAAATCAGCATTTATCGCACAATAATTCGGCTTTTAATAATGAAAACGGCTAAATACCAAATATCATATTAATAATCACTTAACATTAAATAATAAATATAAACATGTGATTTAATATGAAATATATATTATTAATCTCGATTTAAGGTCAACGTTGATGACTTTTACGGGTATAATTTGACCGTCATCAACTACCCCCCACTAAGACTTTGATCGTCCCGAACAAAGCATCAATAAGTCATTCCCTAAGACAACATTTTCTATGGTCAAATCATACTTACGCAAGAAACTCGAGTCAACTCATACTAGTCATGCTCATAAGGTATCCATTACTCACTACTTACTATGAATCGAAGTGATGTGTGCATGTGCATTTAGTTTTATATATTCGTGGCAAGATTAGAGTTTATGCTAACTTCGCAATCTCAACCTACCAACCTCAGCATTCATACTTCTTATGCCTCGTAATGGTTAGAGCACTAGAGCAATAAGCAAGAGCGTATCTATAGGGATTTTGGACTTGGAGACCGAGTACTACTCAAAGCCTCTTAAAGAGTTGAATATTCTTTTCATATCTTCATATTTTTCAAATACTATCAATCTCAAGGAAGAAAACTTTTTAGAGTATCCCCCTATCTTAGATCATGCATAGCATTGAATATTACCACAAGCGCAGGGCTACTTTGGTAATTTACTACAAGCCCAGTGTTTAACATTTTGCTAAAACACAGGTACGTCTCAAGCTTATTACGCTGCTTTAATGGCTAAAAGATAAGAATGCATCAGCAGATAGATATTGATACTAAGTTCACATAACCAATCATCTATGCAATGTACACATAATTTCTTCAGTTATTATGATTTGCGCGGTATACTCGATTCACAGATTGAGTAATTGAATAATAAAACAACTACTTGCAAAAACGAGCATGAATATCCTTAAATTTACTTAACATAAGTATAAAATGATCACGTACTCATGAAACTTGGTTTATTTCCTATCAATTCTTAGCTTGGAACTCACAATTCTAAGGGTACGAGATAAATAATATGGTATGTATTCAAATTTTCAAATTTTCAATTTTTCTACCGTTTCATTCAAATTTTAATCATAACAACATAGCTAAGTCTCCTAACTACCCCCCACTTAAGCATGGCATTGTCCTCAATGACAAAAATAAATGAGAATTTAAGAAAAAAGACTTAGCTCTGGAAACGGCTCTCAAGTAAAGGAACAATATCAGAGTAAATGTCATCATGTTGTGGAGAAGCAAGTGAAAACCTCAGTATAAGGCACAAACTCCACGAAACCGTTAATAACACCATGTCTATGGAAGTTATAGAATAATGTGGCGATAATTAGGTATGAATACCGAAAAACATTTTAAGCCACTTTATTTTATACAACCAAAGACAAGAAAAATACTAAATAGAAAGAAAAATAAACAAGCAACTAAAGATGGTAGTCTTCATCTAAAAACCGGGTGGATAAGACAAAGATCAAAAGCATAACCCCATGTGGGAAAACACGAGGTGGACTGGCTCACTATGTATTCATTCCAAAGATATAAGAGAAAGCTGGGTAAGGTATAACAGATGCAATGCGACCTGTGAGGATAACAATAAAATCAAACGAGTTAAGCGCAGAAAAAATTTCGCTTGCATTGGATATCAAGAACATAGGGAGATGTAGCTACTCCTTGAAATTACTAATAACCCAATGCATCATGTAAAAGTCATAACCGTCATCAACAAGGTCTGATCGGTGTGATAATGTAGAACAAAACTGATCATCTATAATGCCGGAATAAACGGAAAAAAATGTGAAATTTAAAACTTCCGGTAGAAAGATAAGTTGTACTTTGATCGAACCAAAAACCTTTAAAATCTAGCTAGGGTCAGAGCTACACTTACCCCAACTAGGATCATGAAAATCAAAATGATAAAAGATAATCATTAAAGCTGAGCAATATTTCAAATTCCGCAACACAAAGGTATTTTGTAAACAAAATGGAGGTTGAGAGTATGATGGGTTTAGAAAAAGATACACATAAGGTTGGGAAGAAAAGATAAAGGGTGGGTAAGAAATTGTGTTTATGGGTGGGTTGAAAATGGTTAAGGCATTGAGATTGGGTGGGAGAGTGAAACAGATGGAAAGAAAGAGAGGCGATGAAAGAATGGTTAGAAATGTGAACTTCCGGGGCAGATTGGTGAGAGGATCGAAAAGTTTGAAGGTGAAAAATTGCAGAATGAATTGCACATCACTTTGGATTTTCACTTGGATCACCATTCTAAAAGGTTTTGGAAGTTGACCAAAATTGTTCTTGTTCGCACCAATCATTCTCTGTTACATTTTCAATAATTCTCAAGCTCTCTTAATGCTTCCATCTTAAGGTTGTTTGCTAAATTTCCTTTTCTTTAGCAATTTTTTGACTCTCCTACGGAACTCAATTTCACGTGGCCTATATTGAGTAAAAACGTTTTGCACATCCTTAGCCCAATGGCCATCAGAACACGGAAAAATAAAAAACCTCAAGATATGTCACGTTACTTTTATTTGACTCAAAGAAAACAAAACCTAAAATCCTAAAAAGAAATCCTAAGGGTTTTAAAGAAGTAGTTACGAGTTTAAAGTCCTCACTTCGACGCTCCAAAAAAATTATCCTTGTCAATTATCATTCTTGGATCACTGGACTTTGACCCTTCAAGCACTATAAGAGGTGGGCTTGTTGCTTTTCTTGGATTAATACCCTTCCCTTGGTTGTGAGACCTAGAAACAACATTTATCCATACCATTTATCCAAAGCTCTTACCTCGGCTCGCTTTTAGGAATTAGTGAATTCTAAGAAACTTGGCTAAAATTATGATTTTGGCCTTGATAATAAGAAACAATGAATCTAAGTACTCCGAATAAGGTCGGTTATGTAGGAAAGCCTACGCCGTCTTATTCGTTGGAACATATGTGACAATTCAGGCCAATCCGTCAAGATTAAGCCCGCTTTAGCCTCGAAGGCTTATCGGCTATGCTAAGTCTTGTTGAACTATTAGAACGTATCATCACACGTGGAGGGGAGTCGATTGAGCCGAAGCTCGGTTGAACTCGCCCAGCCATGGTTAGACCATTTCCGAACCCATGTACTAAGATTCTCCGATTTCTAAATTGTCACCCAAAGCGTAATCTCGTTTCTGTTTAAGGTGGGTTCACCGAGAAGCCATCACCATAAAACTCAATGAAAGCAGAAGATTGTGTTCTCTCAAAACTCAACGTCTTCTTTAGATTTTGAATGCTTAAACTACAAAATTTGTTGCTCCCATGGCCAGTAGAAGCAATCTCATGCATAGGACAATGAGATTTTAACAGAACTATGAGGAACTCTTTATTCACTACTTCCTTTCAACGACTACATGTTTCCTTACACCCTCTAGATGAGACAGATATGGGGCAAAACCTTCGACACTAATAAAATTATTCTTACAAACCAACTCCGGGCTAAGATTCATACTAAGGTTCATGTATAGGCTAACTTATGCTCAAAAAACCAAAAGGTAGTAAAACATAAGCAAAAAAGGTAGTACCTTGCCTTCAACATTGTACCACGAAGAATTTAAGCCTTTAAAAAAAATTCGGAGCCATCTTGGTGCTTTAAAGGTATTGCTTCCATCGCTTTTCCCATCTTAGATTCGTAGCTCCACTTGTTTGCTGGGTTATTTTCTCATTGTGTAAAAATTACCGACTCACATTATTGCTTCCTGGTTTCTCGCAAATGCGGAGAAAACAAAACAGACCGTGATCGATTTTAACATGGTTTCCCATGCTGCTATCCGACCTACGGATTAAACATACGGGGATAAACAGACACGCGAAGTCCCAGAAAATAGAACCAGGCTCGCTGGCAACGAAGGCAGTCTCGCTGGGAGCGAAACCAGCAGTTCTAGATTCTGGAATTTTTACACATAGATAAACCGAGAGGACTCAAAAATGCACTCTAAAACAAAAACTTGACATGAATAAGAAAATTATTTATATATATAATTGACCGTTGGTTCCCCGGCAACGGCGCCAAAAACTTGATGACGTAGATCAAGTAATAAAATACTTGACCACCATAAACCAATACTAGCAAGAGGACTAGGCCCATCGTAGTATAGCTATAGTGAATCAAGGTCGATCCCACAAGGAACCAATTGTGGATCATCTTATATACAAACAATTAATTAAACATGTCAAGGACATAGAGGCGGTCTACGACCAACATAAGACAAGAAAGGTAAAGACACGACTCGACACAACGTAATTAACCTCCCCAATTATAGTCTTTATCGTTTGGACCTAGATAATTTATATAATAAACTCGAACTTATTAATCACAATCCATTTGTATCTATCTTAGATTGGCTATGGGAGTCATCCTCTTTAACTTGACTTAGCACCGGTAAGTCACTAAATCAACTGTGATATTGTTACGTGACATCGCCTTTTAGTGCCTCCAACTCATATAACTCACACGCTATTTAACTCTAAGGATGCCGATATTAATCGTACACCTCATCTAGGCAACATTCCTGTGGTTAGCGTATTTCCTAAACGATCGCATCGATCTGCCCCTATTAACAATTACCTGAGCGGTCTAATGTTAATCTACGATTTACGATAACTAGGTGAGCTCAATTCCCAAATACAAAACCTACCTAGATCTCACTTGAAAGTCCCGGAAGATCATTCATGAGCCAACCTAAGAGCCCTATATTGGTATTTCCTAATCATACGCTAATTAAAACAGACGAGCAACGTAGCCGTAGCCATACCTACTGAGATGATAAATTCTATTAAGTTAACCTAACCATAAAGACGTGGCTATTTAACGGATAAAACAGGGCGCTCGGTCGACCGAATAGCTGGGCTCGGTCGACCGAATGGTCTTTTTCCCCCAGATTACATCCCTGAACGTATCTCTCAGCGTTTCATCATACACAACGGATTAAACAGTAATTCGCACAGTATTCATATAAACTAACATAGATACGCATTAATTAAATCAAGTAGATTCATGAATAAATACTAAGTGTATGACGTAGGTTATGGGATCCCCATAGACAAGGAGTCGCCACATCCCTAACGTCATAGCCTAGATCTACATCATCTAGCTACGATTAACTAATTCAAACGATAAAGCATAATTGGGAGGGATTAATTACTTAAAGGAAAGAAACAGAAAATAAAGGCTTACATATTGCAGCCCTTAAATTGCTGGAAACCCTCAAATTATTATACATTGTATCAAAGTTGTATTATGAATTGTAAGATTGAAGAAATAATGAAGGGATTTGTTTGTGTGTTTTTTACAAATTTCGTAGCCGCTGCTTATATAGAGGTTTTTGCCGACCTAGGAAGGATCTAGAAGATATACACGCGATTTCTGCCGGATAAACTTCAAGTGACCGAGCCGACACTCTCGGTCGACCGAATGGATAGGCTCGGTCGACCGAGCCATTCTTTACACGTGTTAAACGCGTCTCTTTGTCTGACTTGTTCCCCACTGCATTCTTTCGTGCTGATCTGATTCCTCTGATTTATCTCTTGATTAATGCTCCGATTTTCTTCCTTATTATCTCGAGATTTACTGATTGAATGACATTTATCCTCTCGATTTGTCGTGATCTGCAAAACAGCATTTATCGCACAATAATTCGGCTTTTAATAATGAAAACGGCTAAATACCAAATATCATATTAATAATCACTTAACATTAAATAATAAATATAAACATGTGATTTAATATGAAATATATATTATTAATCTCGATTTAAGGTCAACGTTGATGACTTTTACGGGTATAATTTGACCGTCATCAGTATAAACATCTTACAATTGATCTTTCTTTTGCTGAGTCTGCCTTTCGCTTGATTCCTCTGTGTTCAGCTTCCTGCTGAGACACAGTATTCTGACCTGCTTCAGGTTGGGAAGTTGTTCCTGTTTTTGCTGTGATTTCCTTTGTAGTTGTATCTTGTCTTGCTTGCTTCCCTTCCTTGAGTCTTTCCAGATAGAATTGAATGATTCCACTGAGTGTTTTCTTCAGTCGAAATCTACCAACAGTTGTCTGACCTTCAGCTTGAGCTCTTTGTACACTTTCTAATTCGGCTAAATGTTGTTTCTTTATCTGATTGACTACATATCCTGCCCAATTGAATTTTATTTCATCCTAAATTATGTTCATCAGATAAATATTCTCTTCGTATAGTGTAATAACTCAATTGGATTTTCCAATGACATGTTTGCTGAGCCATCTGCTGAGGTGCGCAAATTCTGGCTTGAGTTTGTCAACATGACTATCAATTTGTACTGGTTCTTTAGAGAAAGTAAGTTGCTTCAGAAAAGCTTCTTTTTGCAATGGTAGAGTAGTCAAATCTATAGACGTTGCAGATGAATCCTTGAAGCCGAATAATGACTTCATAACTCTTTCATTGACAACAATACGATCTCCATGAACTGTAGTGATCAGAGAGTTTCGTACCAAACGCATATTCTCCCAAAATTGCAGAATTCCTTCCACATCACGTGGTTCGTTGAATTTGATTTCTAGAAGATTTCTCAGACCAGGTTGTTTCTGGATTTTATTACAAATCCAACTTACTTAGAGAGTATTGTTGCACATTGCTTCATAGATATCGAGTAAAAATTAATCCAACTATGTGATCAATCTTTCTTGTTTTGATTGGTCTGAAGTGGCCATATCTAGGTGTGAACACAAAAATTGATTTTTGAGAGTAAAGGATTGCGAAGAGTCTGATTCTGTTTTTGGAAAGAGACGAAGAATTTGAAATTTGATTGAAAATAGTGTGAACGAGGGTTGAATAAATAGAAAGGATATACTGGCGGTTTGAGTTGTACAACTTTTCAAATTCTATGATGGTTTGTGTAACTGATGTATGCACGCTTCGCGCAATGGGGGTACACGCAATATTCTGACAAACGGAACTGCAGTAATTAAATGCGATATAACCGGTGTCGCTTTTATCTTGTCAGCCTTTGACTTAAGTTGACTGAGATAGAGACGAGAGATCAAGTCGCTTTTAGAAGTAATTTTCGCGCCTAAATCAAATTAGTCGGTTTGATTTTAAATTGTTGATGTCAATGACTAATCATTAAGTGAGCGCACTCAAAGATAACAAAGATTAATCCCTTGACAAATTTCTGGCTTAACTGATTTCAACTGACTTTTATTATACCCAATTCAGTTCTTAGTTTGGCAAATCTGTCTTTGTCCAATGGCTTTGTAAAGATATCTGCCAACTGATCTTCAGTAGGTACATAAAGAACTGTGATATCCTTTTACTCTACATGATCTTTTATGAAGTGGTGACGTACATCAATGTGCTTTTTCCTTGAGTGTAAAACTGGATTATCAATGATTGCAATTGCACTTGTGTTATCACACATTATGGGAATCATTCCTTATTCTATCCCATAATCCCTTAATTTCTGTCTAATCCATAAAACTTGAGCACAACAACTTCCTGTTGCTATGTATTCAGCTTCAGCTGTAGAAGTTGAGATTGAGTTTTGCTTTTTTTCTAAACCATGACACACGTCTATTTCCTAGTAACTGACATGTGCCTGACGTTTACTTTTTTCTCATCCACTTTGCATCCAAAGATAACTCGAGTCTGAATAAGATATTAGCTTGAATTCACCTTCTTTTGAATACCAAATTCCAACTCCATCTGTATCTTTCAGATATTTTAATGTTCTTTTCACAACTGTGAGATGGCTTTCCTTTGGTTTTGACTGAAATCTTGCACATACACCAACAGTAAATGATATATCTGGCCTACTTGCTGTAAGATAGAGTAAGCTTCCAATCATCCTTCTGTAAAGTGTTTGATCAACATCTTTGCCTTCTATGTCTTCATCTAATCTGATGTTGGTCCCCATTGGTGTAGAAATTTCAGTAGATTTTTCCATACAAAACTTTTTGATAAGTTCTATTGTATACTTGGTTTGGTGAATGAAAATTCCATCATCTAATTTTTTAACTTGTAATCCAAGAAAGTAATTCAATTATCCCATCATACTCATTCGGAATTTGCTTTTCATCAAACTTGCAATTTTCTCACACAATTGTTCATCTTCCGATCCAAAAATAATGTCATCAACATAAATTTGGACAAGTAGAGTATTTTCACCATTTTTCATTCTGAACAATGTTTTGTCTATAGTCCCTTTTATGAATCCATTATCTACTAGAAACTGAGATAGAATTTCATACCAAGCTCTTCGTGCTTGATTTAGTCCATAAAGAGCTTTCCTTAGTCCGAAAACTTTA
This sequence comes from Gentiana macrophylla, assembly GCA_026214975.1. Taxonomy (NCBI): domain Eukaryota; kingdom Viridiplantae; phylum Streptophyta; class Magnoliopsida; order Gentianales; family Gentianaceae; genus Gentiana; species Gentiana macrophylla. Next base: position 66,272,922 of record CM047810.1, read on the forward strand.
TCAGCTTTATCTTTGATTTCAAATCCAGGTGGTTGTTGAACATATACTTCTTCTTCAAGAATTCCATTCAAGAATGCGCTTTTAACATCCATCTGGTAAACTTTGAATTTCTTATGAGCTGCAAAGGCAAGAAATAGTCTGATTGCTTCTAATCTTGCAACTGGTGCGTAGGTTTCATCAAAGTCTATGCCTTCTGCTTGAGAGTATCCTTTAGCTACAAGTCTAGCTTTGTTTCTGATGATATTCCCATCTTCATCAAGTTTGTTTCTGAAAACCCATTTGGTTCCAATGATATTCACATGAGTTGGTCTTTCTACCAATTCCCATACTTGATTTCTTTCAAACTCATTCAGTTCTTCTTGCATAGCTAATATCCAATCTGGATCTTTCAAAGCTTCTTATATTTCCTTAGGTTCAGATTGAGATAGAAAACATGCAATCATTGCATCTAGTTGATGTCTTGTCCGCACGCCAGTTTGAGTATCACCAATAACTTGTTCTTCAGGGTGATCTCTCATCCATTGATATGTGGGTGATTGCATCAAAGGATCTATGTTTTGTTTGACTGATTCTTCAAGAGCTGGTTCTTGAATTTCTTCAGTTGGATCTGAACCATGTAGTTCAGGTGTGGTTTGTTGAGTAGTTGGAAACTGAGACTGATCTGGATCTGAACATTCTGAAATTTGTAGTCTTCCAATGTCAACAACAAATGATTCTAGTGAGACTGGTAACTGAGACTAAGAAACTTGTTCTGGTCTTTCTTCAGTTGTTTCACCAGGGAAGTTGGGTTCATCAAATACCACGTGTATTGATTCTTCATGCTTGAGTGTCCTTTTATTTAGTACTCTAAAAGCTTTGCTGACACTTTAGTATCCTAGAAAAATTCCTTCATCAGCTTTGGGTTGAAAAACATGAAGTTGATCCTTCCGTTTGTTGTGTATGAAACATTTGCTTCCAAAAGCATGAAAGTAGGAAACATTTGGTTTTCTTCCATTCCAAATTTCATAAGGGGTCTTCTCATGCCTTTTATTCATGAGAGCTCTGTTCCGAGTGTAACAAGTTGTGTTAACTGCTTCTGCCCAATATCTTTCAGGTAGTTTTGCTTCACAGATCAAAGTCCTTCCTGATTCTTTAAGTGTTCTATTTCTTCTTTCAGCTACACCATTCTTTTGAGGTGTTCCTGTGGCAGCAAGTTGGTGTAAAACACCATTTTCTTCACAATATTCAATAATCACACTATTGAGGAATTCAGTTCCCTTATCTGATCTTATCTTCACAACTGATACTCATTTCTGATTTTGATGTCTCTTTAGTAATTCTGTAAGTCTTTGCTTGGTTTCACTTTTCTTGGTTAAAAAGATTACCCAAGTGTACCTTGAAAAGTCATCTACTACCACCAATGTATACTTCTTTCTACTGATACTAATTGGTGTAATAGGTCAAAATAAATCCATGTATAGTAGTTCTAGATGTCTGGTTGTTGAATGTTGAGACTTGGTCTTGAAACTTGCTTTTGTTTGCTTTCCTTGTTGGCAAGCATCACATAAGCTGTCCTTCTTATATGAGATTTCCAGTAGTCCGATGACTAACTGTTTCTTAACAAGTGTGTTGATGTCATCAAAGTTAAGATGACTCAGTTTCTTGTTCCATAACCAACTGATTTCTGATTTGGTATGTACAAGCAAACAAGTTTCAGCAACGGCCGTTGTCCAGTCTACTACATACATATTCTCTTTTCTTCTTCCGGCTAAAACAACTTGATAGGCTGATTCGATGACGACAACGCAGAATTCTTGGTCAAAAGTAAATTTGTATCCCATATCACGGAATTGACTGGTGCTGAGTAGATTGTAGTGTAGTCCTTTTACATAAGATACATTCTTGATTGTAAGTCCATTCCTGATTAAGGTGCCATAACCCTTGGTGTATCTAGGTTTGTCTTTACTTCCAAAATTAACCTTTGGTCCGTCTTTTGCAATAAAATTACTGAGACAGTCTTTACTCTTTGTCAAGTGCCTAGAGCAACCACTGTCAAAGTACTATATGTCCTGCAATAAAAATTAAATAATTTTAGGTACCCAACTCAGTTTGGGTCCATGGGGGTCAGTTGTCAGTACAACTCTGGGGATATATCCTTTAGGTATTCTTCGGATATTGTTGCACTTATTTTCATATATGTAAGCCACACTCCCATAGTGTCTATGTTTGGACTGTGTCTTATTTATATGATCTCTCCGATCTTTTGACTGAAATTTATTTCCATCATGCTTTCTATTAAAACTTGAATAATAACCATCATTCCTTTTATACTGAGGTCTGGACTGACCTTGGTACTGGGGCTTTTGCTGAGAACTAAGATTAGCTCTCTGCTGAGTTTTGAACTGAAACTTCTGATAAGTTTTCTATCTGGAATAATTGTTATTATCAGTTTATTAGTAGATGCGGTAAAATTCCAATCATCATCAGTGGGGTATAGTCTTCCTTTCCCCCTGAATGTGTGAATCTTTGAATGATTGACATTCTTGGATTTACTATGATTGAAACTTTTCTGGTTCTTGGCTTGATTGGTTTTTGTGGACCTGGTAGTTGATTTCCCAGTTCGGTTTTCTTGAAAACAGCTGATCTACCATTTGGTTTACCCTTGTTAGTAGATCCAGTTGTTTACATGAAAAAATGATTTATCCTATGTGATACTGGCTTTACTGGTTCAGCAATTTTCTCAGTTTGTGGAAGTTGTTCAGCTACAAACTTAATACCAGTTTTGGTACTAGGTTTAGCAGCTTTGCTGGTTCTATTCTTAGAAGATTGCTTTGTATCAAATCCTAAACTCATCTTGTCTCCATACGGTTTTCCTGATTTGAATCCAATGGCGAACTTGATCGAGCAAATGATTCGATTCTTGTCGCTAATGCAAAGAGTCGAGACCGAATCTTTTTTATCGCTTTTGTCGGGCCTTCAACATATTTAGTTCTGACTTCAATCTTTCAACTTCAAGAATTAGATTCTCTTTTTCAGCTTTAATTGATTCATAACCAGCTTGAATAGTCACTAGCTGATTCATCAATTCGTCAAGGGTTTCTTCTAATTCTAGATTTTTTGGATTGGAGTCAGCAGTCGAAGAACATGCATTTTGCATGGAAATTTGAGCTAAAGAGTATTTAGTATTTGATTCACATACCTCATTTGGGTCTTCCATGTGTGCCATTAAAGATGTGTCATCTAATAGTCTTTCAATGCATCACCATAACTCGACTCATCTCCGTAGCGGAGTGCTCTTCTACCAATTCTTCTTGGTGGGGTCTTCTTGGTCAGTTCTGGACACTCAGCTTTATAATGTCCAGGTTTCTTGCAGTTGAAACAGAGATATTCATCAGCTTTTCTTTTCTCAGGAGTCTTCTTGATGAACTTCTATGTGACTGGGTGTCCAGTCTTCATTCTTTGAATTCTGTTCATCATTGGAGCTGCTGCAAGTGCTGTAGTCTTTGGTTCTTCCAGAGCTTTGATTATTGCAGCTGTACTTGTAAGATCTTCACTGAATTCATAAGCTTTCAAATCTGAGAAGATTTTGAATGAATCCTCTATGTCAAGTCTTCTAGATTCTTCCATAGCAGTGACCTTCATTTTCCAGCACATTGGTAATTCCTTCAAGATTCTTGTATTGATAACTTTCTTTGAGTATTCAATCTTGAGTAGATCTAATTCATCCATGATAGCACTGAATCTTGTCTCCATTTGGTCAATGGTTTCTCCAGATTTCATCTTGAAATTTTCAAACTTTTGTTTTGCAACTGAAATTTTGTTTTCCTTGATTGAATCTGTTCCTTCACAAACAATTTGTAGTTTGTCCCACATTTCCTTGGCAGTTGTGCATTCTTTCACCTTTAAGTACATGTTGCTGTCAAGAGTTCTGAGGATAAAATCCATAGCAACATTGTTGAGATTGTTTTGCTTGAGATCATCACTAGTCCATTCGGATTTGGGTTTTGCAACTCGAACTTGCTCTCCACCAACAGTTTGCATGTGAGTGATCTGAATTGGTCCATCAGTGAGTACATCCATCATTTCATCATGAGTAGCTACTAGAAAAGCCTGCATTCGATGTTTATATTCATCAAATCTGTCCATGTTGCACATAAGCATCTGTCTCGCATATTGATTGTTATCCATTGTGAGTGAGTGAAGACTGATAGTAAATTATCTGGAACTGAGCTTTCAAATGAGAACAAATATAGGAGATATAGAGCAAATGACATCTTATCAAAGAAACATTGCTCCGATACCAATTGTAGAACAGGTAGAATTGCTGCTCTTCAATTGCTTGAACACTGATCTTTGGAGGGTTGAATTGCCTCTTTACCAGCTACCACCACAAACACAGTCTGCCCGACTGCTTGTAACAACTATCCTTGACAAAACCTTCCCGGTTTGCTTCACAATCTAAACCTTTGATATAGAATCAATGTTGGGTTGAGAATCAATGAATTGATTCTTGTTTGTAGTTCTTCAAAGTGTCTGATTCTTGGTAAATTCTTTGTAACTTGAACACTTGAAGAAATTCTAGATGTGATCTCGTTATAGCGTAGAGATGATAGCAATTTGAATAAAAAGACTAATGCACAAATATTCTTGTAAATCTGTTAAATCTTCTTATTGTATTTTTTTTAATCCTTGGTGCAAAGTCCCCTATTTATAGTGTGAGGTCCAACGTTCATTTGGCTTGAATTCGAATTGTATCAACGCTCATCTTGTAACGGATATATTTTCTCGACCGCTCATTGTGTCGATAATTTATCCAATAAAATTGCTTCCTTTATAACGTTCGACTGTACTATCAGTTTATCGGATGACTAAGATATAAAATTGAGTATCCTTACCAGTTTTATATTGAATTTTCCACTTGTCAGTTTCTTGACTGACTTGGAGCGTTAACTGAGATTTTACTCTTCTTCAAACATCAGTACTCCAGTTTTTCATCTGATTATAATTGACTTAATCAGAGTACGCCATGACACATTATCATCTAAGAATTCATTGTCCTTATGATTCTTAGATCTTCATACAAGATCCATAAAGGCAGTTCACGTCACCAAAATCTTGCCTGAAGTCTAACTTTACAGTCTCGACATAGTCTTCATAATCGAGTTTGAACCTCGGTTCTTCATCTTCGATGAATCGAGTCTGTGACCTCGCCATCTTCAAGATAAGCCAACTGAGTCTGTGTTCCTCAGCGAACTTATCTTCTTCAGTTTTCATATTGGTGTATCTTGAGTCAGTTTGTTTGTCTTGATGATTTCCAGTTTTCTAAATGACTTCTAGTTTTCAGTTCTACGACACACTAACTATTATAGTGCTTGTCTGATGTAACCTATACAAATATCAGACTCTAGTAAAACCTAAACATTCACTTCTAGACATGTTTTACCTTTTCCCTATAACAAATTAGCTTCAAAGACTTCATCAATGAGGTTAAGATAATACTTTGAATAAATATGATGAATTATCATCAAAACATAAATTTTATTTCCAACAGTACCCCACTCGCGTTCTTGAACGGCTCTGCACGCATGATGAAATCCCAAAGTACCTCACTTATGTCATTGACTTGTTGAGCATCTTGCTGTACTACGTAGGGTGAAGTCACAAAGTACCTCACTCGCATCCTACATGGGCTGAATATCCGGTTATGCTACGCAAGGTGGAGGAACTAACTACTCCGCTTGCGTCTTTGTCTGACCTTGATGCGAAGAACCCAAGAGTCGGAATCTGCAAAAAGATAAAAAATTAAAAATGAAAACAAAGACAAAAAAATTTACCTTTAAACAACTGCTGAGTTGATGACAGAATTTCACCAACGTTTTGGGACCTCATCACTTTGTGGATGATTTGAGGCAACAAGGTGGATAAATATTCCTCCTCAAAAAAATGTTCGATTGAAGGAACTCTGAGGGGACGAGGTGAATAAATATTTGACGTCCAAAAATGTTCGCTTGAAGGAACTCCGGCGGCAACGAGGCGAATATGAAAATTCATTCTCCAAATGGCCTTCAATACTCCGAGCTGCAACAAACGAGGTGAAATTAAATTCGACCTCGAAATGGCCTCTATTCTCTGAAATGATGAGGTAAAGGCAACCTCGAAACGGGTAAACAGTGCCAACCCCCAATCCATCTCTTCAACCACAACAACCAATCATTATCAATGCATAAAACAATAAATAAAATTTACCTACATGCAATTTCACTCCTTTAAATCGTTTAATTATGATTATGACTATATAAATCGTGGAACCTAGCTCTGATACCACATGAAGGATGCAGGTTTTTAGATCTAAACGAGTTAGATCTATGCGCAGCGGATGGATCACGACTTATATGACACAATCCATAATTAGAGGACGTAAACAACTACAAGGGGGTTTAAGATCATGTTACCAATAACGGGAAGAGAAGCCTTGATCTTCCGATGTGTTCTCCAAACGGCGGTTGGTGGACACCCTTCTTGATACACGAACCTCCTTGATATGCAACACCAAGAAAAATTCAAAGTTTTTCTTCTTCCAAAAACCCTAGGCAAGAAATACTAATTTTCCTTTCCTTTTTTTTTTATCATAGTGGTCGAAATTTGCCTTGCAATTTCCCTTGGAATAACTCTCCTTTTATAAGAGAGTAAATCCTTGGCCTCCAAGTATTAATTAATTAAATAATTAATTAATTAAACAAAATAAAAGGATATTTTCCTTAATGACTAATTGTGTCATGTATTGACCAATAGGAAATCAAATAACAAGTCATCCAACCAATCATATAACAAGAATATCTTTTATTTTCCACATCACAAAAATTAATTCTTGTGAAAAATAATGAATATGAGGCGCCACTTTTAGGGTATAAAAAGCCCACATAAAATGTCTTTTATGTGTATTATTTAGCCCAACTAAATAATATCCATGCATATCAATTAATTGACCCAGCCAATTAATTATTTCTGAGGCCCAAATAACAAGAATATTAGTCCGAATTACGTGGCCACATCGGGGACCATGGACCTATAACCGTAGCTCCAATAATTAATTATTCATCGAATGAATAAGTACATTAATTATTAATTCCGGGATTACGCCACCATAAACCCGAAACTGAACTCTACCGATTATAGATGTATACTTATACTTAACCCATAGAGTGAATAAGCGTCCATTGATATAATCACTACATACGGATAACCCTCCATAGACTATCCATTCTGAGTGGGAAGTCTCCGTGAACCCGATTCAGAATATCTTATCCTTATTTACCATTAACCCCCTGATGATCAATTAGTATGCATATGTGACTAGTAGCTAATTAGTCAAATGCGAAACTCCCGGGATCGATCTCTTTCTTAGGACTAACAAATAAGGGGATCGCTCTCTACTTCCCGCAGGAAGGAATGGATTCCATGTCTCGTGAAAATCGAACTACTCACTCATCGTGAGATAGTGCCAATGAGAAGTGGCTTGGAACACATATTTAAGTGGACCGTAACTAACACATCAAACGCTACCCCGAGACAAGCAAAGACTCAGATCACCTCAGATTAAGGTTGATCCATATATGATCATCTAATGATTTAATAAGATTCCTCGATTACGGAATTATACTGAGAAATTCAGATTAAACCGTTCCAGTCCTATATGAATGCCATCATATATAAATGCCCCACGTAGGTACCCTCTACCGATATTCCGGATAAGACTATCACACCCTAAGGTGTTCTGGGCGCATTATTGGTGTTTTAATCAAAAGACCCTAAACTCTGATTAAGTTCACCACGGACATACAGTTTAAGCATATCTCCACTAACTCAATCCTCACGTGTAATCCATACACTGAGTTAAGTGGTTACTGTTCGGAGGATTTTGCATCACTAAACAAAAAAATAATTTATAAACCTATACCTAACATGCAAACTAACTCCTAACCGACCGAATATCGGGTAATTGCTAGCATAGTAGGGTAAGTACGGGTATCGATCCACAGGGAATTGGGATGTTGAATCTAATCTTATTAATTCCTTAAATTGTTACTACTATTTATTACTAAACCTAAACTAAAACGGAAAATAAACTGGACAGAGGATTGTCAATCCAAAGCCAGGAAGGATAAAAGTGATAATAAATAAACAAAACTATAAACGAAAAGAACATAAAACAAAGACACATGGGATCAAACAATATACAAACCAAGTGATCTCGATCCTAGTTCATCTCATGATTTTAATTCAATATTGTGGTTTCACCTATCAAAGGTATGAATTCCTACTTCCGTAAGTAATCCGTCTATCAATCTCATCATCTTCCGATCTATAGAGATTAACGCTCTCAAACAAGGTGCAAGATTTATTAGATCTAACAACCTAGAAAGCTAACCTATCAACTTCCGTTATGTCAAGGTTAAAAATCTCATCTTTCCTATGGTGATCTAAGGTTTACACCGACTCTCGTCATACGGTAAACATCAATAAGCAATTCATCTTCCGATATTGATTGCATAGCACATAAGCATAGGAAGATACAAAACGAATCAAAGATCATAAAGATAAACAAAGGATTGAATAAATTAAAAGATAAACTCACATAGTTTGTACAATGGATGATCTCCATGAATCACAAACGAAAAGAAAAAAAGCATCCTAATCTAACCCGGATCACCCGAGCACAAGGCTCGGGTGACCGGCCTTGAAACTCCCAAAGTGCGGCTGCTCCTCTAGGTTTTAGTGTATGAGAAATTATTTATCTTTAGGGTTGGGGCGCAGCTGCTATATATAGAAAAGTAAGTCGGTTTTGCCTAAGTCGGCCGCGGACGCCCGTCCGGAATTGTGGACGCCCGTCCGGAATTGTGGACGCCCGTCCAAATGCTTTGGACTGCTTCAGACGTTCGTTTATACAGTGTCCAAACTCTCTGTTCAACTTTTCTCTTCCTGGACGCTCGTTTGATTTGATGGACGCCCGTCCACTCTGGACGGGCCTTGGACGCTCGTCCAACTGGATCAATCAACTTGATTTCTTTCCTTAAATCTTTTATTCTTCCATAAATCCTTTTGATTCTTTCTCCACTCGAATTTCTCTCTTTAAGATCATCTTTTCCATAACCAATGTGTATCTACAAATTAGGAAAACATACCAATGCGTAACATAATTCCAAAATCATATAAAATCACCATTTATGCACCTAATTACATTCGTTTATGAATTAACCATTGAAAACATCATTTACTCAATATTTCAATATAAAGCTCGATTTCTATGAGAAACATACGAATATGGGGGAAATTGATATAAAATATATCCTTATAAAACGTATAAAATCACCCTTAACAACTCCCCCACACTTAAACCTTGCTCGTCCCGAGCAAAACAAAACATAATCAAGACTCGAGACATATAAACATCTTAGCAAATATAAAGCATATTCAATAGTTTAGAGGTTCACCCAAGTGTGTGTGCATAGCCATAACAAATTTCCACTAAACCCACACTTGAAATTGATTCAAGCAAAACTAGCCAACATCCCATTTAAATCAGAAATATAAAAACGATTATAACATGCACCTCACAAAACATACATATTCGAAAAGGATAATAAAATGCGCTTAGGATCTTTCCGACATACTCAGAGGATAATCCCTACAACATATCTTTCAGTTTATACTGGGGATAGTCAGAAGATAACTACGGTTTTCAACCATCTTTTCACATTGCCATTTGCTAATTTTCTTAAAGTTCTCTTAATTACACACGTATAGCATATGCCCTCATTCCCAGCAATAGGACGTTTCGTGATAAAACCCTAGCTGGACTACTATCATCAGGCAGTCGGGAGCTATTGAACCTCATAGTGGTATAGGACATTTCGTGATAATGCCCTACCGCACTCAACTCATTGGCAGATACTTCCGACATATACATATTTTATTCATACGATTCATCTTAGAGTGGTATTCAAACCTTAAATTATATCCCTCCTATCACATTCAAACCTTCAGATATTCACAGTATGACATACTTTAATTCTAAACACAAACTATTAAAATTTTCAAAATTCGTATGCAAGCAAAGAATCATGCGATAATCATCAAAAATCTCTAATCAAATGGACATAGCTTTAAAATATAGCTCATCATTTACTATGGCACGTGAAAAATAGTGTTGGGTGAAACATCTAAATTTACTAAATATGCAAAATAATGCCCCAATGATATAAAAACTCAAATAAAGATATGCCTTTGCTCACTTGGGACAAAACAAATGAAAATTTTAAAATTAAGCACCTTTCCATAGAAATATAATAATATGGCTAATGAATGTAGATACATATACATAAAACCATTTCCCTCCCCCACACTTAAATTACAACATGTCCTCATGTTGTGCAGAATTAAAGAAAAGATAAAAGAACTTAGCTGATTTCGTGATGATCCGAAGGTTGGCTGAAGAAGACAACAATGGTGATGTCATATGGAGTCCTTCCCAGCTTCAACTCCCAAAGGTAGCTTCGACAAAAACAACTAAAAATGTGCCTGCACCACTGGAAAAACATGGCAGTATCTCGGGGACACAGGGGAAATATAACAAGCAACAATAATGATATAAGCACATGGTATAATTGCTCAGATGGGAAAATCACCACACAGGGAAAGTACAGGACACCTAAGCGTCTAAACACAACTGAACGGAAGTTTGATATAAGCACAAAAAGAAATAAAGCCACAGAAGCTTGTAGAATAATATAGACCACATGTGCAAACAGAAACATCAAACTCCAACTAAGAATGATAGAGGATTATACATGGAAAATAAGTCATAGAGATTTTTCAAATTAAGCCCATATAAAGATGGAAATTATACATTGAACATTACAAAACATTAGGGCTAGGTGCAACTACATGAAAAAGATATTACAATGCAATCTACATGATAAAGTGGTAGCGTACGGCAAGCTGACAGTAACTACCCTCAAGAAAAAGAAAAATAGAAAAACAATGCAACTAGATGACATGCAACTAAATAATATGCAAAAACAAAAGAAAATAAAAGAAAGAAAACTAGCCCACTCATTTGCAACACGACATGTATATCATAAACGCTGCCAAATAATGATAGTTTACGATAAACGATGAGACTATTCATTATATGCAAGTGTACGCGCTTTAAGACTCATCAAAGGTGATAGCATTATGGAAAACCAACAATTAGCTATACTAAATGTATATAACTCATAAGCCGTAGATAGTAGCATACGGAAAACGGCTTGAGCTACCCATATGAGTTACAAAAATAACAAGAAAGCACATAAGTCTCAAAGCTCACAGATTCATCACAACGATATGTAGCATACGGAAACCGACATTAGCTACTAAATAACAATAAGAACGAGCTTATAGCATACGAGAACCGACATTAACTATAACATGCATAGATGAATCCTAACACCCTAGATGATTTACAACAGAACATCATAAGTCATATTAGAATCACGCCTAGCTAGGTGAATTACTCAACATGGATTGCAATAGATGGAAAGAAAATCATAACGGTGAAAGAACAGGACATCTACGCATATACAAAGGCCACAGAGGCTCACATTAAAACATCCATGTCAATTAATGAAGCATGTATATAAAAATTAATCAATTATTTAACATGGATCAGTAGATGGAAAGATGTAAACATGCAAGTTCAGAACATCTACGTAAAGACAATTAGCCACAGAAGCTCATATGAAAGCATCCATGTCAAACAAAGCATTAAAAATCAAGTTAAGAAAAATATGGGACCTGGACGTGCGTTCAACATACCAAACGGGCGTTTGCCTGGAAATTTTTGCACTGGACGGGCGTTCAATGATCCGAACGCTCATCTGACTCAGAAAAACTGGAACAGAGTTGAGCAAAACTGGACGGATGGGCGTCTACTAGGCAGGACGTCCGTTCCCCTGCACGTTATGGACTGGACGGGCGTTCGCTTACCTTGAACGCTCGTCCACACATCGAATTTGCACAGAAAAGCAGGAAAAACAGCAAACCCAAAATAGATTATCAATTTCAAAACAAACCAGAACGCATACATCAGCCACGGATAAATTTAAGCACGGAGGGCACTAGGTTATAGATTAGGTTACACTTCACGTTTCACAAATCGAGTAAAAAACTTTTTGCACATTCTTAACCCAAACGGTCATCGAAACACGGCAAAAATAAAAACTCTCAATTTGTGCGACGCTACTCTTATTGAAAACTACATAAAAAGACACGGAAACAGAAACCTAACCCTAAACTACGAAAAATTTAAAACAGAAAAAAAAAACAGAAAACCCTAAAAAAAACATGTTGAAATCTTCTGAGCCCAAAATGGAAGGGAAAACAGTGGATTTTGACCTCAAAAATGGCACTGAACGGCCTATGGCGGTTCACAACGTCGTCGGCGTCGGAACGAGCTTTCCGAATTGGGGTCCTGCGTTCCAAACGGACACTCGAGCCGAAAGTTACGGCCAAAATACTAACAAGTGCTAAAACGATCCCTTTTATCCAAAGATTTGATCGTTAAAAACGTGGAGTCAGATAATTCAACCTCAGATGTCCCCGAATCAAACTAGAAACTAGAAAGGATAGAAACAAAAACCTATCTACGAAAAATTCGTAACAAAATAGAGAAACTAACTCAATTAGATTCAACAAAACACCGATTCCCCGGCAACGGCGCCACTTTTGTTCGGAGGATTTTGCATCACTAAACAAAAAAATAATTTATAACCCTACACCTAACATGCAAACTAACTCCTAACCGACCGAATATCAGGTAATTGCTAGCATAGTAGGGTAAGTACGGGTATCGATCCACAGGGAATTGGGATGTTGAATCTAATCTTATTAATTCCTTAAATTGTTACTACTATTTATTACTAAACCTAAACTAAAACGGAAAATAAACTGGACAGAGGATTGTCAATCCAAATCCAGGAAGGATAAAAGCGATAATAAATAAACAAAACTATAGACGAAAAGAACATAAAACAAAGACACATGGGATCAAACAATATACAAACCAAGTGATCTCGATCCTAGTTCATCTCATGATTTTAATTCAATATTGTGGTTTCACCTATCAAAGGTATGAATTCCTACTTCCTTAAGTAATCCGTCTATCAATCTCATCATCTTCCGATCTATAGAGATTAACGCTCTCAAAACAAGGTGCAAGATTTATTAGATCTAACAACCTAGAAATCTAACCTATCAACTTCCGTTATGTCAAGGTTAAAAATCCTATCTTTCCTATGGTGATCTAAGGTTTACACCGACTCTCGTCATACGGTAAACATCAATAAGAAATTCATCTTCCGATATTGATTGCATAGCACATAAGCATAGGAAGATACAAAACGAATCAAAGATCATAAAGATAAACAAAGGATTGAATAAATTAAAAGATAAACTCACATAGTTTGTACAATGGATGATCTCCATGAATCACAAACGAAAAGAAAAAAAGCATCCTAATCTAACCCGGATCACCCGAGCACAAGGCTCGGGTGACCGGCCTTGAAACTCCCAAATTGCGGCTGCTCCTCTAGGTTTTAGTGTATGAGAAATTATGTATCATTAGGGTTGGGGCGCAGCTGCTATATATTGAAAAGTAAGTCGGTTTTGCCTAAGTCGGCATGGACGCCCGTCCCAAATGCTTTGGACCGCTTCAGACGCTCGCTTATACAGCGTCCCAAACTCTCTGCTTCAACTTTTCTCTTCCCGGGCCGCTGCTTTGATTTGATGGATGCCCGTCCACTCTGGACGGGCCTTGGACGCTCGTCCAATTGGATCAATCAACTTGATTTCATTCCTTAAATCTTTTATTCTTCCATAAATCCTTTTGATTCTTTCTCCACTCGAATTTCTCTTTTAAGATCATCTTTTCCATAACCAATGTGTATCTACAAATTAGGAAAACATACCAAAGCGTAACATAATTCCAAAATCATATAAAATCACCATTTAAGCACCTAATTACATTCGTTTACAATTTAACCATTGAAAACATCATTTACTCAATATTTCAATATAAAGCTCGATTTCTATGAGAAACATACGAATATGGGGGAAATTGATATAAAATATATCCTTATAAAACATATAAAATCACCCTTAACAGTTACATACAGATATACTTAGGGTTTGCAGTATTGTATTACTTTACAAGCACAAAGCAAGTAACTAAGATGAGATAAATTCTGTCATCCATTATTAAAAACAATTACACAAATTGTCTTTCGGGCACTACACCTAACAATCTCCCACTTGCACGAAATGACAAGCAACGATTGTTTTTAGAGCACAACCTTTCTCATCTTATTCACAACACTCTCCCACGTGCTCTAAAAGCAGATGAGACATATCCATCAATGCCGTACCCTCTAAGCACTCAACTTGGTACACTGATTAGTTAGGTTGTCGACTCGAGATGATCTTTAGGATTGAAACGTTGTCGGTCCTTCCAATCAGGCGGTACTCTCTCTCAATATGCTTTTGACTTCTTGTGACTGAGAAGATCCTTCTAAACTATCTCTTCACTGTTTTCACAATGAAGTGATATCGGCTTATCAGACCTGGAATTACTCCCAGAACAAAAAGGAAATTCTAAGCACTATGAGTAAACACTGAGCCCGAGATCAACATAATGATCATCCTTAATCTGACTACAAGTCAGAATCAGTGTAGTCAACCATATTCAAGTTTGCACCTGAATATACAAGCATATGATTCCTCGTTCTCTAAAGATACTTGAGGACGTACTAAACCGCTATTCAATGCTCGAATACGAGATTCGATTGCAATTGACTCGTGTTAAGCTGACTTGCCCTTATCACAGAGAGACTCTATCCCATATGCAATATCATCTTAACCAATAAGACGGATGGGATAGTCAATGACTTATTCTCGTGAATTTGACCGAATCAGATTCTTAGAAAGTAGTCCAATTCTCTCATCCAGAGAATCTTGGCCTGTCAGTTTCTGACTTCAGATAGCACACACATGTTGTTTCCAACCGTTTCTGTGTTATCATTCATGAACACTAATACTACTACTTTACCAATATTGATATCCAGTCTACAAAAGACTTATCAATATTCTGGTCAAGTCCATATATTTTAAAACATGTGACTTTAAATGACCGAGAGGTTCTCTTACATCCACAAAAGGACAGAAGTCCCGGCAGTCAACCTGCCATTTGTTCTAACCAAGACCCTTCTGTTCCGAATGAATCTAGACTCCATTTTATGGCAAGAAAGTCTCAGGGAATCACCCCTATTTTCCGCTTTCTAACGAAATCTAGCAAGACTGAGTGGTGAGAGAGTTCAAGGTCTGGTTAACTCTCTACTTTTTAGGGAATCACCCCTAGACCACTCAGCTTTGTGCTGAAAGTTAAACTTTCCTATTCATTCGACTCTTTTCGGCGTAGATCCAATTACTCCCACTGGGCCTGAGACACTCAGGTGGTTCTACAAGAGGCTGAACAGAACTGGAGTATCAAAACTCCATTTATAGGGTTAAGGTTTTCAAACAAACTTCTACGATCAGAATCCTATACAGCCCACCAAGAGCCATATGCTATCAATCACCCCAGTAGAATGTAAAGTCCACAAAACCACAATGGGTCATCGGTTAAACCATACTCCCACTACGTCTTGGGTGGATTGACATTCTGATCTAGTAGTATTTATCAGTGTAATCACCAACAACCGATGTTGGACGTGGTCTGATTAAATCATATAGTAACCACCTTTGGGTAACCGTACTCCAAGGTTTAAGGCTGTTACTTATAGATTATATCAAAAGGCTTGTGACAGTTCAACCATCACTTTCTAATCTGAAGAATCTTATAACCAACCTTCACTCGACACATTAAGATATTTCACGAACAGTCACAATCTGAACGTATTCGCAAAATCTCCAGTCCTACCTTCAAGCATTAAGTGCTAAATACCTACATTTATGGAAGTGGTGTGGAACGAATTCACTCCTTATCCATAAATTCACGAGCATCTTCTAGGTAGACTTCTCGGTTTACATAATATTGTTAACCATTATTTTGCAACCAATTATCTTAATCGAGTTTAGCAATGTATTGTAGCACATCAATAACAATATAGGGCAAGCCTATGGTTTCTTCCTCAGTGAGAAACATTCCACTAGGAGGCAGGCCGAGCATCAGTCCCAAAACTATGCGATAGCCTATTTCTGAGCATGGAATACTCTATTCTCTGCTAAAATCAGAGACTCCTCATGTATTCTTTCGATAAGCTAAACCGTGTTTCGAGTAGTTATCAGACAAAATGTCACCACTCAAAATCTCCCACTAGCTTGTATCTCTCACTAGACCCCGAAGGTTATGATGAACAAGCTATGTTACCCCTTCTAATCTATTACCCTTTCCCAATTGAAAGGAAGCTTAGTCATTGTTCCTATAAGACAGTGTTCCGAGACTGGGAGATAGGAATCACCCTTAGCCAGTCATTAGGTCTAATCTCTAGGATATATGCACTAATTAATAGATATTGAAGGGTCGTTTATCTTAATACGGAAACCATTCGCCTATAATAGTTTAAGACGTGTTACATATACATTTTCAGCATTTCTTAGTGGTTCTGACTTTATCAAACAAAAGTCCGAGTCTCGGATTCGTACTACAAATGTCATCTTCACTTTATTTAAGGTAACTGTAGTATCGAGATGAAAGTGAATCCATTTGTTTCAACGAATCTGTAAATAGAAAAATAAATTTTTTCTGTGATATTCAAAGATAGAATCCGAAATTCATTTCCTTATATCACTCCCACTATTCTAGCTGAAATTACGGCCCGTTGTCTACTTTATTAATTGTTAATGCATAGCTTCCTCGTTCTTCCAAAGAACTAAGCTACCGAGTCGAGTTACTCGGTTAAGAAAGTTGCTAAGGATTCATTGGTTAGTGATCCGAAATCACTTTCCTTATCATATACTTTCTTTAATCATCAATCTTAGTTTAGATGATTAACACTTGTAGACATTCTTGACTTTCCTTAAAAGGAAATAGTCTTGAACTAGCAGTTCGTTTGAGTAGACACTACTCATGAACTGTGGGATGTCTAATGAAAGCGTTACGTAGTAGGACTAATTTTCTAATAAATTAGAAAAACAACAGATAAACGCTCCCACTAGTTTATCGGTTCCAAATACCGTCTAACTAGCGACACTTTAATTTATGATTCTCTAATTTTTCTATTAGTAAATTTCTCGTGTAGACACTACACAATTAAATTCACTAGAAGAATTTTATCGTCCCCATCATCTTTCAAACTAACTATGGTTGTCTCTCGTTCAACACGAGTGACAAAGATGTTTTACTTATTTACGTCACTTAAGTCTTGAAGGCTCAAGAGAAATATCTCTTCCGAAAAATTAATCGCATGTAAGATCAATAAGTACAACGTTCTAGTTACTTGCCACTTTTTAACGATGTCATTACTAGTCAATTTTACACTAGAAGACTAGCACCCTAGAGAGATATATAAATAGTTGTAAATAAAATTGACAGAAAATAAATCCAAATCATACAATACTAATAAATTTTAGGAACATAAACTAAGTACTTATAGTATATCCTACCGTTCCAAGGATTTAATCTAATGCCTCAGTGCCGCCTTAGGGTAGGTCAAAGAGGTTTCGATTAATATTGAAGATCAGATTGAGAATCGAACATCTCATTTGTGATCGTCAATCACCTATCCTTTTTCAGCCAAGGTACTACCAAAAATATCCTTTATGAGTGTGACCTACTGTCTCAGATTTTTAGGTAGACCCCGAGTGTGCCGCCTTAGGGTCGGTCAGTGACCCGGCGAGTACCCAAAATCCTATCCTTCGGAGACCAAGCCTTGAATTTTGATAGCGGTGAAGGCCTTCCTTAGGGGCGAAATCAAAGCCGCACGAGGCGTCACCATTCTCTCACGTTGCTTGTGTCAACAAGAGAGGCCGTGGGGTCGGTTGTCGCCTCTCCGCTCCCACTCAATATTTTGAAAAAGTGGTGGGTTTATCGATCACGTTTTGGACTTGATGTTACATTAAGGAACAATAAATCATAGGCCCGAATGTTGTCGGTTTTGTGGGCTAGCCCACCCGACCTATTCGTTAGAACATATGTGGCCGTCGGACGGGTCAAGGCTAGGAGAGCTCGTTGAGCCGTGGTGGCTCTTCGGATGGCTCGATGTTGCCGACACCTCGTGCAAATGCCACACGTGGAGGTGAAGTCGATTGAGCCGCACTCACTGTTGACCACCCAACCGTGGTTAAACCACTTTCGAACCTGTTTGCCCGTGATTATCCAATCCTTAAACATCAAACATTCACGTAGACACTACGGAACAAAAACGTAATCTCGTCTTAGGTAAGGTGGAATTCACCGAGAATCCAACACCATAACCACGAGGTTTCGGGATTTTACTCCTTATGCTTTCGCAGAGTGGGATTCTCCGAGAATCCATCACCCAACCTCGACGATTGAAAAAACCCGTGTTCCTCGGTTTTTACCCTAATTAGTTTCTAATTAATATCAACAATTAATTAAAACTAATCGTGTGTTTTAATCATGCCTAACTAATTCCTCGAATTAATTTCTACATGTATGCATATGGAGTGGAATTCATGATATGATGCATGCCATGGCAATTTTCCGGTTCTACTCATACAATCTACACATGTATACTAGTGCGGAAAATAAACACCGAGATGGACCATTGGCACCCCCGTATCTAACCTATTAGAAAATAAATTAACTAAACCCTAACTAGGGTTTACTACTTTCTAACAAAATCTGCAGCTGTTCAAATTCTTCGACGATCGGGTAACCAAATGAACTCGAATCGCGGCGAAACTTTCCAGATATGTTCTTCACTCCTTGGGCTTAAATATGGACGGTTGGATCGGAGTTTTGACTTGTCAATTTTCTCCAGTGAGCCGCCCAACTTGCTGCTGGATCTGACTTTTACAGCAGTGCCTCAAAGACTTCCCGAGGCCGATCGGGAATCAAGATGAATACCGATCGACCTGAAATTTTTATGCCACGTCAAAAAATCCGTAGTCATCGATCTGACCTGTTGGATTTTCGTTTCAACGGTCCAAACTCTCTGGAAGTCACAGGTAGGGTTTCTGTGAATCCTGCGTTTTTCTGTTACAGCAGCTTCTTTGCAGCAACAAATGGATATGGAGATGGACTCCGATCGACCCCAAATTTTTTGGAATTGTTCATCATCTTCCAATCTTGATTCTGACCGGAGGGATTGTCGTTTCAACGGCTCAATCAATAGGAAAAACGAAATAACTAAATAGCTACTAAACAGATCTATTTTCTGGAAATTAAAAATTGCAATAAAAAAAATTTACATAATTTCCTATACTCATGTGACCGAATTTTCATTGTTTATATGAGTTTACAATAGATCTAACGGGTAAACAGTGCCAACCCCCAATCCATCTCTTCAACCACAACAACCAATCATTATCAATGCATAAAACAATAAATAAAATTTACCTACACGCAATTTCACTCCTTTAAATCGTTTAATTATGATTATGACTATATAAATCGTGGAACCTGGCTCTGATACCACATGAAGGATGCAGGTTTTTAGATCTAAACGAGTTAGATCTATGCGCAGCGGATGGATCACGACTTATATGACACAATTCATAATTAGAGGACGTAAACAACTACAAGGGGGTTTAAGATCATGTTACCAATAACGGGAAGAGAAGCCTTGATCTTCCGATGTGTTCTCCAAACGGCGGTTGGTGGACACTGTTGTGGAGATTTTGCATCAATAACAAAAGAAAATTTATAACCCTAACCTATATGCAAAACTAACTCCTAACCGACCAAAACATCGGGTTGTTGCTAGTAAAGCGTAATGATTAAGGGGTCGATCCACAGGGAAAAGGGATGTTCAATCTAATCTTATTAATCCTACCAATTGCTACTCTAAAAACGAAAAACAAAAACATAAAAACATAAAAACATAAAGAACAATCAAAATAAATCTAACCTAGGAAACAAAATAAACAATCTAGACTAAGGGACATGGAAACAACCAATATACAAACCTATGTGATCTCAATTCTAGTTCAATTCATGATTTTAATTCAAGTTGTGGTTTCACCTTTTCACGAGATATAAACCCCAATTCCTTAGAGAATTTAATCTCAAGCTCTGATTCCTAATTCCTTAGTAAATCCAATTTATCAATCTCTCATCTTCCGAATGTTGAGACCGATTTTCAATACAAAACTCGGTGTAGATTCAAGTTACTCTCGATAATCGAATCTAACAACCTAGAAATCTAACCAATTAATTTGTCATCATTAATGATTAAAGATCCTATCTTTCTATGGTGATCTAACGTTACGCAACTTCCGTATGTTGTAACTATCAATAGAGAACTAATTTTCCAATCTATTCTCATGGCATCATAAGCACAAAGAAAGATACAAAATAAATCAAGATCATGGAAATAAAAAGGATTGAATAAATTGAAAGAAAACAAACTCACATAGTTTAATACATTGGATGAACTCCATGGATGAAAAACAAAATAAAACGATCCTAATCTAACCTCGGTTCACCCGAGCACAAGGCTCGGGTGACCGACCTTGAAACTCAAGAAGGAGCGAGCGGCCGCTTTGCTATGTGTAATTTTCGTATGAAAAATCTGATGTAAAATAGGGTTGGGGCGCAGCTGTTTAAATAGGAAAATCAAGTCGGTTGCTACAGTAACGGTGCTGGACGCCCGTCCATAATGTCGGACGCCCGTCCAGCTCTCCTGGAACAGATTCTGAACTTGTAACGCTCATATCTCGGGCCTCGTAAGTCGGAATGGAGTGATTCAAAATCCTGTAGAATCCTCTCTTCAAGCCCTACAACTCTTCTCTTGAGGTCCAGAGTCAAGTCGGTTGTTATCATATCAAGAACTGCGTTGGAAGTTCAGCGCTACCCGAATCCTGATTTTCTTCCTCTGGGCGCTTTCGTCCAAAGATCTCGACGCTCGCTCCTTCTTGCCTTGAACTTGTGCCAGACGTTCGCTCACTTCACATCCAAACTCTCTGAATGTAAAATACACCTCAACGCTGGTTCCGCTTCTCAAACGTGCGTTTGAATCTGACGCTGCCTGCACTTATAATGGACGCCGTCCACTTAGCCTTGACATCGAATTTATTGATTTTTCCATCTTTATCTTGATTGATTTCTTTCCTTATCTCTTCCTATCTTCCATAAACTTGATTGATCCTCTATTATCTCGAAATTAGCTCTTTAGGATCACCTTTTCCAACATAATTGAGTATCTACAACAATAGGAAAACATACCAAAACATAACACAATTCCAAAATAACATAAAATCATACTTTAAGCACATAATTTGTTACATTTTCATATTTAACCATTAAAACCTCATTTACTCAATTAATCAATTATAAGCTCGATTCCTATGAAAATAATCCAAATATGAGGGAAATTGATATATAAAACATATGTGAAAATCACTATAATTTGACCCTAAACAACACCCCCACACTTATCTTTTTGCTCGTCCTCGAGCAAAACAGAACAAAGCCAAGCTCGAGACAAATAAACATCTATACAAATATGAAGCATATTTATTAACTTAGAAGTTCACCCAAGTGAGTGTGTGCATAGCCATAATAAACTTCCACTAAGTTCCACAATTTGAAAGTTATTCAAACCAAAACTAGCCCGGTTTCCCATCTAAGTTCGAAATATTCAAAAACTATAACAGGCACTTTACAAAACATACATATCCCAAAAAGAAATAGTAGAGAATATCTAAAACATTTCTGACAGACTCAGAGGATGATCCCTACAACATATCCTTCAGTTTATACTGGGGATAAGATTAACGATAACTTAGTCCTTACTTATTCATAATAATATATTCCAATATTTTCACTTTTTTTTTTCACATTTTTCTAACACACATCAGAATAAGCTTTTGCCCTCATAGCAGAATAGGACATTTCAAGATAATCCCCTACCTTACTCCAATCATAAGGCAACTATAAAGCCGACTGTCCGTGAGCTTTGGTCATCATAGTGGAATAGGACATACGTGGTACACCCTACCGCACCCAAATCATAAACCAACTTCCGACACACGCAATTACAATTATGTTTACTTAGAGATTTACATTTGGCAAGTGGAAAAGATTATTTTCTAGTAGCACGACCCATTGAGCATAACACCTCAAGTAAACAATTTATTACTATTGCAAAGACTTAATCACGCTTTCACTTATCACATTCAAACTTACAGATATTCACATGATGTCATACTTTAATCCTAGAATGCAAACTACTAAACTTTTCAAGAATTGTACATAAGCAAAGAAACATGCTATAATAATCAAAAATCTCCAACTAAAATGGGGTAGGCTTTCAACATTTAGCTCATCATTTACTATGGCATGTGAAAAAGAGTGTCGGGTGAAACAACTAAAATTACTAAATATACAGAATATAGCATAAATGATATAAACTCAAGCAAAGATATGCCTTTGTCTACTCGGGACAAAACAAAAAAAATTTGAAAATTAAGCACTTTTCATAGAAAATTATAACTAATATGAGCAAATGAAAGTAGATACATAAATCATATATCCCCTCCCCCACACTTAGATTGCAACTTGTCCTCAAGTTATACAGAAATAATAAATTAGAGAACTTAGCTGATTGTAGTTTTAGAGAAGCAAGCCTGGAATGGGTGCACCTCACCCAGAAATGCTTGACGAATCCAGTAGACTGTGGAGCATCATAGGACAACTGAATACATCGTGAAAGTGCACAATAGCTATCAAAAATATCCTGCAGACTTGATCAGTGCAAAAAGAGTCTACGGGGAAAAGATTAGACTTATACAAATAAAGCACATAAGGAAAAGAATTTATAGAGATATTCAAATTATGCTCACATAAAGATGGAATACATATACATGAAAATATCACAAACTCGTAGGCTAGGTGCAACTATATGAAAATGCAATCTATATGAAATGAAAATCTAAAAAAACTTTCTGACAGGCTCAGTGTGATCAGGTCGGTCTGAAACCCTACAGTGACTACGGCCCGTGCAGAAACAAAATAAAAATGAGGTAGTATTACGGAAACCGACAGTTAACTACGCTCAAGAAAAATAAAAGAAAAATAGAAAAACAATGCAACTAAATGAAATGCACCTAAATGATATGCAATTACATGATATGCAAAAATAAAAGAAAATAAAAGAAAGAAAACTAGCCCACTAATTAGCAACATGACGTATATAAAATAAACGTCTACCAAATAATGACAGGTTACGATAAACGACAGTGCTGTTCATTACATGCAATGTAGACGCGCCTTAAGACTCATCAAAGGTGATAGCATTATGGAAACCAACAGTTAGCTATACTAAACAGATATAACTCATATGGAGAAAGGACGTAGCATACGGAAAACCGACAGTAGCTACCCATATGAACTATAAAAACAACGGAAGCACGTAAGTCTTAGAAGCTTAAAAGATTCATCACAGCGGTATGTAGCATACGGAAACCGACATTAGCTACTAATTAACAAATAGACCAGTTATAGCTTACGAGAACCGGCATCACTATAACTTGCCTAGATGAATCAAATAATAAAGATTGATCACTTATTTAACATGGATTCGATAGATGGAAAGTTGTATCATGCAAGTTCGTGACATCTACGTAAAAGATTATGCCACGAAGCTCGTATGAAAGATATCCACATCAAATAAAAGCATTAAAACCAAATCAAGAGAAATTGAACCTGGATCGCATTCCTTCG
Organism: Gentiana macrophylla; assembly: GCA_026214975.1. Lineage (NCBI taxonomy): Eukaryota > Viridiplantae > Streptophyta > Magnoliopsida > Gentianales > Gentianaceae > Gentiana > Gentiana macrophylla. The sequence continues at coordinate 66,296,842 of CM047810.1, forward strand.
CACCGACGGGCGTTCATCCATCAAACGGGCGTTCACGGGAATTTCACCCTGGGCCGGGCGTTCATAAACCAAACGCTCGTTCCACAAGTTAAGAATCGGGCGGGCGTTCACTTACTCAACGCCGTCCAAACATCGAAACATAACATCACAAAGCAACCACATCATAACATAGCACGAGAGGTTAGATTAGGTAACAACTAAACACAAACTTCACGTAAAAGCAGTTGAGTAAAAACTTTTGCACATTCTTAACCCTACGGTCATCGAAACACGGCAAAATAAAAACTCTCAATCTATTAAACGCTACTTTTATTGAAAAGGAAAAACGAAACGTAACAAAATCGAGAACTAACTTAACTAGATTCAACATGACACCTATTCCCCGGCAACGGCGCCACTTTTGTTGTGGAGATTTTGCATCAATAACAAAAGAAAATTTATAACCCTAACCTATATGCAAAACTAACTCCTAACCGACCAAAACATCGGGTTGTTGCTAGTAAAGCGTAATGAGTAAGGGGTCGATCCACAGGGAAAAGGGATGTTCAATCTAATCTTATTAATCCTACCAATTGCTACTCTAAAAACGAAAAACAAAAACATAAAAACATAAAAACATAAAGAACAATCAAAATAAATCTAACCTAGGAAACAAAATAAACAATCTAGACTAAGGGACATGGAAACAACCAATATACAAACCTATGTGATCTCAATTCTAGTTCAATTCATGATTTTAATTCAAGTTGTGGTTTCACCTTTTCACGAGATATAAACCCCTAATTCCTTAGAGAATTTAATCTCAAGCTACGGATTCCTAATTCCTTAGTAAATCCAATTTATCAATCTCTCATCTTCCGAATGTTGAGACTGATTTTCAATACAAAACTCGGTGTAGATTCAAGTTACTCTCGTATAATCGAATCTAACAACCTAGAAATCTAACCAATTAATTTGTCATCATTAATGATTAAAGATCCTATCTTTCTATGGTGATCTAACGTTACGCAACTTCCGTATGTTGTAACTATCAATAGAGAACTAATTTTCCAATCTATTCTCATGGCATCATAAGCACAAAGAAAGATACAAAATAAATCAAGATCATGGAAATAAAAAGGATTGAATAAATTGAAAGAAAACAAACTCACATAGTTTAATACATTGGATGAACTCCATGGATGAAAAACAAAATAAAAACGATCCTAATCTAACCTCGGTTCACCCGAGCACAAGGCTCGGGTGACCGACCTTGAAACCAAGAAGGAGCGGCTACTGCTATGTGTAATTTTCGTATGAAAAATCTGATGTAAAATAGGGTTGGGGCGCAGCTGTTTAAATAGGAAAATCAAGTCGGTTGCTACAGTAACGGTGCTGGACGCCCGTCCATAATGTCGGACGCCCGTCCAGCTCTCCTGGAACAGATTCTGAACTTGTAACGCTCATATCTCGGGCCTCGTAAGTCGGAATGGAGTGATTCAAAATCCTGTAGAATCCTCTCTTCAAGCCCTACAACTCTTCTCTTGAGGTCCAGAGTCAAGTCGGTTGTTATCATATCAAGAACTGCGTTGGAAGTTCAGCGCTACCCGGAATCCTGATTTTCTTCCTCACGACGCCGCCGTCGATATCTCGACGTTCGTTCCTTCAGCCTTGAACTTGTGCCAGACGTTCGTTCACTTCACGTCCAAACTCTCTGAATGTAAAATACACCTCTGAACGCTGGTTCCGCTTCTCAAACGTGCGTTTGAATCCGGACGCTCGTCTGCTTATAATGGACGCTCGTCCACTTAGCCTTGACATCGAATTTATTGATTTTTCCATCTTTATCTTGATTGATTTCTTTCCTTATCTCTTCCTATCTTCCATAAACTTGATTGATCCTCTATTATCTCGAAATTAGCTCTTTAGGATCACCTTTTCCAACATAATTGAGTATCTACAACAATAGGAAAACATACCAAAACATAACACAATTCCAAAATAACATAAAATCATACTTTAAGCACATAATTTGTTACATTTTCATATTTAACCATTAAAAACCTCATTTACTCAATTAATCAATTATAAGCTCGATTCCTATGAAAATAATCCAAATATGAGGGAAATTGATATATAAAACATATGTGAAAATCACTATAATTTGACCCTAAACAGACACCCTTCTTGATACACGAACCTCCTTGATGTGCAACACCAAGAAAAACTCAAAGTTTTTCTTCTATCAAAAACCCTAGGCAAGAAAAACTAATTTTCCTTTCCTTTTTTTTATCATAGTGGTCGAAATTTGCCTTGCAATTTCCCTTGGAATAACTCTCCTTTTATAGGAGAGTAAATCCTTGGCCTCAAAGTATTAATTAATTAAATAAATAATTAATCAAACAAAATAAAAGGATATTTTCCTTAATGACTAATTGTGACATGTATTGACCAATAGGAAATCAAATAACAAGTCATCCAACCAATCATATAACAAGAATATCTTTTATTTTCCACATCACAAAAATTAATTCTTGTCAAAAATAATGAATATGAGGCGCCACTTTTAGGGTATAAAAAGCCCACATAAAATGTCTTTTATGTGTATTATTTAGCCCAACTAAATAATATCCATGCATATCAATTAATTGACCCAGCCAATTAATTATTTCTGAGGCCCAAATAACAAGAGTATTAGTCCGAATTACAGAAGCCACATCGGGGACCATGGACCTATAACCAGTAGCTCCAATAATTAATTATTCATCGAACAGAATAAGTACATTAATTATTAATTCCGGGATTACGCCACCATAAACCCGAAACTGAACTCTACCGATTATAGATGTATACTTATACTCAACCCATAGAGTGAATAAGCGTCCATTGATATAATCACTACATACGGATAACCCTCCATAGACTATCCATTCTGAGTGGGAAGTCTCCGTGAACCCGATTCAGAATATCTTATCCTTATTTACCATTAACCCCCTGATGATCAATTATTATGCATATCTGACTAGTAGCTAATTAGTCAAATGGAAACTCCCGGGATCGATCACTTTCTTAGGACTAACAAATAAGGGGACTATCTCTCTACTTCCCGCAGGAAGGAATGGATTCCATGTCTGTGAAAATCAGAACTACTCACTCATCAGGAGATAGTGCCAATGAGAAGTGGCTTGGAACAACTAACACATCAAACACTACCCCGAGACAAGAAGCACCCTGTGATCACCTCAGGATTAAGGTTGATCCATATATGATCATCTAATGATTTAATAATATTCCTCGATTACGGAATTATACCGAGAAATTCAGATTAAACCGTTCCAGTCCTATATGAATGCCATCATATATAAATGCCCCACGTATGTACCCTCTACTGATAAGCCGGATAAGACTATCACACCCTAAGGTGTTCTGGGCGCATTATTTGTGTTTTAATCAAGAGACCCTAAACTCTGATTAAGTTCACCACGGACTTACAGTTTAAGCATATCTCCACTAACTCAATCCTCACGTGTAATCCATACACTGAGTTAAGTGGTTACATACAGATATACTTAGGGTTTGCAGTAGTGTATTACTTTACAAGCACAAAGAAAGTAACTAAGATGAGATAAATTCTGTCATCCATTATTAAAAACAATTACACAAATTGTCTTTCGGGCACTACACCTAACAGAAACATGTTCGATCTCTGAAGTGGTAAGGTAAAGGCAACCTCAAAACGGCTTCTGATCTCTGAAGTGGCGAGGTAAAGGCAACCTCGAAACGGCTTCTAATCCCTGAAGTGGAGAGGTAAGGCAACCTCGAAACGGCTTTTGATCTCTGAAGGGGCGAGGTAAAGGCAACCTCGAAACGGCATCCGATCCCTGAAGTGGCGAGGTAAGGCAACCTCGAAACGGCTTCTGATCTCTGAAGTGGTGAGGTAAGGAAACCTCGAAACGGCTTCTGATCTCTGAAGAGGCGAGGTAAAGGCAACCTCAAAACGGCTTCCGATCTCTGAAGTGGCGAGGTAATGGCAACCACAAAACTGCTTCTGGTCTCTGAAGTGGCGAGGTAAGGCAACCTCGAAATGGATTCTGATCTCTGAAGTGGCGAGGTAAAGGCAACCTCAAAACGGCCTCCGATCTCTGAGTGGCGAGGTGGCGAGGTAAAGGCAACTTCAGAACGGCCTCCGATCTCTAAAGTTGCGAGGTAGGCAACCTCAAAACAGCAACCACCAATATGGCCTACGGTTACCCTGCAAAGCAAGGAAAAATTATTAAACCAAAAAACAAGACAAAAAAAATATTCGACTTTTAGTCAAATGCCGATTAGAAAGATGAAAGTCAAGAAAAAAAATTACAATCGACTTCCAATCAGCAGTCAACATAGTCAGTTGGCCAACTATCGACTTCCAGTCAGCAGTCGACATGGCCAGTTAGCCAACTAAAGAGGAGAAATGCCTGAGACTCTCAGTTTCCTTGACTCCTTTGGGTTAAAGAAAAATTGGTGTGCTTGAAAGAGAGGTGAAAATTTCTTTATATAGGAGAAGATGAAAAGAATCAAGTCTCTTCTAACCAACGTGGGACAAAATTTTCTTAATTGTGATTGGTTAGTAAAAATTAAAAAATTAAAAAAAAAAGTACTAGCACCTGACTTAAAAAAGGGTGGTGCACATTGGAATTTTTTCTTTCCTTTGTTTCTTCACATCCAAAAAAAAATAAAAATAAAAGAAGAAGAAGAGAGTTGCCGCCTTAACAGCCTTGGAGGATGGGAAATATACTCCTACAGCAAATTTGATCCGCTGAAATTAGATAGGGCATTTTGCCATGTCAACCACCATAGGCTTGACAATGTGCATAAAATATATATATATATATAAACAAAAAAACCAAAAAAAAAAAAAAGTGAAAGATGTTAGATGTAATATCGTCGGATCAATCATAGATTGACCCGATTACTCAGCGGAATGCATCAGATATAGATCTAAACGAAACAAAGAACAAAAATTAAAGATCTAACTACAAGGGGGTTTAGGAGCCTACCTTTTTATGGTGCTTAACTCCAAGAACAATAGATCTCCAAGAACACGTGTGTTGAGAAGCCACAGCCTTCCAACGTGTGTCTCCCAGCAACACCAGGTGGTTGGTGTTTCCCGCCGCCGGACCTCCTTGATGTGCTACCGTAATAATCCTGAAGATTATCCCAACTCGAAAACAAAGAACTATAGCCGAAAATTCCAAGCTATATTCTTATGAAATCGGCGTGATGTATGTTATGTCAAAAGACTTGGGAGAACTCTCTTTATATAGGAGAGTAATCATTGTCCTCCAAAGATTTAATAATTAAGAGATAATTATTAGATTAATCCTTATTCCAAAATAAAAGATAAATAAGATAATTATTCCAAAAAAATTAGGATAAATCATATTATTATCTAATATTCCATGAATTATCAATTAACAAATAAAAGATAAATCACACATTAAATAATTATCCAAGAAAACTAATTCCTTAATAATTACATAATACAAAGTCCACGAAAAATTTCTTTTTCCATGTATTTAATCATCTAGTCCATCTAAATAATTAATCCACATATCAATTAAATAGTCCAATCAAACTATTTAATAATAATTGAGGTGAAACGACGAGAAAACTAATTGTGCTATTTTTGGGAGCCACGTCGGGGACCATGGACATATATTCAGTAGCTACAATAAATTTAATAAAATTATTCGTCAGACAGAATAATTATATCCAACCTATTAATTTCGGGATTACACCACCATAAACCCGAAACTGAACTCTATCGAATAAAGATAACTTACACTCAATTTATGAGTCGAAAGTCGTTGGTCCCTTGAAAAGGCTTTGGTTAAGTTTAGAGGGGGGGGGGTGAATAAAATTAACACTTAAAACTTTTGGAGTTAACAAATTCTTCAACCAAATCTGCTCTGATACTTGATGGTCTGCTTTGAGACTTCGATAACCTTCTTTGGTAAATAGTAGTCTCTTGATAGTTCGATTGCTGAATTTGTGCAATGAATTATATCAAAATTAAGCCTTATTACTTGTTGTTAAATATGATACTAAGTATTAGATACTCATTAGTGCAAGTGTGTGATTTCGAGTTTGCTAGATTCAGATGGGTTGATGAGTGAAATAAACTAAGTGCGTAAAGTAAATCTTTGAAAGTAAGTAGGCGATTTTATAGTGGTTCCAGGTGATGTAATCTGTCAGTCCACTCTTCTCCTATGATGTTGGAGGAAATTCACTTTGGAGATCTTTGATATAGCTTTTACAAAGATTCCTAAGGTTGCTTGTCCTTCACCAATAACTATGGCTTCACAAACTGGCCCGGGAGCAGTAGGATTGTTGCTCCTTAGTCTTCCACTAGTCCTTGAAGGGTAGGATTGCCTCTTCACCACTCCACCACACAAACAACAGTCTTTCACACCTAACGGATGCTTCACTGTCTTGGCGAGTTCTTTATGAAATAAAGATTGAATCAAGTAAATGATTGATTCGCAAAGACTTGATTAGGATGATGTAATCAGCAGACTGCGGTCTTCAAGTGTGTAGTCTTGATGCGGCTTGAATACGAATGCACTTGAAGAAATTCACTAGATCGTGACTTTATGCTCAACAAGTTCAAGCAGGTGTTTTTCATTTCGGTGTTATCACTTAAAGTTTATCTCAAAATTCATCATCTTTTACGAGTTGAAAGTCTTCTATTTATAGGCAAGAATGCATGTGACTTGTATTTGAATTCCAAATGTAACCGTTCCTTGTTTTTGTCCCATCGATCGCATTCTGTCTCTATTCATGGGGTGACCTTTGTCGAAATTCCTTTTTGACATCACGATCTGTCACCCTTTGACTTGTATCCAATGGATAAAAATGTGAATCATCCCAACATCTTTTTAATCTCAACCTTTGATTTTCTTGATAAGTCAGAGGTAGTTGGTTGTTCTTATCCATGTAGTCTTCCAAAATAATCTTGAATAAATCGAGATATATATCAGCAGGCTTATCAGTCTGCTGAAGTTTAAATCAGTCTGCTGATCATCATATTTCTGTATAAATTATAATGCAGCTGATTACTTTTATCTAACTTTTATTTGTGTAGTTAGATTACATCATTTTAATTATAACTAAGTTCCAAACATCATCCAACTTATGGAACTTCGACCTTACACACAAGGTATATGTAATCGCTTTAGGTCATCACGGACTTGCCTAAATTCGATTCCATATCCTTGACTTTAATTACTAAGTTTGATCCCTTAGCCTTCATTAAGCGAGTTTGAACCCTCACTTTAAGTCTTGAAAGAGGTTCTGACTAGTCTCTTGACCCATCTACCCTCTCGACCTGGACCGATCTGCTGAAAAAAGTCGTGAGACCATTACAATGGCTTGTTTGATCAAACCTATTTATGAATCAAACTCTAATAAACCTATACATTTGATCTAGACATCTTTTTTGCCTTTGCGATATAACGACTAGTATGGCACTCATCATCAAAACTAAGAAATAAGTCCAACAATTTCCCCCTTTTTGGTGATGATGCCACTACCCTCACCTAATCAGCAAAGCAAAAAGATAAAACACAAAAATAGAACAAATTCAGTCAATTTTCATTATAATCATTATTCAGTTATTACAAACTAGATGCAGCAAAGATAAAGAATAATAAGTATGCTTTGATCTATTGTCTCTTCTCTCTTTCTCTTCTAGCCTTCTCAGCTTGTTCTTGATAGGCTCTGATCTGTTCTATCATATCCCTCATCCATTCATTTTCAATCAATGTAAAATCAATGTAGGGATTGACTTGCTTCCACCAGTTCCAAGCTTCAGGGAGGATAAGGTTAATTTCATTCACTCTGAATCCAAACTTCATATACAGCTCCTTGAATTCATCCAGTGAGTCCTTTGCTTTTGTAATAGGTAGCACCTTATCACCTTTGCTACTTCTTCTACCTCTGTTGCTTGCCCTTAAGGCTCTGACTCTTGCTTCCCAAAAATTTCAAACCCAAGAAAGAGTTAAGACCTTCATGAAACCCCATGTCATGATAAGGTCTCCTCCTCATTGTAATACTCTTTCTTGTCTTGCCTAAAAAGATCATCGAGTGAGTTGAACTCGCCAGTGCGGAGTTGCACAAAAGCATTTGTATCATCTGTCCATCTCTTACATGCAAAGAGTCTTGCAGCCTCCTTTGCTTGCGGTGATTGGCCCTCTTCCCCTTAGTGATATCATCAACAAAAGCGGGATATAAGGCCATGAATACCCTCCTGTGATACTATCACTCTATTCAATTGACCTTCCATAGTTCCAGTTCTAGTATCAAGAGCAGTAATCCTGGATTGCAATGTCTCCTCCAGTCTGTTGATCCTTTCAGTGAGTTTGGGATCAGGCACAGCAGGTTGTTGTGCAGCAGCAGGCTCAGTAGGTTCAGATGTTGCAGCAAGGTTGTCAAGTTTCTGATGGATAGAAATAAGTTGTTCTTTCAGAAATTTATCTTTTGCAGTGTTTCCAACCTTGATGCCTATCACATCTAGCATCATATCGGTGATGACATTTTGAGAGTGGATGTAAAATTTGAAGCAAGCAGATCGGCCAGATTGTCTGCTTTTCATTCACCATCTTCATCGCTTCTTCAAATCTGCCTGTCTGTCCATTTGTGTCCTTAATCGTTGCATATCATGCCTTACAGTCCTCAACTCATTTAACACTTCAATCGGCACTTCACTTTGGTCATCCTACTATCGGTGAGTCCATCAAAGAGCTCTTCAACTCTATATTGTGCTCATTGTCTGCGATGACCATTGCCTTACTCATATCTCTCCCAAAGAGGGGAGGTCCTTCCTCAACCATAGCACCAAGAATATCTCCCATGACTGGATCTTGTGCGGAGTTCTTCACAAGCCTTCTTCTTCTTCCAAAAATCAAACTCTTCATCACTTTGTAGTCATAGTCCAAATCTGTTCTTCTTGATTAACAATATCACCTGCGACTATCCTTCCTTACAAATGGCCTTGGCTCCAGTGAGCTCCACTACAAAGCAGCCGGTTCTACAACAGGGTTTCATCCAAACCCAAAGCGAGTTCCAACCTTTGTCCAGTCTTTGTTTGAGACTCAAAGCACTGCACTCTCTCTGTTCCAACCTTTGTCCAGTCTTTGTTTGTACCTCGGCAACACTGCCTCTTCTTCAACTTCCCCGTGGATTGAATATAGCCTCATTATCCACTTGGAATCCTTCAACATGACCAATCTTGTGCGGGATGATGGCGCTTTAGTAAGAATGCCCTCAAAGTCAAATCCACCCTGATATTCAATGGATTCTTCCAGTGGCACTAGGTTCACCGAGATCAATAACCTTTTCTCCATCGAAATCCTCACTCTGTTCAGCTTCATGTTGTGCAGTAGGCTCTACAACAAGGAATGTAGCAGATTCATCAACCAGCCTACCAGCACTCAATGTAATTCCCTCATTGATCAATGCTTCCAGATCATCCATGGTGAGATCCTGTAGATCCTCATCCATCTCTCCATCCTGGCTGGCCTCGGCCAGACTTACGATCCTCGATAGCTTCTTGACCAGTGGCTTCAGTTGTTGTTTCTCTAGCCACTCCACTGGTCTCCCCAGGAAACATAGGGGTATCATCATCAGAATCTGATGAATCACTATCTGGTGTGAACTTTGGATCTCTGAACATAATAGCTCCACTTTACTTTCCTTCATCCAAAAGATCCATCAGCCTGGATTGCAACGTGCTAGTGTCTATCAAATCCAGCAGGCTGTCCACACCTAGCTGCGCAAATGCCCATTCTTCAAATCCACTCATTGGATCAGCAGCTGGTTTCTGTCTCTTGTAGAATCCGAACTTCCACTGAAAATAGTTTTGCACCTTTTTGAAGTTAGGATCTACTTTGTTCTTTTTGGATGCCTTCTCATATGGCATAAATGGCCACCTAATGGCAGGTTCAGCAGCTTGCTGACCTCCAAAAGCTTCAACAAGTAAGCTCATGGTTTCTTCAACAGTTGTTCTAAAGTCAGTAGGTTGCTGAGACTGTACATTTGTACCTACTACTTCCATCTGTACCACACTTGGTTCCCCCAACTTACATGCTCATCCGCCGGGTTAGCCGCAGAGAATGCTCTTCCCCTGGAGTTCTTGCCACACTTGCGGGTCTTCACCAAGTCTTCAATTATCTTTTCAACTACCACAAGCGAGTTCGAGTTCAAGTGGTTTCTTGTGGTTCTTCAATGGATACTACAAAGAGCTTAGGGTCGATGAAGCTGCTTTGTATATCTTCAACATTGCTCAAGAACAACTGTCCAAAGCATCGAGACTTGACACCCTCTTGGTGAGGAGTCGTGTAATCACCACAGGCGGAATGATAGTTAAGGGCTCAGCCTCAACAGCCTCTTCTTCTTCTTCTACTGGTGCTTACTCTTGGATTCTTTGAGCTTCCAAGTTTTTCAACTCCTTCCCTTTGCCATATTTCTTCTTTTTGGCAATCTCCTTTCTTCTTTTGGAGAGAGGTTCATCATCATCTTTCTCAACCACAGTAGACTTCCTCTTTCTACTGGCTTCTTTCTGTTGTTCCCTCAGAATTTCAACAACGGTTCTACTTGCAGCTACAGCAGGGTCAGTAACCCACACTTGACCCTCAGCAGACTCAGCAGTCTGTGCTGTTTCCTTTCTTGTTTTCTTTGAAGGCTTTAACACTTCAGTTATCTTCCTTGTTTCTCCACTCCTTCTTTTCTTAGCAGCTTTCTTTGGTGCAGCAGGTTTGATAGATATCTTCTTAGTTTGCTGAACCTGCTCACCACCAGCATCACCATCATCATCATCATTATCATCATCAGTAGCCTCTCCAGCAACCTCTTCATCATCATCTAGACCAGGAATAGCATAATTAATTTCCTTATTGTATCTAGACTGATTAATATTCTCAGGTGCTACATCAGGGATTCCAAGATGATTCAGCAGGGTCTGAACCATCAATCCTAAGGGCAGCGCCTTGGACTTCCTCTTTCCCTCTTTTTCTTTCTTGGTAACCTTCTTCATATATTGGATGAAGTATCTGGCCCAATCAAACTTCAAGCTCCTGCTGATGATAATCATCAACTCTATCTTGGGTCCTGATAGAGTGTCCATACTTCCAACCAGTCCAAGTATGTTTTTAGCAATCAGTTTGCTCAGTAGACTATATTCACTTCCAATATGTTTGCAGTTGATGCCTAGAACGGATTTGGTGCCTGCATCTGTCTTAATCAGATCTACAAATGCCAATTTGTCCAATCCCATTGCTTCAGGATTGACTGAGCCATTCACCACTTCAACAAATCCAAAAACTTCCCTTAGTAGACTGGGGGAAACTTCAATTTCTTGCCCATTTACAGCAGTCTTAAATGCTTCAGTTCCTTCCTTTATCTGAATGTTTCTCCAGAAACTGACAACATTTGTATAAGAAATTGTCTCCAGTCTTATATTCAACACATTCTCCAGACCGGCATACCTCCTTATTCTTCGACCAATGTTAATGGCCAGTTCAGTTCTGTTTGCATCTTCAACAAAACCTCTGACACTTTGGCTTGATTCAATTTGTACATCAACTTTTTCTGCCATTTTAAAGAGAAGGGTGAGATGAAGAAGATTGAATCTCAAATCTGTGTTCACACGAGGTAAAAAATCGCGATGATAAAGCGGTTTGCAAGTGATGATTACTAACGTGTGATAGCCTGAATAAATTGACAGTGGGTGGTTGAAACTGTCATTGCACGTACATTGAGGTAACCACGATTAAATTGAATGACTCCTGTCTTGACACGTGGCCCATTACTCCTCCATAACGTTTGTAACCGTTGGATGGTTTAACTATGGTAATAAAGGATAAAATAAATATCCCGTCAATGTGCTTTTTGACTTTAATAATTTTGACTAAGTAACGTTCCATTCAGCAGGGTAGTCCTCAGCAGGGTGGGCTCGGCCAGCTATCACGATAAAATGCTTCAAAGCAACTTCTTTATCAAAATGACTCTGCTTGATCCTGTTTTCTTCTTGTTTTGTTCAATTGATAATACAAGATGAAGTTTAATACCAATGACCGATCCATCAAGTGAGCTCACCCAACATGACAAAGATCAATCCCTTTGGCAACCTCATTTGCTCAATTGATCAAACATAAGTACATGGAATTGTTGATACCAATGACTAATCTGCTAAGTGAGCTCACCCAACATAGCAAAGACTAATCCCTTCGTGAATTCCAAAGACATTCTTTGAATATAAGTCAACATTTATGATTCCAAGTTCAAAGTCCTTAATTTGGCAAATCTTTCACTATCAAGTGGCTTAGTGAAAATATCGACAAGTTGATCTTCAAGTGGGATGTATAGAACCACCACATCTTTCTTTTCAACATGATCTCTTATAAAATGATGTCTCACATCAATGTGCTTGGTTCTAGAGTGCAAAACAGATTTTTCTGTGATTGCAATTGCACTTGTGTTATCACACATGATTGGAATTTCCTTTTCTTCAATTCCATAATCCCTTAATTGTTGTCTTAGCCATAGTACTTGTGCACAACAACTTCCAAAGAAGAATGTATTCACCATGATGAAGTAGAAGTTGATATAGAATTGCTTTCTTGCTAAACCAGAAACCAGTCTATTTCCCATTAACTGCGGAGTTCTGAGGTGCTTTTTCTATCAATCTTGCAACCAAAGATAATCGAATCTGAGTAGGATATCACTTTGAAGCTTCCTTCCTTGGAATACCATATCCCTACTCCCATAGTCTCTTTAAGATATTTGAGAACTCTTTTGACTGCACCTAAGTGACTTTCTTTAGGTTTAGATTGAAATCTTGCACAAACACCTATAGCAAAGGATATATCGGTCTCTGCAATTAGGTACAAAGATAACGCATCATCCTATCATCATACATAAGGTCTGATCAACATCTTTGCCTTCTTTATCTTCATCCAATCTAATGTTCGTACTCATAGGAGTTGAACTTTTAGTGCTATTTTCCATACCAAACTTCTTCAGCAACTCCTTGGTATACTTGGATTGATGAATGAAGATTCCATCTTTCATCTGTTTAACTTGCAATCCCAAAAAGTAGTTCATTTCTCCCATCATACTCATTTGGAATTTACTCTTCATTAGATTTGCAAACTTTTCACACATTAAATCATTTTCAGAACCAAAAATTATGTCATCCACATAAATTTGTACCAGCAGGGTGCTGTCCCCTTCACTGATTCTGAAAAGTGTCTTGTCAATGGTCCCTTTTGTAAAACCATTGTCCACCAAGAATTGAGATAGAGTCTCATACCAAGCTCTTGGTGCTTGTTTCAATCCATAAAGTGCTTTGTTGAGTCTATACACTTTATCTTCTTGATCTTTAACTTCAAATCCAGGAGGTTTCTGAACATAAACTTCCTCCTCTAGAATGCCATTCAAAAATGCACTCTTGACATCCATTTGATATACTTTGAAGTTCTTATATGCAGCATGTGCCAAGAATAATCTGATAGCTTCCAATCTTGCAACAGGTGCATAAGTTTCATTAAAATCTATTCCTTCTGCTTGAGAATAGCCTTTTGCAACTAGTCTGGCCTTATTCCTTACAAGTGTGCCATATCCTCTTGTATATCCAGGTGTATTCTTGTTGCCAAAATTCACCCTTGGACCATCTTTTGCCACAAAGTTTGTCAAACGGTGCTTATTCTTTGTCATGTGTCTGGAACATCCACTGTCAAAGTACCAGACACCCTACAAAACAAAGTTAATGCATTTTAGGTACCCAAACCTGTTTGGGTCCATAATGGTCAGTGGTAAGCATGACCCTTTGCATGTCTCCATAAGGTCTTCTTCTGAATGTGTCATACTTTGGTTCATACTTTGGTTCATACATGTATTCCACACATCCATAAGTTCTAACAGTAGGTTGTGTAGAATTCACATATGTTTTCTGGCCTTTTGGTTTGTAATGCTGTTTGAAATGATTCTTGTTGTTAGAAACATTTGCATAACCATAGGTGTGTCTTTGTCTGTTAGGAACGACCCTATAATAAGGAGTCTGGCGAGGTCTTTGCTTTGAGGTCTTGTAAAAGTCCTCTCTTGAGCCCTTTGTTTGATACCATTGCATAGGTTTTACCCTAGCAAAGATGGTTATACTTTCTGCTTTTAACAATGAGTGCGAGAATATTCCAATCATCATCAAGAGGAACAATCTACCTTTCCCACGAGATAAGTATCCCTTGAATGATAAACATTTTTGGGTCTAGGATTCTTATCCGTGGAATATTTCTGTTCTTACCCTTTCGTGGTCCAAATAGACTTGGTAGCAGTCTCATATCGGCAGAGCTTAGAAGGCACAATGATCCTATTTTTAGATTTACTCTTTTTATTAGGTCTTCGTTGACTTCTTTGACTTCTCGATTTTGCTTCTTTGAGGCATTCTCATTGGGTTTCTTGCCTCGGCAACCTTCTCGGGAGTTGGATCTAGTGCGGTACAAACTTAGGACCAGTTCGAAACTAGGTTCAAGAACCTTACTGGATCCACTCTTGTTAGATTGCCGAGTTCCAAATCAAGCCTTGTTCTATCTCCATAAGGCTTTCCCGATTTGTATGCGATGAGTGGAGCAAGATGGTTCAAATAGATTCAAAGGTCACTGGATGTTCAAAGAGACTTATCCCGATTACATCCAACATCTTTTTTACCTTTGAGAATCCTTAATTCACTTTCAATCTTCCAACTTCCAATTCAAGAGCTTCTTTTCACCTTCACAACCTCATAACCAGATTGTATTATCCTCAGTTGATTAAGGATGGCATCCAAAGTCTCATTGTTGTCAGAATTTCTAGGATTTGAACCACATGTTGATTCACAATCACTTCCAGCAGGAGTATTGATAGATACAGTATTGTATACCTCCTCAGTTTCATCCATATTGGCCATCAAGGCATAATCCTCCATGTCAGCAACCAGTGCTGTGTCATCTGATTCATTCCCTTTTTCAGATTCAACTTCATACCCTGATTCATCTTCAGCAACCATGGCCTTCTTGCCATGTCTTCTTTGTTGACTCTTGGTCTTCAGTAGGTCTGGACAATCAGGTCTAAAATGTCCAGGCTTCTTGCAGTTGAAGCAGAGATAATCAGGTTCCTTGCCTTGTTTTAACTCAGGACAGTCAGGTTTGAAGTGTCCTGGTTTCTTGCAATGAAAGCACAGATAGTCATTATCTTTCTTTGGTTCTTCTTTCCTTCTTTCAGCAGGTTCTTTATGGAATAAAGATTGAATCAAGTAAATGATTCAGTTGCAGCAGCTTGATTAGGATGATGTAATCAGCAGCTTGCAGTCTTCAAGTGTGTAGTCTTGATGCAGCTTGAATACAGAATGCACTTGAAGAAATTCACTAGATCAGCAGCTTTATGCTCAGCAAGTTCAGCAGGGTGTTTTTCAGCTCAGTGTTATCACTTAAAGTTTATCTCAAAAATTCATCATCTTTTTCTGAGTTGAAAGTCTTCTATTTATAGGGAAGAATGCATGTGACTTGTATTTGAATTCCAAATGTAACCGTTCCTTGTTTTTGTCCCATCTGATCTGCATTCTGTCTCTATTCATAGGACTGATAAATCCGTCCACTGATATAATCATAACATACGGATAAATCCTCCATAGACTGTTCATTTCGAATCGGTATATTTCCGCAAACCCTTCTCGAAACATATTATCCTTATCTACCATTAACCCCCTAGTGATCAATTAGTTCATATTCAATATAATATGAACTCGGCCGATCGATCAGTTTCTAGGGTTAACAAATAATGGAACTGTCTGTCTACTTCCCGAGGGAAGGAATGGATTCCATATCTGTGATAACATAGACTACTCACTCATTCCAGAATATAGCCAACGAGAAGTGTTAGACCACATACTACGAAGTGTTCCGTACTAACACATCAAACTCTACCCTAGTCTAAGCAGTTGTCTGTGATCACCTCAGGATTGAGATTAATCCATATATGATCATCTTGTGATTCGATAAGACTTCTTGATTACGGAATTATATCGAGAACTCAAATCAAATCGGTCGAGCCCTATACGATTATCATCATATATAAATGCCCCATTAGGTACCCTATTACCGACGGTCAGGATAAGACTGTCACACCTAAAGTGTTCTGGGCACATCATCAGCAAATTAATCTAGAGACCCGTACTCAGATTAATAAACGCTACGGACTAAGTTAATTTTAAGTATATTTCACAAACTCAATCCTCGTGTGTATAGCCATATACTGAGTTATGTGATTACATAATCAATATACTTAGGGTTTTCTGTAGTGTATTAATATTGTCAATAAATGCGAATAAATAAGATGAAATAAATTATGTCATTTATTTAAATAAAACAATTACAAATTGGCTTTCGGGCATAAAACCTAACAATCTCCCACTTGCACGAAAGGCAAGTGGATTAATTGTTTTAGAGCACACCATATATCTATATTACAGCAATACAACTCCCACTTGCTCTAAAGCAAATAAGTCATGTCCCAAATACCAATAGTCTCCAGGTGCCGGTTGAAGACTTCTAACGGCAATGTCTTGGTGAATGGATCAGCAGGGTTTTCAGCAGAGGCGATTTTCTTGACGGAAATGTCTCCTCTTTGGACTATCTCTCTGATTAAATGGTACTTTCGCTCCATATGCTTTGACTTGCGGTGACTACGGGGTTCCTTCGAATTTGATACTGGCCCATTGTTGTCACAATAGAGAGCGATCGGATCGTTGTGATTTGGAGAGACCCTTAAACCACTCAGGAACTTCTTGAGCCAAATTGCTTCCTTAGCTGCCTCAGAGGCCGCTATGTATTCAGCTTCCATAGTAGAATCGACCATCTTTGGATTGCTTGACGCTTCTCAAATGATCGCACCACCACCAATGGTAAACACCGAGCCTGATGTAGATTTGAAATCATCTCGATCTGACTGAAAGTCAGAGTCAGTGTACCCTTGTACATCCAGGTTTGCACCCGAATATACCAGCATATAATTCCTAGTCCTCTTCAAGTAGTTTAAGAGGTTCTTTACTGCAATCCAATGCTCATTGCCTGGATTAGACTGATAACGACTGACGAGTCCAACGCCATAACAGATGCCAGGTCTAGTGCACAGCAAAGCGTACTTTAGACTACCTACATCCGAAGCATAAGGTACTCTTTCCATAGCCTCTATTTCCTCAGGAGTCTGAGGACTCCGAGTCTTAGAGAGATGGACGCCGTGACGAGTTGGTAGGTAACCCTTCTTTGCATCCGTCATGCTATATCTAGCCATCACTTTATCAATGTAAGTGGCTTGTGAAATAGCTAACATCTTGTTCTTACGATCCCTTATTAATTGGATCCCGAGAACATAATTCGCCTCTCCCAAATCTTTCATTTGGAATTGGCTGGCCAACCAAATTTTAACGTCCGACAACATCCCCTTATCGCTTCCCCTTAGGAGAATGTCATCTACGTACATCACTAGAAACACAACCTTATCCTTAATGACTTTCTTGTATACACAAGGTTCATCAGGATTTTGTTCGAAATCATATGACTTAATGGTTTCATCAAATCTATGATTCCAAGACCGAGATGCTTGCTTCAACCCATAAATGGATCTCAGCAACTTGCACACTTTGTGCTCTTGGCCTTCCTCGATGTATCCTTCTGGTTGCTGCATATAGATTTCCTCATCGAGAAAGCCGTTAAGAAACGCTGTCTTGACATCCATTTGCCAGATTTCATAATCTAGGCATGCAGCAATAGAAAGGAGGATCCGGATTGAACTAAGCATGGCCACAGGGGAGAAGGTCTCTTCGTAGTCTATACCCTCTCTCTGTGTGTAGCCTTAGCTACAGGCCGTGCTTTAAAGGTTTGCACCTTACCATCAACTTCTCGCTTCCTCTTGTAGAGCCACTTGCTCCCTATGGGTTTTACCCCTTCGGGGCAATCTACAAGTTTCCAGACAGAGTTAGACTACATGGACTCTATCTCTTGATTCATCGCGTCAACCCATAAATCCTTGTCACGATCATCCATGGCCTTGCGAAAAGACACCGGGTCATCTTCCATACTATCAGAGACGGCTACGTTCGCCTCTGATTGTCCATAGCGATTTGGTGGCCTGTTGGAAATATTATTTATGTTTTGATGATGATTCATCATGAAATTAGACAAATCACTTACAACCCATGATGATGAAGTCGTAACTAACTGTTATAGTGCATAATAAAAGAAGAAGCAAGAAATGGTCTAGAGATAAATGTATAAGTTCTATCTAGAGTCTGAACTTTGTATAGGTTGTTTCAGACAAGCATTGTAATAGAATAGGAACTAGGCGAACAGCTGAGTTATAACAAGAAAACTTAATATGCACTTGAAGAACTGAGGGTTCAAACTCAGTTATGCAAGAACTGAAGAAGATAAGTTCGCTGAGGGACACAGACTCAGTTGGCTTATCTAGAAGACTGCAGAACTGAGGTGGCAAACTCAGTTAGAAGCTGATTAAGTCGTGACTATAAATCAGGATTCAGGCAAGTCTGTGGTGACCTGAAACTGAGTTATAGATCATGCAAAACTGAATAATCTTAAGGACAAAGATTATCAGCTACCTGGAAAAGAAGAAACTGAATGGTGTACTCTGACTTAGCCAATTAAAGTCAAGATATTAAGTAAACAAGGTACTCAGTTTTGAAGAAGAGTAGAAAACTGAGTTAAGGCCTTGATTGAATTTAAACTGACAATACGACAAAAGATCGTACATATGAACGTTGGCTAAATGACAAGTGTAAGGGCTACAAGAGCTAGTGACCGTTACATCACCCCTATAAATACACAAGAGAATCACTGAGAGAGAAGAAGAGGGGATCGGAAAAAGAGCTTTACAAGCATATATTCAAAGATCCAAATCTACAAAAAACAGATCATATATATCTAGAAAAAGGGGAAGCCAACGGAATTGCCTTGAAGACTTCAATGGAAGATCTAGCAACCTATTAAGGGGGAAAGAAGGCATCTTGGAGCTACAACGCCATATCCAGAAGAATCAGACAGCTCACTGAATTAATCTTGTGATTAATTCTAAACCAAACCTTTGTAAAAAGGGTTGGCTGTGCATAGTTTGAGAAAAGCAATTCTACCTTTTCTCATACGGTGTTGCTACAGTTGGTGCAGTCTGAGGACTATGTATGTTAGGGGTGAGCTAGTGAAGGAGCAATTCCACCTCCGAAGGATCAGTGTGCAGAGTGAAGGGAGCAATCTCACCTTTCTTCATTTTGTGTAGACAGGGAAACTAGGGTGTCGTGAAGGACTGTCATAGTGCTAGGATTTTGTAATGGTAATCTCATTATTCTAGTGATACCTCCTACGCCATAGGAGAAGGGGAGACGTACGGGATTACACCACCCGGAACTTCCATAAACAAATCATGTGTTGATTTACTTTATGCATTTGTGTTTGTTTTATTGCATTATCACTCAGCAAACATCAGACACTGAGTCAGCACAGAACTGATACATAGAAGGTCTAGTTTTCTATTTACACATCTATTGCACTAAGGGCTAGTTTTATCCACTGCCAGTTAACAAGACTAAATATACGTCAGCATTAACTTATATTCAGTTGAGCTAACTGAACTCCGCACAAGTTAAGGGACCGAACAAAATCGAATCGAAAATCGCTTTGAGTTTCAGAGAAACTCAGTTCCTGGGGCTTTTCCAGCTCAGGATTAGTTTTTGGTGACAAGTTTATTCACCCCCCCTCTAAACTTGTGTTAGCCTTTCCAAGGGACCAACAATTGGTATCGGAGCGAGTTCTTTCATTTGGAAGAGATCCAAGAATACCCTTTTAAACCAATTGTTGAAAACCCCTCACTATATCAGTTCACTTAGTTTCAATGTCTACATCCAGAACTAGAAGTTGGCTTATTCATCCCCTGACTAATTGCTTGCAAAATATATCTGATTTTCAGGATCAAATGATCGAAAGGTTCAGTGCGACAAATTTATATACAAATCCAGAACCTCAACTCAGTGATGATGTGGATACAAACTTCAATGTTCATATTAACGAATCCAGAGGAGGTCCATCACTAAGAGACCTCTCAAAAGAAGAAGGAAAGGAGTTGTTGCAAGTAGTTGTTGATATAGAAGATTCATCACAGCAACAAAAGAATGTACATTCGAATCCTAAAACTGCATCAAATCATCAAGAAAAGGTACATTCTTCAAATCAGTTATCATTTGCTGAACTCAGTTTGAAAAACTTTGATCTTGTCAAGTTAACTGAAAAACTTACGTTGGAACTAAAATTAAAAGACAGAGAACTTGACAAAGCAAAAGATTGGAATGAGTTTCTTGAAACTGAGGTGTCAAATCAAGCTGATAGATTAATGTATATTAAATTTGACAAAAGCAATGATAATCCCCCACCCCTACCCAGTCTTGAGGCTTCAAAAAGCATAAACTTTAGAAATCAAGATACTGGAAGATCTAGTGGATTACACAAGGAAACTAAAAATGTTAAATCTAAAAGAATCCTTGTGAAATCAACTAAGATTGAGCGTAATGGTTTATCCAGAAAGAGTTGAGAACATTTAATTCTCTCAACAAAGAAACTGAAAATAATATTTCAGTAACTAACTCCACCGGACCCAAAAAGGTATGGGTACCAAAGAAAACTTAAACTGTTTTGCAGGAAAAGTCAGTTCACATTACAAAATCCTCCGAAAACTGACTTATATACAAAACTGAGAAGGCAAAGGTTGATGAAGGACAAATTGGTCAAAAGAAGTAAAAAATTTCCAGCTACCATCTGACGTTTGGACTGACATGGCAAATCACTCGAAGCCACGTGTCAATCTGGGAGAAAAAGTAGATGTACATCCCTACATAATCTCATTGATTGTGACACGACTCTCATTTGAAAATGATTGCAAAATCTTGACAAAATCCTGCTCACCCAAAATCAAGCATTCAAGGATCCCTAACTCAAAAAACAATGGAGCGCTACAACATTGACTATGGAATCACCACCAGCCTGGACAACTTCTGTCAAAAATTCTCAAACTCCACTCTCTCAATCCAAATTACAAAGAAGATAAAAAAGATTCGAGGATTGGAGAATTTGATTGATACAAAGGTCACTACTTTGTGTCCAGTTGGCATCAGAGATTTCTACAGAAATGCCAAAATCATCAACAATGGAAAAGGCTTCAAAACGACTGTTCAAGATAAAAGCTTCCCCGTTGATGAACAGTTGCTTTCACTGGTGTTTCGTTTAGATATAATTGGAGGCTCTTCATCTTTCACATTCGGAAATGAAGAAAAGAGCAAACTTTGGAATGTCACTACAATCAACAAGAAGGAGAAGAACTTCATTGGCTCTATCTATCAACAAAAGAAAGAATTCGCAGCCTTGACAATACTTCTTACCAGAAACGTCATCGGTCACATTCGAAATTTCTACACTCTCTCAACTGATAAAATGAAGATGATTTATGCTATTTGGTTTGAGAAAAGACTGGATTGGAATAAATTTGTTCTCAATCAATTCATAAAGAAAATTTCAGACGAGAAAGAAAGAGTCAAAGAAAGAAAAGATACTGGAGAATCATTTTTACTGAAAAAGGGATTTCCTTATCTAGTGCAAAGGATACTAGAACATTTCTCCATATCAAAAGTCACAGAAACCAAAGCAAAACTCAAATCAGTGTCCACTGAGACAAAGAAAAGAAAAATCACTGAAGAAGAATGGAGTGAAGTTTCAGGTTCAAGTTCAAGTGGAACTGTGAATCTAGACAAAAGAACCCTGAGAAGGCAGAAGAGGATGTGGAACAAGATTCAGTCAAAGAAAACTGAAACTGAGAATGTAATCCAGATTGAGGATGATACTGAAGAGAGTGAACCGAATGAAGATGAGGAAAGTGAAACTGAAAGAGAAATTGAAGAATCTGAAGAAACTGAAACTCATGAAGAATCTGAAGGAAGTGAACTTCCCACTACCATGTATGGGGAATACACTGAAGAGAAAAGAGAAGCCGTGGAAGATGCAGAATTCTGCCAGGCTGAGTATGAAAAAGAACTGACATTTCCCAATGTTCATTTTTTATCCTGAGGCCAGCACCTCATCCCAGGCTCATGAGGCATCCACAAGCAAATCAGAAATTGAAGAATCTCTGGTTCAAGAAACTGAAGCAGAAAAACTGAAAAATTTGAAGGATTTCATTGAATGTTTCATACAGAATCTACAGGAGAAACTGTTCAACCTACATGAATTAATTGGAAGAATACATTATTCAGGTTTGAACAAATACTCAAACATCATCACCCTACGTAAGTTATTTGAAGTTGCTTTGGCTTATCTTCAAACAAGGGGGAAGATGAAGCTGTAGGTGATGAAGCTGTAAGTGATAATGCAGCTAAAGATGAAAAGGCTGAAGAGGTTTATGCCGAAAACCGATGGAAGATCAAGGACAGACAATAGATCTTTGATCTACTAACTACTCAACTTGATGAAGAAGCAGTTGATAGTCTGTTTGAAGAGCTGATTGCAGAAGGAGACTTTAAAGAAACAAGAACTGAGGATGATGAGGAAGCCTCAGTTAAAGCAGTGTTGAGTATCAGAAAGAAGCTTGTAATCTGTGTCAAATCTCTTAAGAAGTTGGCAGATAAGAAGACACAAACAAAGGGGGAAACTGAAAGGAAATCAGAAAGTAAAGAGGAAAAAGAAAAACTTAATCTCATTTCAGAAGAAGAAGAGAAATTGATGGAAAAGGAAATCAAAGAAATTCTTATCAAGTTCAAAAACCAAGAGAATGAAGAAGGAAACCGACTGCTAAATGAATATCTGGAAATCAAGCCTAGAGATGGCGAATCAGTTGAAGAAAGAAAAGAAAGAAGACTTCTGGAAACGAAGAGAAGCATCTTTTTTGGAGAAAAGTTAATAGCACTGGAAAAAGAAAATATGTAATCTATTCAGTTTTTTTTTTAACTCAGTCTGCTTCATTTTGAATCTTGTAATAAACTTGGCTGTTCTAGTTTGCTATCTTAATTTGTTTTGTTAAGATTTCTTGCACTATTATTTTATTATTGCTTTTAAGGAGGGTTATGATGTTGTAGATATATATATAAAGGGTGTGCTCTAAAACAATTAATCCACTTGTATTTCGTGCAAGTGGGAGATTGTTGGGCGTAGTGCCCGAAAGATAATTATGTAATTGTTTTAGGACATAATTAATAATTCATCTTATTATATGCATGTATGCTTATAATTAAGACACTACTGAAAACCCTAAGTACATCGTTTATGTAATCACATAACTCAGTGTATGGCTATACACAAGAGGATTGAGTTGGTGAGATGTACTTAAAATTAACTTAGTCTGTAGCGTTGATTAATCTGAGTACGGGTCTCATGATTAATATGCTAATAATGCGCCTGAGAACACTTTAGGTGTGACAGATCTTATCCGGACTTATCGGTAATAGGTACCTAATAGGGCATTTATATATGATGATAATCATATAGGGCTGGACCGATTCGATTTGAGTTCTCGATATAATTCCGTAATCGAGAAGTCTTATCGAATCACAAGATGATCATATATGGATTAATCTTAATCCTGAGGTAATCACAGACGACTGCTTAGACTAGGGTAGAGTTTGATGTATTAGTAAGGATCACTTCGAAGTATGTGGTCCAACACTTCTCGTTGGCTCTATTCTGGGATGAGTGAGTAGTCTGTGCTATCACAGATATGGAATCCATTCCTTCCCTCGGGAAGTAATGAGACAGTTCCTTTATTTGTTGACCCTAGAAACTGATCGATCGGCCGAGTTTATATTTAGACTAATTAGCTACTAGTCAGATATGTGAACTAATCGATCACTGGGGGGTTAATGGTAAATAAGGATAATATGTTTCGAGAAGGTTTACCGAAATATCCCGACTCGAAGTGAACAGTCTATGGAGGATTTATCCATATGTAATGATTATATCAGTGGACGCTTTCGACTCATAAATTGAGTGTAAGTTATCTATATTCGATAGAGTTCAGTTTCGGGTTTATGGTGGTGTAATCCCGGAATTAATAGGTTGGATATAATTATTACGTCGATGAATAATTTTTATTCGATTTATTGTAGCTACTGAATATGGGTCCATGGTCCCCGACGTGGCTCCTAATATAGCATAATTGGATTTCTCGTCGTTGCACCTCAATTATAATTAAATAGTTGGATTGGGCTATTTAATTTGATATCTGGATTAATTGCTTATTTGGGCTAAATAATTAAATACACGGAAAATACATTTTTCGTGGACTCGGCCCAAATTAGTGTGTTGACCTTTTTTGACCTAATTGGTCAAATATACAAATATGCGTGTGGACCATTTCATTCTTCAAAGGTGGCGCAATTTTGGTTAATAATTAGAAAGAAATTGGTTTTCTTGGATAATTATTTGACATGTGATTTATCTTTTATTTGTTAAATGATAATTCATGAAATATTAGATAATAATATGATTTATTCTAATTTGTTTGGGATAATCATTTTATTTATCTTTTATTTGGAATAAAGGATTAATGTGATAATTATCTCTTAATTATTTAATCCATGGAGGTTAAGTTTTACTCTCCTATATAAAGAGAGTTCTTCCAAGCCTTTTGACACACAATTGAACACGCCATCATTAAAGAAAAGTAGCTTGGAATTTTCGGCTATTTTCTTCGGGTTTCGAATTGGAATAATCTTCATGATTTTTCCGGTAACATATCAAGGAGGTCCGACGGCGGGAAACACCATCCACCTGGTGTTGCTGGGAGACACACGTTGGAAGGCTGTGGCTTCTCAACTTGCGTGAATACTACTTTGTTCTTGGAGTTAAGCACCATAAAAAGGTATAAATCCAAATGAGATCAAAGTATATGAATTTTAGATCTTGAAGTGGAAAAGCATGTTTTAGGTGTTTTATTTCGTTTTTTGGTAAATTCAAAAATTATTCATGTTGTATGCTTGTGAATGTTGTGGTTGAAGAGATGGATTGGGTTGGTATTGTTTACCCGTAGATCTATTTTGTAGCTCCTTTGTTTAGTAACAATTGAGCATAGGATTTATATTTTAAATTTAATGCAATCGAAAAAAATATAGCATCTTTGTTGTAATTTTATTTTGTTCCGGGTTCGAGACGACGAACATCATGGTGTTGAAGATCATGAAGAAGGTAACAACGGTAGGAGGCCGAATTGTTTAATAAATTTTTTTTTGCCTCGGCTGTTTTTTTTATTATGCGGCAATGACAATTTTTTTTTTGGCTATCCATTGCTTTTGGCCGCAAGGCCTGATAGGTTTAATAAATAAATAAATAAATAAAACCTTTTCGGCCGTATACAATAAAATAAAAAAAAATAAAATTGTTTTATATTTTTTGTGTTAGCTGAGGGCTTTATATAAAATAAAAAAAAAAATTTTGTTTAACAAAACAATTCTAATAATATATATATATATATTTTAATATATTGGTATATTACGGCCTCCTCTCTCTCTTCATTCAAGGTTAGTGTCAAAATTGAAACTTTGAAGATCCGGATGATTCAAGTTTGAAGATCAAGACTTGAAGTTTTCAGATTAAGTTTTACCAACGGTCCATCTCGGTGTTTACTTTTCGGTCCATCTCGGGGGTACCAACGGTCCATCTCGGTGTTTACTTTTCGGTATAATTTTGTGTTTGATCAAGATTACGTGCTTAAAACCGGAAAATTGCCATGACTTGCATCTTCATGATTCCACTCCAATGCATACACGTAGTTTTTTAATTTCGAATTAAAATAGACGTGTATAACTCGCATAATTAGTATGAATGCTTATTCATTTCATATGTGGTAGTTAAATAATAAGTAGCTAATTATAAACACCGAGGACCCGGGTTTTGTCAATCGTTACGATTTTAGTGACGGATTCTCGGTGAATCCCACTTGGATAAATCGTTGAGCTTTTCGGTGATGGCTTCTTAGTGAACCCACCTTAAACAGAAACGAGATTACGCTTTAGGTTACAATTTAGAAATCGGAGAATCTTAGTACATGGGTTCGGAAATGGTCTAACCATGGTTGGGCGAGTTCAACCGAGCTTCGGCTCAATCGACTCCCCTCCACGTGTGATGTACGTTACAGCAGTTCGACAGGACTTAGCATAGCCGATAAGCCTTCGGACTAAACGGGGCTTCTCTTGCCGGATTGGCCTGAACTGTCACATATGTTCCAACGAATAAGACGGCGTAGGCTTGCCTACATAACCGACCCTATTCGGAGTACTTTGATTTGTTGTTTCTTATTGTCAAGACCGCAACCGTAATTAGTAAACCCACCACTTTTTCAGAATATTGAGTGGGAGCGGGGAAGGCGACAGCCAACCCCACGGCCTCTACTATAAATGCAAGCACGTGAGAGAAGGGTGGCGCCGAGCCGCTTTGATTCTCGCCCCTGCGGGTGGTGTTCGCCCCTATCAAAATTCAAGGCTTGGTTTCCGAAAGGATAGGATTTCGGGTACTCGTTGAGTCACTGACCGACCCTGCGGCGGCATACTCGGGGCGTACTTTGAGATCTGATATAGTAGGTCACACTCTTTATGGATATTTTCGAAATATCTAGGCTAGAAAAGGAAGCTAATCAATGATTAAGGTCCGGGATGTCTGATTCCCGTGAGATGTTTGATTCTCGAAGATTAATCATTGAGAGAGATTGTCTCAGTTTAATCGTCGCCTCTTTGACTGACCCTGCGGCGGCAATGAGGTGTGAGATTAAATCCTTGGAATGGTAGGATAGACTTTTAACAAGTTTATAATTCCTAAAAATAAAAATATAGTAGTGAAAATTTATTTTTTGAATTTAACTTTCTATCATGTTTATTTACAACTTTAATCTCTAGACTACTGAACTGTTAGAAATAGGACTTCATTAAAAATGTTTTAGTAACAAGTACGTTGTAATTATCAACAGAATGCAGTTAATTTTTCGGAAAAGATTTCTTCTCTTAAGCCTTTAAAAACTTAAATGACATAGTATAGGTAGGTCACGGGTGTCACTCGTGTTGAACGAGAAACGACCATACTTAGTTTACAAAAGATGACATAGGACTATCAGATAAAATTCATTTAGTGAATTTTAAAAGTGTAATTACACAACAAATTTCTAAATTGAAAAATTGGAAAATCATATACATAAGGCGTTGCTAGTTAGACGGTATTTGGAACCGATAAACTAGTGGGAACCTTAGCCTTATGATTTTTTGTTTTTCTGAATTATTAGAAATGTGTAATAGACTGCACAGGAGTTTCTCCATTTATTGGAAAAACAAGAACAAAGCGTTATTAGTTAGACAGTATTTGGAACTGATAAACTAGTAGGAGCTTAGTTTTGGAGATTTTATAATCTTTGAAACATCATGAACACAGCATTGCTAGTTAGACAGTATTTGGAACTGATAAACTAGTGGCAGCTTAGTTCTAGGTGATGTTCTAATCTTTGAGACATCATGAACACATCATTGCTAGTTAGACAGTATTTGGAACTGATAAACTAGTGGGAGCTTAGTTCTAAGTGATGTTCTAATCTTTGAAAAATCATAAATACAAAGTGTTGCTAGTTAGACGGTATTTGGAACCGATAAACTAGTGGGAGCTTTGGTCTTTTGATTTGACGATTAGAAAAATCGATAGTCCAAGCAAGTAACACTGAACATCCCACAATTCAAACGAACTGCTAGTTTAAGATTGTTTCCATCTAAGGAAAGTCGAGAATGGGAAAGAACGTTTATACGTGTTAGTCGTCTAAACTACGTAGTTTTCAGGCTAAACCGGAAAATTAATAAATTGGAAATTAGAGGATAAGGAAAGTGATTTCGGATCACTGACCAATGCATCCTAGCAATTTTCTCGAAAGCCAAAGTTCTTAGGAAGAACTAGGTAGCTTTGCATTAAACGATAAATAAAATAGACAATGGGCAGTAATTTCAGATAGACTAGTGGGAGTGATACAAGGAAATGAATCTCGGATTCAATTCTTGAGTATCACAGAAAATTAATTTTCTGTTTTCGGATTCGTTGGAACGAAAGTATTCTTTTTCAATAGGATAATTTGTTTGTCTTATTGACGATAAATATAACATTCGTATCACGAACCCAAGACTCGGACTTTTGTTTGATAAAGTCAGAACCACTAAGAAATGCTGAATAGGTATATGTAACACATATTAAACTATATAAATGCAAATGGTGTCCGTATTTTGATAAACGCTTCTTTCTATTCTATTAATTAGTACATATTCCCTAAAGACAAGATCCGAAGACTGGCTTAGGGTGATTCCTATCTCCCAGTCAAAGGAACACTGTCTCAAATGAACAATGCCTAAGTTTTCCTTTCAATCGGGAAAGGGTAATAGATTTAAAGAAGTTACATAGCTTGTTCATATCAACCTTCGGGGTCCTATGAAAGATACAAGCTAGTGGGAGTTTTTGAAATAGTGACATGTTGTCTGACAACTATTCGAGACTCCGGTAAGTTTATCCAAAATATTTGGAGGAAATCTCTGATTTCACTAGAGATAGAGTATTCCATACTCAGAAATAGGTTATCGCGTAGTCTTCGGGACTGATGCTCGGCCTGCCTCCCAGTAGAATGTTTTCACTAAGGGATACACCACAAATTTGTCTTGCATAGTTATTGATGTGCTACGATACGCTGCTGAACTCATTTAAGATATTGGTTGCAAAATAACGGTTTACGAAAAACCGAGAAGTCTACCTAAAAAGATGCCTATGCATTTGTGGATAAAAGAGTGAATTTGGTTCACCCCACTTCCGTAAATAGAGGCATTTAGCACCGAGTGCTTGAAGGTAGGACTGGAAATTTTGCGTACACGTTCAGGTCGTGAAATATCTTAATGCATTGAGTAAAGGTTGATTATAAAACTCGTAAAATCAGAGAACGACAGTGATACTGTCAAACTCGGTCTGATAGAGTCTATAAATAACAACCTTTGATCTTGAAGTATTTGTACTCAAGATGTTACTAACTAATTTGTTCAGTCCACATCCAACACCGGCAGTTGGTGATAACACTAATAAGAACTACTAAACTAAATCAGTATATCAATCCACCCCGAACGCAGTGGGAGTATGGTTTGTCCATTACCCATTACAGGACCTTACGGTCTATAGGGTAGATTGATGACCTATAGTCCTTCGTGTGCTGTATAGGATCCTGATCATAGTGGTTGGTTTAAAAGCCATAACCCTGTGAATGGAGTTTGATACTCCACTTCTGTTGAAACTCTTGTAGAACCACCTGAGCATCCCAGGCCCAGTGGGAGTAATTGGAACTACATGAAGAAGAGTAGAATGAATAGGAAACTTTAACTTTCACAGTAAAGCTGAGTAATTTAGGGGTGATTCCCTAAAAAGTATAGAGTTAACCAGACCGTGATCTCTCTTACTACTCAGTCTTGCTTGATTTCGTCAGAAAGCGGGAAATAGGGGTGATTCCCTAAGAGTTCTACCGAACAACGGAATCTGAATTCATTCAGAACAGAAAGGTTTTAGCTAAGAACAAATAACGGATTCGTTACAAAGTAGAAAATAGGGGTGATTCCCTAAGACCTTTTTGCGAGACTAACGGTATCTTAATTTATTCAGAAAGAACCTTTGGCAGGATGCCTGCCATAGCTTATATCCTTCGGGGATTAAAGCAAACCTCTAGGTCATTTCAAAGTCATATATTTTAATATGTGGACTTGACCAGAATGTTGATCAGTCTTTCGTAGACTGGGCATCAATATTAGTGAAGTAGTATGTAGATTAGTGTTTGTGAATGGTAACACTGAAACAGTTGGAAAAAACATGGGTGTGTTATCTGAAGTCAAAGTCTGATATGCCATCGGGATTCATTCTAAAGGAGTTGATTCGCTCAAATCCGCGAGAATCGATCTTTGGCAATCCCACCCATTCACCTGGTTAAGATATTCTTGCATTTATGCAACATTCAACGATGTAGTCTACCTACCTCTCGGGAATGATTATCTAAACTGCGGATGAATACGAAATGGGATGTTTAGTGAATCCTCAAGTATCTTCGGAGAATGAGGAATAATATGCTAGTATATTCAGTGCAAACTAGAATATAAGTGATAACGCTGATTCGACTTTATGTCGAATTAAGGAAGATCGTTAAGTCGATCTAGTCTTGATGTTGAATCAAAGGCATATTGAAATCATACCACGGATTAGATGGAAAGCGATGTTTCGATCCCAAAGATTGACTCAAGCCGACATCCTACCCGATCGAGTGTACCAGGTCACATGGTATTCGGATTCTAAGTACGCACCGGGTCACTGACCTACCCTGCGGCGGCACACTTCGGTCGTGCTTGGAAGGATGAATTACTAAGAGGCGCTTGGAGGGTATGATTTTTAGGGATATGTCTCACTTGTTTTGAGCAAGTGGGAGAATGTTGTAGATATATATATAAATGGTGTGCTCTAAAACAATTAATCCACTTGTCTTTCGTGCAAGTGGGAGATTGTTGGGCGTAGTGCCCGAAAGACAATTATGTAATTGTTTTAGGACAAATTAATAATTCATCTTATTATATGCATGTATGCTTATAATTAAGACACTCTCTTGAAAACCTAAGTACATCATTTATGTAATCACATAACTTCAGTGTATGGCTATACACAAGAGGATTGAGTTGGTGAGATGTACTTAAAATTAACTTAGTCCATAGCGTTGATTAATCTGAGTACGGGTCTCATGATTAGTATGCTAATAATGCGCCCAGAACACTTTAGGTGTGACAGTCTTATCCGGACTGTCGGTAATAGGGTACCTAGTGGGGCATTTATATATGATGATAATCATATAGAGCTGCACCGATTTGATTTGAGTTCTCGATATAATTCCGTAATTGAGAAGTCTTATCGAATCACAAGATGATCATATATGGATTAATCTTAATCCTGAGGTGATCACAGACGACTGCTTAGACTAGGGTAGAGTTTGATGTGTTAGTAAGGATCACTTGAAGTATGTGGTCCAACACTTCTCGTTGGCTCTATTCTCGGGATGAGTGAGTAGTCCGTGCTATCACGAATATGGAATCCATTCCATCCTCGGAAGTAGAGAGACATATCCCTTATTTGTTGACCCTAGAAACTGATCGATCGGCCGAGTTCATATTTAGACTAATTAGCTACTAGTCGATATGTGAACTAATCGATCAACGAGGGGTTAATGGTAAATAAGGATAATATGTTTTAGAAGGGTTTACGGAAATATCCCGACTCAAGTGAACATCTATGGAGGATTTATCCGCATGTAATGATTATATCATTGGGCGCTTTAGACTCGTAAATTGAGTGTAAGTTATCTATATTCGATAGAGTTCGATTTGGGTTTATGGTGGTGTAATCCCGGAATTAATAGGTTGGATATAATTATTTTGTCTCGATGAATAATTTTTATTCGATTTATTGTAGCTTCTTGAATATGGGTCCATGGTCCCTGACGTGGCTCCTAATATAGCATAATTGGATTTCTCGTCGTTGCACCTCAATTATAATAAAATAGTTGGATTGGGCTATTTAATTTGATATGTGGATTAATTGTTTAATTGGGCTAAATAATTAAATACACGGAAAAGACATTTTTCGTGGACTCGGCCCAAATTAGTGTGTTGACCTTTTTTGACCTAATTGGTCAAATATACAAATATGCGTGTGGACCATTTCATTCTTCAAAGGTGGCGCAATTTTGGTTAATAATTAGAAAGAAATTAGTTTTCTTGGATAATTATTTGACATGTGATTTATCTTTTATTTGTTAAATGATAATTAATGAAATATTAGATAATAATATGATCTATTCTAATTTGTTTGGGATAATCATTTTATTTATCTTTTATTTGGAATAAAGGATTAATGTGATAATTATCTCTTAATTATTTAATCCTTGGAGGTTAAGTTTTACTCTCCTATATAAAGAGAGTTCTTCCAAGCCTTTTGACACACAATTGAACACGCCATCATTAAAGAAAAGTAGCTTGGAATTTTCGGCTATTTTCTTCGGGTTTCGAGTTGGAATAATCTTCGGGATTTTTCCGGTAGCATATCAAGGAGGTCCGGCGGCGGGAAACACCATCCACCTGGTGTTCTTTGGGAGACACACGTTGGAAGGTCAGGCTTCTCAACTTATGCGTGGATACTACTTTGTTCTTGGAGTTAAGCACCATAAAAAGGTAAAAATCCAAACCCCCTTGTAGGATTAGATCTTTTATTTATGTATTTTGTTTCGTTTAGATCTAGATCCTATACTTCCGCTGCGTAATCGGGTCAATCTATGATTGATCCGACGATATTACTTCTAACATATGATACATCATCAAAAAGGGGGAAATTGTTGGAAATATTATTTATGTTTTGATGATGATTCGTCATGAAATTAGACAAATCACTTACAACCCATGATGATGAAGTCGTAACTAACTGTTATAGTGCATAATAAAAGAAGAAGAAGCAAGAAATGGTCTAGAGATAAATGTATAAGTTCTATCTGAAGTCCGAACTTTGTATAGGTTGTTTCGCACAAGCATTGTAATAGAATAGGAACTAGGCAAGCAAATTGAGTTATAACAAGAAAACTGAATATGCACTTGAAGAACTGAGGGTTCAAACTCAGTTATGCAAGAACTGAAGAAGATAAGTTATTTGAGGACACAGACTCGATTTGGCTTATCTAGAAAGACTCAAGAATTGAGGTGGAAAACTCGGTTAGAAGTGATTAAGTCGTGACTATAAATCGGGATTCGAGGAAGTCTGTGGTGACTGGCGAGTTATAGATCATGTAAAAGCTGGATAATCTTAAGGACAAAGATTATCGACTACTGGAAAAAGAAGAAAGCTGAATGGTGTACTCTGACTTAGTCAATTAAAGTCAAGATATTAAGTAAACAAGGTACTCAGTTTTGAAGAAGAGTAGAAAACTGAGTTAAGGCCTTGATTGAATTTAAACTGACAATACGACAAAAGATCGTACATATGAACGTTGGCTAAATGACAAGTGTAACGGCTACAAGAGCTAGTGACCGTTACATCACCCCTATAAATACACAAGAGAATCACTGAGAGAGAAGAAGAGAGGATCGGAAAAAGAGCTTTACAAGCATATATTCAAAGATCCAAATCCGGATCTACAAAAATCAGATCATATATATCTAGAAAAAGGGGAAGCCAACGGAATTGCCTTGAAGACTTCAAAGGAAGATCCAGCAACCCATTAAGGGGGAAAGAAGGCATCTTGGAGCTACAACGCCATATCCAGAAGAATTAGACAGCTCACTGAATTAATCTTGTGATTAATTCTAAACCTAACCTTTGTAAAAAGGGTTGGCTGTGCATAGTTTGAGAAAAGCAATTCTACCTTTTCTCATACGGTGTTGCTACAGTTGGTGCAGTCTGAGGACTGTGTATGTTAGTGGTGAGCTGGTGAAGGAGCAATTCCACCTCCGAAGGATCAGTGTTCAGAGTGAAGGGAGCAATCTCACCTTTCTTCATTTTGTGTAGACAGTGAAACTAGGGTGTCGTGAAGGACTGTCATAGTGCTAGGATTTTGTAACGGTTATCTCATTATTCTAGTGATACCTCCTACGCCACAGGAGAAGGGGAGACGTACGGGATTACACCACCCGGAACTTCCATTAACAAATCTTGTGTTGATTTACTTTATGCATTTGTGTTTGTTTTATTGCATTATCACTCAGCAAACATCAGACTCTGAGTCAGCACAGAACTGATACATAGAAGGTCTAGTTTTTTATTTACACATCTATTGCACTAAGGGCTAGTTTTATCCGCTGCCAGTTAACAAGACTAAATATAAGTCAAGATTAACTTATATTCGATTGAGCTAAGCTGAACTCCACACAAGTTAAGGGACAGAACAAAACGGAATCGAAAATCGATTTGAGTTTCGAGTGAAACTCGCCTCTGGGCTTTTCATTTCGAGATTAGTTTTTGGTGACAAGTTTATTCACCCCCCCTCTAAACTTTTGTTAGCCTTTCCAAGGGACCAACATGGCCGAACCACTCTCTTAGTACGTCTAGGTGGATTAGGATTAGGGGTGACTGTTGCATTAGTAGTGTTGTCTACAGTGACACTATGTGGCACTTATGGTCTGACCTCATCAGAAAGTAACTCCTCAAGTATGATTTTACTTCGAGGCTTGAAATCTGTCATATATTAATCCTCCAAAAATGTTGCATTAGTCGAAATTATCACCTTGTTATCTTCTGGATCGTAAAACAGACCTCCACGTGTTCCCTTGGGGTAACCCACAAACAGACATACTTTCATACGCTTTTGTAGTTTACTAGTCTTGTCAACCAGCACATGTGCCGGACATCCCCAAATGCAGAAGTGATTTAGGCCTTCCGGCCGTCCTCTCCACATTTCATAAGGTGTCTTTGTGACAGACTTTGATGGTACTACATTCAGTATGTATACCACTGCTTCTAGGGCATATCCCCAAAAGGATATCGGTAGCGAGGCGTAGCTCATCATTGATCTGACCATGTCAATCAATGTTCTATTTCTCCTTTCAGCAACTCCATTTTGCAAAGGTGTCCTAGGCGCATAACGTTGGGAACAGATCCCATGTTCAAGTAGGTAGTCAGTGAACTCAGTATCTAAGTACTCTCCTCCGCGATCAGAGCGAAGGCATTTCAAGGACTTGCCTAACTGCCTTCCGGCTTCTGCTTGAAATTCCTTAAACTTGCCAAAAGTCTTGGATTTTCGATGCAGCAGATAAACATATCCGAACCTCGAGTAGTCATCGATGAAAGTAACAAAATACTCGAATCCGCCTCTAGCTTGCACATTCACCGGACCACAAAGGTCTGAATGTACTAACTCTAGATGTTCTTTGGCCCTATTCCCTTTTGACGAGAAAGGACGCTTAGTCTTTTTTCCCTCCAGGGAAGATTCGCAGCCGGGCAACGAGTCGACAGATAACTCTTTTAAGGAATCACCCTTAGCCAGTCGTTTGATTCTTTCCAAGGAAATATGACCTAGCCTAAGGTGCCAAAGATATGTATTATCTTCTTTATGAGAAATTTTCAGCCTTTTAGCAGATTTTAGATGTGCTACTTTAAACATTTCAGTATTTAACAGGGGAACTTGCGTGGGTTTAATGAAATACAATCCGTTTTCTAATACAGTAGTACACAAAGTAAAACCATTCTTTGAAATAGTAAACTCATTATTCATAAAAGAAATAGAGTACAACTAGTCTTTCAAAGTAGAATACGAAATTAAATTTCTACAAAAATTCGGAATGAAATAAACATTGTCTAAATGTAAAACTTTATTTCCAAAATGTAAAACCACGCCTCCCACGCTTTTGTTTGAAACTAACGCCCGGTGCCGACTCTCATAACTTGAGCTCCTTCCTCTAGCTCCTCAAACGAACTAAGGATCTGTAAAGAAGAACATACATGGTTAGTAGCTCCAGTATCCAGTATCCAATTTGATACATCTTTAGCTACATTAAAAGATTCCAAGACAAGTAATCCACGATTACCTTTCTTATCTTTCCCATTTCTAGCCTTAACCTTCCCATCCTTTACATCTTTGAGATATACGGGGCAGTGACGACGCCAGTGCCCTATCTCATTGCTGTAATGACACTTGCCCTTGGGCTTGGACAGTGTATTCGGCTTAGCCTTCTTCTTCATAGGTTCAGGCGCCGGCGTAGTTTGTTTCTTATTCTTTTGTTTACCCTGCTGGTTTGACTTAGACGCCTTGGCTACGACCACATTGGCCTCAGCCTTCTTTTCCTGCTCTTGGGATTTATCATTCGTAGAAAGACCCTCGTAGACTTGAATTTCATTGATCAACTCCGTCATGGAAAGGTGAGCCTTAGACATGATGTAGCTGGTCCGGAACGTTAGGAAATCAGATGTCAGAGATTCGAGAATCACTGACACTTGGGTAGCATCGTCTATAATCGCACCATGAGTTGTTGCATCAGTAAAGTAACTAATCATGTTCATCAAATG
Source organism: Gentiana macrophylla (assembly GCA_026214975.1). Taxonomy (NCBI): domain Eukaryota; kingdom Viridiplantae; phylum Streptophyta; class Magnoliopsida; order Gentianales; family Gentianaceae; genus Gentiana; species Gentiana macrophylla. The sequence continues at coordinate 66,333,000 of CM047810.1, forward strand.
ACCAGTAACCGACTGACCCCGCCTCATCTTGGCATAGACAGCCTTCCTCACGGCCTCGTGTCTTGCTTGATCAGACGGTTTGCCAAACATGGTGGTTAAATGCTGTAAGATTTCTTGTGCAGTATTAAAGCCCTCAATCTTGCTCCGAATGACATCCGACACTTAGGCTAAGAAGATGACTATTGCCTTATTATTCGCCTCTGTCTATTTTTTATGTTGATCGAATATGCGTTTAGGCGGATTTTGAGGGGGAAGATCAGGGCACTCCTCAGTCAAAACAAACTACGCGTTCTCAAATACGAGCACCACGTTTACGTTACTTTTCCACTTAGTAAAATTTTCGCCATTTAGCTTATCATTCGGTAAAGTTTGAATTTGCGAAGACATGTTGCTGTAAATAAAATGATAGAAATTTAATCAAATATACACTACTATACTTTATATTTTAGGAATAATAAACTATATAAAGTCTATCCTACCATTCCAAGGATTTAACCTCAAATAGTACTGTCCGAGAGGGTCGATATCAGCACTATGATGGTTAAACTGAGACAATCTCTCTCAATGATTAAGCTTCGAGAATCAAACATCTCACGGGAATCAGACATCCCGGACCTTTAATCATTGATTACCTTCCTTTTCTAGCCTAGATATTTCAAAAATATCCATAAAGAGTGTGACCTACTATATCAGATCTTAGAGTACGCCCCGAGTATGCCTACGAGGGACAGGTCAGTGACCCGGTGAATACCCGATATCCTATCCTTTCGAAGACCAAGCCCTGAATTTTGATGGTGAACACCATCCGAAGGGGGCCAAAATCAAAGCGGCATGAGGTGTCACCATTCTCTCACGTGCTTGCATCTATAGTTGAGACCGTGGGGTTGGCTGTCGCCTTCCCCGTTCCCACTCAATAATTTGAAAAAGTGGTGGGTTTACTAATTACGGTTTGGCCTTGACAATAAGAATCAATAAATCAAAGTACTCCGAATAGGGTCGGTTATGTAGGAAAGCCTACACCGTCTTATTCGTTGAAACATATGTGACAGTTCAGGCCAATCCGGCAAGAGAAGCCCCGTTTAGCCCGAAGGCTTATCGGCTATGCTAAGTCTTGTCGAACTCATCAGTAACGCATATCACACGCGTGGAGAAGTCGATTGAGCCAAAGCTCGGTTGAACTCGCCCAACCATGGTTGAGACCATTTCGAACCCATGTACTAAGATTCTCCGATTTCTAAATTGTCACCCAAAGCGTAATCTCGTTTCGCTGTTTAAGGTGGGTTCACTGAGAAGCCATCACCGAAAAGCTCAACGATTTATCCAAGTAGGATTCACCGAGAATCCATCACTAAAATTGTAACGATTGACAAAACCCGGGTCCTCGGTTTTTATAATTAACTACTTATTATTTAACTACCACATACTAAATTAATAAGCAATCATACTAATTATTCGAGTTATACACGTATATTTTAATTCGTAATTAAAAAACTACGTGTTTGCATTGGAGTGGAATCATCAAAGTAAGTCCTGGCAATTTTCCGGTTTTAAGCACGTAATCTTGATCAAACACAAAATTATACCGAAAAGTAAACACCGAGATGGACCGTTGGTACCCCCGACTAACTATTTTCTAAGGAAAATTAAAACTTAATCTATGTCTTCGAGTCTTGATCTTCGAATCTTGAACTCGAACCGCCGGATCATGAACCACAAACACCCGAGAGATATGTATAAAAAAAACCCCTTTTTTCTTTCTTTCTTTCGGCTGTTGCTAAATATCTCCCAAAAAAGATATATAATTTTTTTGTTATTTTCTGCCAAATAACGGCAGATATGTATAAAAAAAAGTTTGGAGAAAAAAAAATACAGCCGCAATCTTTAAACCCTTGCCGCATGCAATTTTATTAAAACCAGACTTATAGCGACGATTTTCAGCATCGCAGAAAGTTCTGTAGCGCAGAATTTTAATTAAAAAACAGGTTTTTAGCCGTTTCTCCTCGTTCATACCTTGGGTTTCGCCTTGATCTTCATCTTTTCAGCAAGATCTTCATATTTCGAGCCCGGAATAACAAAATTACAATAAAAGATGCTACTTTTACATGGAAATTCGAAAATTGCATAATTAAAGATACAAATCCTATGCTCAATTGTTACTAAACAAAGGAGCTACAAAATAGATCTACGGGTAAACAATATCAACCCCAATCCATCTCTTCAACCACAACATTCACAAGCATACAACGTGATTAAATTTCGAATTTACCAAAAAAAAACAACGAAATAAAAACACCTAAAACACGATTTTCCACTCTAAGATCTAAAATTCATATACTTTGATCGTTAGATCACTGGCTCTGCTACCACTTGTTAGATGTAATATCGTTTGATCAATCATAGATTGACCCGATTACGCAGCGGAATGCATCAGATCCAGATCTAAACGAAACAAAGAACATAAATTAAAGATCTAACTACAAAGGGGTTTAGGAGCCTACCTTTTTACGGTGCTTAACTCCAAGAACAATAGATCTCCAAGAACACGTGTGTTGAGAAGCCACAGCCTTCCAACATGTGTCTCCCAGCAACACCAGGTGGATGGTGTTTCCCGCCGCCAGACATCCTTGATATGCTACCGGAATAATCCCAAAGATTATCCCAACTCGAAACCAAAGAACTATTGCCGAAAATTCCAAGCTATATTCTTATGAAATAGGCATGATGTATGTTATGTCAAAAGGCTTGGGAGAACTCTCTTTATATAGAAGAGTAATCCTTGTCCTCCAAGGATTTAATAATTAAGAGATAATTATTAGATTAATCCTTATTCCAAAATAAAAGATAAATAAAATAATTATCCCAATCAAATTAGGATTAATCATATTATTATCTAATATTCCATGAATTAACAATTAACAAATAAAAGATAAATCACACATTAAATAAATATCCAAAAAAAAACTAATTCCTTAATAATTACATAATAGAAAAATGTGCCCCCACTTTTAATTAAATAAGGCCACACACATTTTTCCACACCTTGGGCCGAGTCCACGAAAAATTTCTTTTTTCGTGTATTTAATCATCTAGTCCAACTAAACAACTAATCCACATATCAATTAAATAGTCCAATCCAACTATTTAATTATAATTGAGGTGAAACGACGAGAAAACGAATTATGCTATTTTTGGGAGCCACGTCGGGGACCATGCACCTATATTCAGTAACTACAATAAATTTAATAAAATTATTCGTCAGACAGAATATTTATATACAACCTATTAATTCCGGGATTACATCACCATAAACCCGAAACTGAACTCTATCGAATATAGATAACTTACACTCAATTTATGAGTCGAAAGCGTCCACTGATATAATCATTACATACGGATAAATCCTCCATAGACTGTTCGTTTCGAATCGGGATATTTCCGTAAACTCTTCTCGAAACATATTATCCTTATTTACCATTAACCCCCTAGTGATCAGTTAGTTCATATTCAATATAATATGAACTTGGCCGATCGATCAGTTTCTAGGGTTAACAAATAAGGGAACTGTGTGTCTACTTCCCGATGGAAGGAATGGATTCTATATCTGTGATAACACAGACTACTCACTCATTCCAGAATAGAGCCAACGAGAAGTGTTAGACCACATACTATGAAGTGATCCTTACTAACACATCAAACTCTTCCCTAGTCTAAGCAGTTGTCTGTGATCACCTCAGGATTAAGATTAATCCATATATGATCATCTTGTGATTCAACAAGACTTCTCGATTACGGAATTATATCGAGAACTCAAATCAAATCGGTCCAGCCCTATATGATTATCATATATAAATGCCCCATTAGGTACCTTATTACCGACAGTCCGGATAAGACTGTCACAACAAAAGTGTTCTGGGCACATCATCAGCAAATTAATCTAGAGACCCGTACAGATTAATAAACGCTACGGACTAAGTTAATTTTAAGTATATTTCACAAGCTCAATCCTCTTGTGTATAGCCATACACTGAGTTATGTGATTACATAATCAATATACTTAGGGTTTTCTGTAGTGTATTAATATTGGCAATAAATGCGAATAAATAAGATGAAATAAATTATGTCATTTATTTAAATAAAACAATTACAAATTGTCTTTTGGGCATAAACCCTAACAAAATATGGGCACGTACATAGTCTCGAATTGGACGTCTACATCGCAATAAAATATGTCGAGACTCATTGTTACGGTAAGATTTTACCGAGACAGCAACAAGTCTCGATGGGGCATTTGTAGAAACGAAAAAATTATGTGATATGTCAAATATGTCACATAATACATTTGTGCTAAATAAAATTTATTTTATATTATATCCTCTTTAATTTGTTAGGGAATAATGTAAAAATAAATGATTCATAAAAATATCTTAAAAGAAACATAGAGATTTAATTATTTATAATTAAACGGCTGTGTAGAAATACAAAATACATATGTGACATATTATATTTGTCACATACTACATATGTCATTAAATCTAAGTATTTTTATATTATTTTCTACATTAAATTTTGGAAGATAATATAAAAGGCAATAAATCATAAAATCAATTAATTAGGAGATTTTACTGATTTATAATAAATGCAAAATGTTCTGGAAATCAATCAAGGGTGTGAATGCATTTAATGCAAATTAATGCAAAGGCATCATACATCACTATAAATAGGAGAGTCATTTGCAAAAACACACATTGAAGAGTTGGTGGAAATCTCAGAGCCAAAAAGCTTCATTCATCAACAACACCGAAGCATCGAAGATCTTCCGGGAAAATCCAAAGTTCATCAAGAAGATGAAGAACATCAAAAGCTTCAAAGAACCATGAAAGATCTCTTCAACATCGAAGATCTTCCACAAAGTTGAAGCCCTTCATCTAAGATATTGAAGGTAATACAAAGTATTCCTTCAAGTCTTCATCATAATCAAAGTTCTTCCGCCATACCAGGGAGGTTATGAACACAATAGCAATTGGTGAAGAAGTTAGAGATAAAGCATCAAGCCCCCTGCTCAACCACCGCGGAGAAGATGCGAGGAGTAACATAAAAGCCTCCAACTCAGCAACCAAAGATCATCCGCCAAATCCGGAGTTCTTCAAGAAAGAAAAGATCTAGGAAGCAACAAACAAGCCATCAAGTTCTTCAGCAAACAAAGTCCATCCGCAAAAACCGGAGTTCTTCAACTAAGAGAAGATCTAAGAAGCAACAAAGAAGTATTCAAGTTCTTCAACAACTTTTGAAGTTCATCCGCCATATTCAAAGTTCTTCCACGACAATCGAAGGTCCTTCAAAATATTCGGAGTTCTTCCACATTCGAGGATCATCCGCCACATTTGGAAATCTTCACCAACTATCGAAGCTCGTCCGCCATATTCGGAGTTCTTCAACAACAATCGAAGGTCTTCCACCATATTCGGAGTTCTTCAACAAATCAAAGATCACCAAGAAATCCAGTGTTCTTCAACAACAAACAAAGGCCCTCTTCCTAACAAATAGGAGGAGTGCCGCCAAAGTCCGAGAACAAGTCCCGGCGACCCTCGGAGAAATCAAAGGAAAAGGTCAAGGAAGCACGAAAGCATCCGAGTCATCTTCAACTAATGAAGATTATCCACCATATCCAGAGATTTTCCCTAAATCGAACATTCTTCCCAAAAAATTGGAGGAGTATTGACAAAGCCCGAGAACAAGTCCCCGTGACCCTCGGCAAAATCAAAGGAGAATCAAAGGCGTCCCGTAGATTTAGTGATCTTGTTATAGATTGTACCCACTCACATTTTGAAATTAATAAAATTATATTTGTTCAATTTTTCTTGTCTTTCTTTTTTAATTTAATTGCAGGACAACGAAATTTGCGTTTCACCGATGTTGGACAAAAATCTTTCGGGATGGTCCTTAGCGGGTGATGTGAGCCAGCTAGATGATACATTTCACGATGTTTTATCCCTATTTCTCATGCATTTATTGATTTTTTCGTATCAATTCGAGTCATTATTTGCCTAGTTTTCATCCAAATGTGTAAATCATAATTATTATATAAAACATCATATTTTGATAGGTTTTGTACTAGTTATAGTAACTGGGGCATCGTTTCGGGTTTACCCTTGATATTTGGGTGATTTATTACAGGATTATAGGTTGACCAAGACCCCGAGTGATGTCACGTGCATAAACACATCTTTTGAGGGCTAGAAGAGTATGTCGGATGCAATCGAATTCAAACGGATCATTTGTCTTTTGTGTTTCTACCGTAGCACATATTAAACGGACATTTTATCCCCCTTAGTGGTATTTTCTGGGAAATACTCCTTCATGAGAGTTGTAGATAAAGAAACAAGATTTTGAACGCAGCTTGAATCACATCAGTCAAAGCTCTACAACTCAAGTTATGACTATTTTACTGAGTTAATGTGAAGAAATGGAGTACGCCAACTTATAGTGGCGTACGCCGAACGTTACCAGAGCTTTCTGAGATATTTTTAGTGATATTGGCGCGCCAACCCTTTAATGGCCCACGCCGAGCGTTACAGAAAGCATATTTTCAGCTTTTAAGCCTCATTTTGGATCTATTTTTCATATCTTTTCACTCCATCTTCTTACACCCCTCTTTGTAGACCTTGAAGACACCATTTTCAAGGGCTCGTCTAGCCCAACCTCAGCAATAGTTTAGTCATTAATTCTACATGTAATCTTAGAAGAATTTCTACTTGAAGCTTTTGGAGTTGATTTTGTGAAGGAAACCCATCTCTCTTGATGTAATTTTTTCAACATGGATGAACCTTGAAGGTTCAATGCATTTATTCTCTTTTGAAATTCTTGTAATCTTGTGGGTAAATTCCTCTATTATTATTTCTAGTTTTTTGTTCATAGTTATGAAGTTCTTATGTCAAAATTTGACCTTCATAGCCATGGAAGGCTAAGCTTTTGCTAGCCAAGATGGTGTATTTGTTATAGTTATTAATCTATATTAGTTGATTGGGAATGTTAGTTCATATTTTATATCTTCATGTGTTGTTGTTATCTTTTCCTATTTTCAGGTGTTGTTGTTATCACCTAGCACTTGCACACACACTTAGTTGAGACCGAAAGGAGATGCTTGGTGTGGTAGAAGGGATAGGAGAACCGAAAGGTAAAATCGACCTTAAGTGGAACTCGATTTCTTATCTGGGGGTCATTGTTCATTCATTGCACTCAAGAACTTAATCATGTTGAATCATTAGGTCTAGGTTTCTTAGACCAAGAAGGAGGCATAGAGTAGTGTCATACACTCGTATGAGGGGAAAATACTAGCTTACGAGTGCACCGATAAAACACACTTGAACACCATTGGAAGGTTGGTAGTTAGCTCATTCCCATGATACTAGTAGAGATATACTTGATCATTGCATTCTCTTGGCTAGGTTTTTTGTTATTTTATCACCCTTTGTAATAGTAGATACTTAGATATATTTACTTTCTTGTATTATTGCGACATAGATCAAGATAATAATAGCTTGTTGGTGTTTGACCTCACAATCCCTGTGGGATACGACCTTGACCACTAGACTAGACTACAATTGACCCGGTACACTGCCGGTGAGATTGGACACCTAGAAAAGTCAGATCAATTTTTTGGCACCGTTGCTGGAGATTGTGTAACGGTTGATACTTATACTAGCTTAAAATTCTTGAGAATAAGTCAATCTTTTCTAATCTTTTATATTTGATTTCTTTGGTGCTTACCTCTTTGGTAAGTTACCAATTGTTGTTTGATTGTGTTCTTGTTGTTTCTCACTTGTAGTGGATGACCCGTACTCGATGTGGCAAAGCCCCACTGATGCCTCAAGTCCCGGATATTAACACATAAATTAGGGAACGAATTGCTGAAAAGAAGGTTAGTCTAGCTCGCCGTAGTTTGGAACTTGGTGGAGAATCTTCCCAAGGTTCGTCTAGTCAAGTACTAGAAATGGATGAGAACTTATTGAATGCACAAGGAGGGAAAATCATGAAGATAATGCCCAAAACAATGATCAAAATCCAAACTTCCATGTCCTCAACCCACCAAACAACAGCAATCCACCACCAACCCATTCCACTTTCTTCCCCAACTCTCCAAGCTTGAAGACAACATCTTCATGGGATCTTGGAGCCACAACCCTCCATAGTTTAACGTCTAATTCCACTTGTAAACATTAATAATTCTTACTTTTGATTTCTAGAATCTTTATTGGATGCAAGTTCTTCATCTTTTTGGTGCAAACTCCATTGAAGCACTTCTTGATCTTGAATGCAAGTTTCCTCCGTCAAGTGAATATCTTTTGGTTGGGTAAATTCTTAGCCTTTACTTGTAATTTATTTGTTGTCATAACTATGAAATACATTCTTAACACTTTCGATTTCAAAGCTATGAGTGGCTAGTTTTCTACTTGCCAAGATAATGTTTTTGTGATAGTTTTATCTTTATTGGTAGATTGGGAATGTTAGTTTGCATTTCATAGCTTCATGTGTTATTGTTATATTTTCCTATTTTCATTGTTTTGCTTGTTTGTGTTGGATTGATCACCTAGCACTTGCACACACATAGTTAGTTGAGACCGAAATGAGATGCTTGGTGTGGGAGAAGGGAAAGGAAAACCGGAAGGTAAAATCGAACTTTATTGGAACTCGATTTCTTATCCGTGGTTATTGTTCATTCATTTACTTTGTCTCTTACAACATGACAGTCAATTTCTATATTTTGGTTCTTTCATGGAAGACAGGATTATAGGCAATGTGCAAGGCACTGGCATTATCAGTTATGTTTGTATAGGCTTTACTTAGAAGTCTGACATGTTGTATAAGTTTGAGTCAGACAAGCACTGTAATAGACAGGTAGGACAGCTCAGTAAAATCATCGGAGCATTTCAATGAAGACAGCCAAGGAACAAGCTCAGTGAAGTGAAGACCTATGGACTGACGTACAACCAAGGAAGTCTGTGATGACCTTCTGTAAGTCTTAGACTTTTTACAAGTGATGAAATCTATTCATTTCAATATGGTGTACACTGATCTCACACAAATAAAGGATCAGTGAAGTACAAGAAAACTTGGAAATCAAACAAAGAAAGGAAATAGAAAATCGGCGAACTAAAAGCTCTCCCGGCTGACAAAAGAAAAACAGTGAAAAGCATTTCAACAACCCATAAGCAGATTCACTGTACCGGTCAAGCAACAACCAAGTTAAGAAATAGGCAAGTGAAGTATGCTATCTGCATTTGATTCTAAATGTTAATATAAGGAAATCATGCAATTGATGTAGAATCAATCAAAGACGGATTTTATGAAGAACGTTTGAAGAAAATTTGGATCACTGAAATTAAGGAAGATAAAATCACGGAAGAATCAAGGATTATTCTCATCATTTAATAATAACGGACGAATTTCAAATTCAAGGATAATCAAGGCTATAAATAGAAGGCATTGACAAAAACAAATAGAGACATATAAGAATACAAGTATACGAGAACACACAGGAAAAAGTGCATAAACTCTATCAATTTCACAAGCCTTCAATTTAAACTAAAAAACAAAATCTAGTTGATCATACTCAGAGAACAGAGCATCAAATCCATATCAAGTGCTGAGTCTGATCATCCATTTATGAATCCAATTCACACCAAACTGAAGCAATTGAATCAGATCATCTGAGATGGAATTGCAACATTTATGATAGCTGCTTAAGGATTTGTTATCAAGGAGCAGTGTTGAAGACTGAGTCACTGAAGATTTTGTAGCCAGGGAGTGATAGTCTTGAGATTGTGAAGATTATGTATCCAAGGTCAATCATTAATATTGTATTGGTGAAAGACAGTAGTGAATTCCTCCAATCATCACAGGTGAAGAGTGGATTAAGAGATTACACTACCCTAAACCACTATAAACCTTTGTGTTCATTTACTTACTGCACTTTACTTTACAGCATTTCTTTACTGCATTTTATTCATACTCTGTGTTTGTTTAATCTACTTTGAAACAACATTTAAGAAGGGATTTATCCCCTGCCCAAAAGCTTTTAAAACTAGAAAAGTTTTTGAAACTCCAATATAGTCATTCACCCCTAACTATATTTACACCCTTCTCTAGGATCAATAATTGGTAGCAGAGTAGTGTTCCTAGTATCAGAACCTGTTCAGATCTAATTTCTGGTAACAAGGAGATCACATACTTTCAAAGTAGTTTCTAAATCTGTGCTTTATAAATATCTATTTGTTTGTATGTGACTATGGATTATTCAAATTTCATGTCTAAAGGACATGTATTCGATGTCAACATTTTCCATGAATATGAAATACGAATGTTGTCTCATCTTGCAGCAACTTATGAAGAAATGATGGATGTTATTAACGATGGCCCAATCAAAATCATGACCACATGTGCACATCAAAAGAAATAGAAAATCCTAAGAAGGATTGGACCAAAGATGATAGAAGAAGAGCAAATCACGATTTTGTTGCAAAAGATATGATCTTTAAGACTCTGGACTGTAACATGTTCTTGAGGTTTAATGTTAGAAATAAAATTTGAGTTTTGATGACGATTCATCTATATTTATTAACTGTTTGTTTACACCCTAATGAAGAAGTGCTGAAACTAGCTGTTATAGTGAGAAGCTAAAAGATTTCTAGAGTTAAATGTATAGGATTTATTAAAGTGTGACAATTGTATATGTTATATCAGACAAGCACTGTAATAGTTAGAGAGTCGTAACACGGAGAACTGGAAATCATCTAGAAAATTGGATACTGACTTAAACTGAAAATGTCACTCAGAACCTAGAACTGAAGTTCACTCAGAACTGAAAAAGGTAAGTTCGCTGAGGGACACAGACTCGGTTGACTTATCTATAAGATGAAGGTTGAGGGAACAAACTCAGTAAATGAAGAACTGAGGGACACAGACTCAGTTATTGAAGAATGTAGAACTGAGGGCTCAAACTCAGTTCTGGAGATTAAAGCCGTGACTGTAAAGTTAGAATTCAGGTAAGTCTGTGATGGCCTGAACTGACATTATGGATCTTGTATGAAGACCTAAGAATCATAAGGACAATGATATCTTAGTTGATTTATTTGATAAAGGTGTACTCTGATTTAGTCAAAAGAAATCAGATGAATAGTACTAACTTTTGAAGAAGAGTAAAAACTCAGTTAACGCTCTAAGTCTGTTAACAAACTAATAACTGACATATTCAGACTAAAACCGATCAATATACTCAGTTGTAAGGTCAGTCATCCAAAGAACTGAATTAAATGTGAACGTTACAAATCAAGCAATCTTATTGGATGAAGCACTGACATGTCAGAACGGTCACTGACATCTGACATCTGAAAATATAGACGTTAATAGAATTCAAAATTAAACCAAGATGAACGTTGGACCTCACACTATAAATAGAGGACTTGGGATCAAGGATCAAATAACAACACCAAGAATCGAATACAAGATTGCAAGCATTTTAAGACCAAGCCTTGTTCATCTGAATCGCTATCAATCTCTGTGCTTACAAGAATACATCTAGATTTCTTCAAGTGTTCAAGCTACAAACACTCAATCAAGAATTCAACACTTTGAAGAACCACAAGCAAGAATCAATTTATTGATTCTCAGCCCAACTTTGATTTTTATCAAAGGTTTAGAAGGTGAAGCAATCTGGTTCAGGATTTGCCAATGACAGTTGTTGTCACAGCAGTCGGGTAAACTGTGTTTGTGGTGGAGCTAGTGATGAGGCAATACAACCCTCTAAGGACCAATGATACAATCAGTTGCAGAGTAGCAATCACTTCTGTTCTACAGTTGTTTAGATAATGCTAAGGATTAATGAAGGACAATCATTTATGACTTTTTGTAACCGGCTACCTCAAAGAGTTCTTGTAGAATTTTCTTCCTACATCATATGGGAAGAGTGGACTGAGAGGATTACACCACCTGGAACCACTATAATTCCTGCCTTACTTACTCTACGCATTTTACTTATTGTTAATTTTGTTATAGTTTGTGTGATTGTTTACGTATATGTTTTTCATAAAGCATAACTGAACAAACTGATTGCTATTCACACATAGTTCACAAACAAACATTCACCAGAATTTAGTTTTGCATACTCATCAGCTTTTTCTTAGAAACAAAAAGATCAGTATAAAGGTTAAAATATATACGCTGCCGGTTAACCCAGTTTTAATATAAAACAGTCTTGATTTGTATTTCATCTTTTTTAGCTCAACTCCACACAAATGTTTTAAGATCTAGTTTCTGGTGACAAGTTTATTCACCCCCCCTTCACCCCCCCACTATAAACTTGTGACAGCCTTTCCAAGGGACCAACAATTGGTATCAGAGCAAATCTTCCACTCTGAAGAGATCTCTGATTAAGTTTATCAGTCTGAAGTAACTGGTAATCAGTTATTTTCGATACTAACAATTGGTATCGGAGCAGTGTACTTTAACAAGACCTTGTTAAAAGCTCACTTATTCCGTTTAAATCCTCTAGTTTTTCTTCTGAAAAAACTCAGTTTTCAGTTTCCAGTTCTTGCATAAACTCATTTACACTATGCATAACAATCAGTATGCCAGACAGACTCATATGCAACATGGACCGCTTTGATGGATATAGACGTCATTTGTAGGCCTTTCTTGCTGCCACTCATGATGAGATGATGGGCATACTTAATGATGGACCAATTCAAATCACTCATATGCAAACCGTTAATCGTGATCAAGTCAGAGTCCCTAAGCCCAAAAATGAATGGAATAATGATGATCGAAAAAGAAACAATCTCAACAATTTTGCCATGGATATCATCCTCAGAACTCTGGACATCAACATGTATCTGAAAGTCAAAGATTGTACAACCGCAAAAGAAATGTGGGAAAAACTAAAACTCATGTGTGAAGGAACTCATTCAATCAAAGAGAAAAAAATCTCAATTTCCAAATAGAAGTTTCAGGATTTCAAGATGAAACCAGGAGAAATCATCAAACAGATGGAAAGAAGATTTAGCACAATTATGGATGAACTAGCACTACTGTAGATTGAGTATACCAGGAAAGAAATCAATACTAGAATCTTGAAAGCTTTACCTATGTGCTGGAAAATGAAAGTCACGGCTATGAAAGAGTCAAGAAGACATTATATAGAAGATTCCTTCAAAATCTTCTTAGAGCTGAAAGCATATGACTTCAGTGAGGACTTCACAACCACAACAGTAATGATCAAAGCTCTGGAGGAACCTAAAACATCAGCTCTTGCAGTAGCAACCAATGACAATCATGAAACTTCTTCTAGCAATCTTCAACAATTAGATGAAATGGAAGAATAGATGGCTCTCATGATCAAAAGAATCAAAAGAATGAAAAGTGGAGAGCCAGTCACCCAGAAGTACATCAAAAAGACTCCAGAGAAGAGAAAAGAGGATGAATATATTTGCTTCAACTGCAAAAATCCAGGACAATACAAAGCTGAATGTCCGGAACTTGCTAGCAAAATAACTTAGCCAAGAAGAACTGGGAGAAGGGCTCTCTTAGCTGGAGGTGAATTAGACTATGAAGATGGCACTGAAAGACTATCAAATGACACAACTTTAATGGCTCACACGGAAGACTCCAATGAAGTATGTTAATCAAACTCAAAGTACACCTCAGCTCACAATTCCATTCAAAATGCTTGTCCTTCTTCAACTGGCTCTAATCCTAGAAATCCATAATTAAAGGAAACTCTTGGTAAATTGATGAATCACCGGTAACTATACTAGTTGGTTATGAAAAAAAAAAAAAAAAAACACCTCTATTTCTAGAAGTCGAAAGATGGAAATCTAAATTAAACATGTTAAAACTAACCAGAACTGACAAAGGAAAGAATCAGTATCAGCCTACTGCGTTAGCAACAGTAGCTGAATCTTTTGTTCAGTCAATTTTAGCTATTAGATTCAAATCTAGAAAGCCATATTGAGACAGAACTGGATAAGGATTTGATACACAGCAACCTTCTAAGGAAGGAACTAGCAAAGCTGCTGAACCTAATGTAAAAAATGGCATTAAGTTCATAGCTGAGCAATTTCCTCAAACTGAGAAGTATGCTGAACTAGTAAAACCAGTTCCACATGAATGAACTCAGTCTCAGCATCAATTTTCTAAGAAATCAGCTGCACCAAATAACAAAGGTAAATCTAAAGGTAGATCAGTTGTGTCTCAAAGAGATGGTAGATCAAATGCCTGATCTACACAAGTGAACCATGCAAAGAACCAGAAAGATGTCATTCAAAGTAAATCCAAGAATGTTAATCATTCAAAGATTCACACCTTTAGGGGGAAAGGCAGATTATTTCCCACTGATTATGATTGGAATTTCTCTGAACCTATTATTAAAACTAATAAAAATAATCATTAACAATAGAGAACTTATCATAAGTCTCAGTCAAAGGCTCAGCAGAGGACTTACCTCAGTTCTCAGTAGAAGCCTCAGTACCAAAGTCAACACAGACCTCAGTACAGCCAGAATGATGGTTATTACTCAGTTTTCAATAATATAAAGCATCATGGAAATTAGGTTCAGCCAAAAGACTTGAGAGAACATATAAATAAGGCACAATCCAAAATCATATACTTTGGGAATGTGTCTTATATATATGATAACAAGTGCAACAATTTCCAAAGACGACCTTATAGAAATATTCCAAGAGTTTTACTTACAACTGACCCCTATGGACCCAAATAGAGTTGGGTACCTAAAACCTTTTAAATTGTCTTGAAGGAAATATGGTACTTTGACAGTGGTTTCTCAAGACACATGACAAGGAGCAAAGACTGTCTAGTTGATTTTATTGCCAAAGATGGACCAAAGTCAACTTTGGAAGTAAGGACAGACCTGGATATACAAAAGGATATGGAACCTTGATCAGAAATGGACTGACAATCAAGAATGTATCATAGGTTGAAGGACTTCACTACAATCTTCTCAGCACAAGTCAATTATGTGACATGGGATAGAGAGTCACATTTGATAAAGAATTTTGCATTGTTGTCAGTGAATCAGCATATCAAGTAGTTCTTGCTGGAAGAAGAGAAAAAAATATGTATGTTGTGGATTGGTCAACAGCAGTCTCAGAGACCTATTTACTTGTGCATACCAAATCAGAAGTCAGCTGGCTATTGCACAAGAAACTGAGTTACCTCAACTTTGATGACATCAACATGCTAGTCAAAAAGGAATTAGTAATTGGTTTACCTGAGATTTCTTACAAGGATAGCTTATGTGATACTTGCCAAAACGGAAAGCAAGTGAAAGCCAGTTTCAAGACAAAATCTCAGCATTCAACTTTAAGAGTCCTAGAACTTCTACAAATGGACTTATTTGAACCAGTCATACCTATAAGTGTCAGTGGAAAGAAGTACACATTGGTAGTGGTGGATGATTACTCAAGATATACATGGGTAATTTCTTGTGTATGAAAAGTGAAACCAAGCAACAACTCACAGAACTTCTCAAGAGACTGCAAAATCAGAAAGGTGTAACAGTTGTTAAGATAAGATCTGATAAAGGAACTGAATTTCTCAACAATATAATCATTGAATATTGTGGAGAAAATGGAGTGTTACATCAGCTTGCAGCAACAACAACACCTCAGCAAAATGGAGTAGCTGAAAGACAAAACAGAACTCTCAAAGAAGCTGGGAGAACCATGATCAATGAATCACAATTACCCGAAAGGTATTGGGCAGAAGCAGTAAACATAGCTTGCTACACACAGAACAAATCTATCATGAACAAAAGACATGAGAAGACACCATATGAGATTTGGAATGGAAGGAAATCTAATGTCTCATACTTTCATGCGTTTGAAAGCAAATTTTACATACACCATAATAGAAAGGATCAACTCAAGGTTTTTCAGCCCAAAGCTGATGAAGGAATATTTTTGGGTTATTCAAGTGTCAATAAAGCATTTAGAGTACTGAAAAAAGGGACACTCAAGCATGAAGAATCTATACACGTAATTTTTGATGAACCAAACTTCATTGGTGATACAATTGAATATAAACAAGAACCAGTTTCTCAGTCTCAGTCAGAAAAGTCTCCAGAACCAGTTTTTGTTGACATTGGAAGGTTAAGATTGTCAAAAAAATTATACCAAGATCAGCCTCAGTTATCAACAACAGAACCTACAGGTGAACAACATGAAACTGATCCAGTTCAAGATAATCAAGCTCAAAGAAATCAAGAATTTAATGAATAACCAATAGAACAGAATAAAGACCCTCTTATGCAACCCCCCCCCCCCAGTGCATCAATGGATGAGAGAGATCACCCTGAAGATCAGGTGATTGGTGATTTCAACAAGGAGTTCACACAAGAAATCAGTTAGATGCTATGATTGCATACTTTTTTTTATCTCAAACTGAACCTAAAGAGATAGAAGAAGCACTAAAAGATCCAGAATGGATGCTAGCTATGCAAGAGGAACTCAACGAATTTGAAAGAAATCAAGTGTGGGAATTCGTGGAAAAACCATATCATGTCAATATAATTGGCACCAAATGGGTATTTAGAAACAAGCTTGATGAAAATGAAAACATTGTCAGAAATAAAGCAAGACTTGTAGCCAAAGGAAATTCACAAGCTGAAGGGATAGACATCGAAGAAACTTATGCTCCAGTATCAAGGTTAGAGGCAATCAGATTATTTCTTGCCTTTTCAGCTCATAAGAAATTCAAAGTGTACCAAATAGACGTTAAGAGTGCATTTTTGAACGGAGTACTTGAAGAAGAAGTCTATGTACAACAACCACCAGGATTTGAAATTAAAAATCAAACTGATAAAGTTTTCAAGCTGAGAAAAGCTCTTTATGGACTAAAGTAGTCACCCAGAGCCTAGTACGAAACTCTATCTCATTTTCTAGTAGACAATGGCTTTATCAATGGAACCAGTGACCAAACCCTTTTCAGAATGAAATTTGATGAAAGTACTCTCCTAGTTCAAATCTATGTCGATGATATCATTTTTGGATCTGAAAATGAACAACTCTGTGAAAATTTTGCATGTTTGATGAAGAGAAAATTTCAGAAGAGTATGATGGTAGAATTGAATTACTTTCTAAGTGTACAAGTGAAACAAATGGATGAAGGAATATTCATTCATTAAACCAAGTATACAAGAGAATTGATCAAAAAGTTTGGAATAGTGTTGGCATTGCAACACCTATTGGAACCAACATCAGACTAGATGAAGACAAAGATGGAAAAGATATGGATCAAACTCTCTACAGAAGAATGATTAAAAGCCTACTTTACCTCACAACAAGTATACCTGACATATCCTTTGCAGTTGGTGTTTGTGCCAGATTTCAATCCAGACCTAAAGAAAGTCACCTAATAGTTGTCAAAAGAACTTTGAAGTATCTAAAAGACACAGCTGGAGTAGGAATATGGTATTCAAGAGAATGAAAATTCAAGCAGATATCCTACTCAGACTCAGATTATGCTGGATGCAAAGTCGACAGGAAAAGTACATCAGGCACATGTTAGTTACAAGGAAATATACTTGTGTCATGGTTCGGTAGGAAGCAAAACTCAATCTTAACATCAACAGCTGAAGCTGAGTATATAGCAGCCGGAAGTTGTTGTGCTCATGTTTTATGGATAAGACTACTGTTAAGAGATTATTGAATAGAAGACTGTTAGATACCTATTATGTGTGATAATACAAGTGCAATAGCTATAACCGATAATCCAGTCTTGCACTCAAGGACAAAGCACATTGATGTAAGACATCACTTTATAAGGGATCATGTAGAAAAGAAAGATGTTACAGTTCTCTATGTCCTAAATGAAGACCAATTGGCTGACATCTTCACAAAACCTCTGGATAAAGAAATATTTTCAAAGCTGAGAACTGAATTGGGAATTATCAAAGTCAGCTAAGTCAGTTTAAGCCTTAGAGATTCATCAAGGGGATTGATCTTTGTCATGCTGGGTGAGATCAATTGACAGATCAGTCATTGACATCAACAATCTCAAACTGACTATTAAATTGAAGAAAGACGCAACTGAACTCAACAAGGAACTGACCTCAGTCACAGTTTTTATCCAGTCAAAGAAAGTCAAAAGTTAAAAGGATAAAACCGACGGCGGTTACATCGCATTTAATTACCGCCGTTTATGTCAGAATTTTGTTGCATGTATACTCCAATAAAGTTAGATAGTACATGCATCAGTTACACAAACACTCAGTGGAATTTAGAAATGTGGTACAAAATATTTCCGAGATCGTGGGATCACTCCTACAAACCGCTCAACCCATCTATATATCTTTTCAAGCTCCTACCCCCTCAAAACAGAAAAATCAAATTCTCTCTTTCTCATATCCTAGAAAATTTCTTACAATGGCCGCCTCTAAACACACACAAGAATACAGAATAATAGCCAAAGGAGAAAGCCTATCTTTTGAAGAATATGAAGAGTTTTGAGAATATACTCTTCTAGCCAGTTTTATATGTGAAAATATCAAGAAGACACAAGGTTTGAGAAACCTTTTTGAGGTGAAGTTGTAGAAAGGTCTTGACTTGGAAGGTTTATTGCAATTTTGGGAGAATATGAAGACAGTAAAGAACTCCCTGGTGACAAATGTTTAGGAAGAGAAAGTTATTGTCAATGAAGAGATAATAAGGCAGCTATTTGATTTCAATAAGCCACTTGTGAAATTAATAGACCCAGCATCCGCTCAAGCATGAAGCATTTATCACCCAAATTTCAACAACAAATCAACCAGCCGTAGTTTATACGAATCTCAACAGTCTCAAAACAAAAATTTCCCTACTCAACAGATGGATAAGAAAACATGTTATCGGATATTTCAAAGGGTTAGATAACTTATCTGAAGATAGGATACATCTGATGAACATTATATGGGATGGATTTGAATTCAACTATCCAGGATATGTGTTCAACTAGATCAAGAAACAACACTTAGCTAAAGTAGCATGTGTTAACAAAACCCAAGCTGAAGGAAGATAGTTAGTTGGCAGATTCTTGTTGAAGAAAAATCACTCAGCAGAATAATTTAGCATTACTTAAAAAGACTCGGTCAAGGAATGGAGTCTGAAAAAGCTGTTGTATCAAAAAATACTGATACTGAGGAAATTGCAGCAGTGGTAAGTTCAAGGAAAGAGCCTTTTAAAACTGAAGAAAAGAAGAAGACCGTATCTCAAAGAAATACAGCAATGTAAAGGAGTCATGTGGAAAGCTGACTCACAGAAGGAAAAGTCAGTTGGAAAGCGTTTGTTCCCAGGTACTTCAAGCGAGCTAGCACCAACTAAGGGGGAACAACAACTGACAACTGAAGATAGTCAGATTGTTGAAGATGTTTCTCATAAAAAGGAGAAGATATCAGAGAAACAAGTTTCCGCTATGGATGTTGATCAAGTGCAACAGCAATTTCAGCAACGGCAAACTCAGCAACAACAATCTTAGCAATCTGAATACATCTTTGAACCTGAAAAAATCATCAATCTGATGAGGATGAAGCTCAAGATAGAATACTATTAGGAATCAGTTAAAGATGTTCTAAAGACTGAAGAAAAGTTTTTCTTAGAGATCCTTGAAGTAGAAGACTTATATGCATTATTTCCCGTGGATGAATTCCTTACAAGATGCTATAAGAAACTTGAAGAAAATTCTCCTGAATCATCTATACCAAAGGATGTTTTAAAGAAGATAGGCGATGATAATGATGATGATTCAAGGAAGGAAGTTGAAAAAAGTACAGTTTTACAACCAGAAGCACAAACTGACGGTCAAGAAGGCAAAACTGATACTCAACAGAAAGAATTGCCAGTTGAGGATCAGACAACTGACAATCAAAAAGTAGCAGAAGAAGCTGAAAATCAACAACTAATGTTGAAACAAGATGAAACTTAGTCTATGATCAAAGAAGAAGAAGATCCAACTGAAATGTTGACAGCTGAAGAACTGAACAATGTCCAAACAACCTTGAACAGTATGCTCAATCAGAAAGCAGAATACAATGCTCTATTGTCAAGAATATCTGGATACATGGATTACAGGAAAAAGACTGATGTCTCAGTACACTCAAAGCTAGACATACTCACGAAGACAACAGCTAACTCTGTTTCAGAGATCCTACAGCTTAAGGAGAAGTCAGAGATCACAACCCGTGAAGATAGAGAAATTCAAGCTCAGACTGAATTTCATCTTAATCAAAGGATTTTTGAATTGGAATATTAGCTTCATGACTTATATACTTCTCAGCAAGGCATAGCTGCAGATCAGAAATCAACTCACCTTCTCATCTCTCAGCTGTATGATGCCAAAAAGGGGGAAGTAGAAAAATAAAAGTTGAAGTTAAAGGAAGAAAAGCTGAAGCTAGAAGCTGAACTAACAGAATTGAAGAAAGGAAAGTCAGCAACCGGATCCTATATCAGAGAAACAAAGAACTCGGTGATGAACAACTCATATTGAAATACAGTCAACCTAATGAGAAAAGACCTACTCTCACACAAGATCTGTGGTTGAAGTTTGCCAGGGATTACAATCTTATCAAGACCAAGTACAAGTACAGGAATTATGAATAATCCCTTGCTTACTTCTTATCTGATGAATTCCATAATCAGAAAATGGCAAACTAGAAGATGATAAAGAAGATTGAAGAGAAACTTCAAATCAAAGATAAGAAAGAACAAATGAAAGCTGACATTGCTGAATTTGAAGAATGCTACAAACGTGAAAATGATCTTCCTAAGTTAGCTCTATTGTGGAAATGGAAGCTATCAAGCCAAGTTGACTATCTCAGAGCCTTTTCCAAGGAAGATAAAAAATTGTAAAATGAATATCACTTGTGTAACTTGTTCCAGTTTTTGTACATTTTAATGATATATCAAGTTTCCAGTTTTACCTTGTTTATGCACTGCTTTTATCTTTAAGCTTTTCTTTTAAGGAGGGTTTTGGCATCATCAAAAAGGGGGAAATTGTTAGAAATAAAATTTGTGTTTTGATGATGATTCATCTATATTAATTAATTTTTTGTTTACACCTCATTGATGAAGTGCTGAAACTAGTTGTTATAGTGAGAAGCTAAAAGATGTCTAGAACTAAATGTATAGGATTTATTAGAGTCTGATAATTGTAAAGGTTATATCAGACAAGCACTGTAATAGTTAGAGAGTCGTAAAACTAAGAAATTGAAATCATCTAGAAAATTGGATACTGACTTAAACTGAAAATGTCACTCAGAACCAAGAACAGAAGTTCACTCAGAACTGAAAATGGTAAGTTCGCTGAAGGACACATACTTGGTTGACTTATATAGAAGCTGAAGGCTGAGGGAGCAAACTCAGTAAATGAAGAACTGAGGGACACAGACTCAGTTATTGAAGAATGAAGAACTGAGGGCTCAAACTCAGTTATTAAGATTAAAGTTGAGACTGTAACGTTAGAGTTCTGGTAAGTCTGGGATGGCCTGAACTGACTTTATGGATCTTGTATGAAGACCTAAGAATCATAAGGACAATGATATCTTAGATGATTTATTTGATAAAGTTGTACTCTGATTTAGTCAAAAGAAATCAGATGAATAGAGTATTAAGCTTTGAAGAAGAGTAAAACTCAGTTAACACTCTAAAATAGTTTACAAACTGATAACTGACATACTCAGACTAAAACTGATCAAGATAATCAGTTATAATGTCAGTCATCCAAAGAACTGAATTAACATGTGAACGTTACAAATCGGTCACTGACATCTAAAAATATAGACATTGATAGAATTCAAAATTGAAGCAAGATGAACGTTGGACCTCACACTATTGAAAATATAAACGTTGATAGAATTCAAAATTCAAGCAAGATGAATGTTGGACCTCACACTATAAATAGAGGACTTGGGATCAAGGATCAAACAACAACACCAAGAATCGAATATAGGATTGCAAGCATTTTAAGACAAAGCCTTGTTCATATGAATCGCTATCAATCTCTGTGCTTACAAGAATACATCTAGATTTCTTCAAGTGTTCATGCTACAAAGACTCAATCATGAATTCAACACTCTGAAGAACCACAAGCAAGAATCAATTGACTGATTCTCAGCCCTACTTTGATTATTATCAAAGGTTTAGACTGTGAAGCAATCCGGTTCATGATTTGCCAAGGACAGTTGTTGTCACAGCAGTCGGGTAGACTGTGTTTGTGGTGGAGCTTGTGATGAGGCAATACAACCCTCTAAGGACCAGTGATTCAATTTGTTGCAGAGCAGTAATCACACATGTTCTAGAGTTGTTTATATAGTGAATCTCGGGATTAGTCAAGGACTGTCATTCAGGAATTTTTGTAACCGGCTACCTCAAAGTGTTCTAGTAGAATTTTCCTCCTACATCACAGGGAATAGTGGACAGACAGGATTACACCACCTGGTACCACTATAATTCTTGCCTTACTTACTTTATGCCTTTTACTTATTGTCAATTTTATTATATTTTGTGTGATTATTTTCAAATAAGTTTTTCATACAGCATAATTGAACAAGTTGATTGCTATTCACTCACAGTTCACAAACTAACATTCACCAGAATTTAGTTTTGCATACCCTTCAAAATTTTCTTAGAAACAACAAGATCAGTATAAAGGCTAAAATATATCTCCTGTCGGTTAACTCAGTTTTAATATAAATCCGTCTTGATTTATATTTCAGCTTTGTTAGCTCAACTTCACACAAGTTTAAAACTGAACCTAATTTGTTTTAAGATGTTTTTGGTGAGAAGTTTATTCACCCCCCCCCCCCCTCCCCCCTATAAACTTGTGTCACCCTTTCCATGGGACCAAAAATTAAAGATTGTAAAACTGCAAAAGCTATGTGGGATAAATTGGCCCTCATCAACGAAGGATCATAGACAATCAAGGAAAATAAATTATCTATTGCAAAATAGAAGTTTGAAAATTTCAAAATGAAGATAGGAGAATCTTTGGATCAAATGGATAACATGTTCTCAAACATCATCAATGAACTGCAACAACTTGGTCATAAATATCCCCAAAAAGAAGCCTTCTTGAAAATTGTTAAGGGTGATTTTATACGTTTTATAAGGATATATTTTATGTCAATATTCCCCATATTCTTAGGATTTTCATAGAAATTGAGCTTATAATCGATTAATTGAGTAAATGGTGTTTCTAATAGGTTAAATTGCAAAACGTAGCGATTTATGTGTTTAAATCATGATTTTATATTATTTTAGGATTGTGTTACGCTTTGGTATGTTTTTCCTACATTGTAGATACACATTGTTGAGGGAAAGGATGATTTTAAAGAGATGAATTCAAGTGGAAAATCCCGAAATATACTCGTAATACGATGGGCTAATAAAAAGGTGTTTTCTGAAGAAGAGTCCTTAATGAAAGTTGTAGAGTTTTCCGAGAGCTTTTGTATGACATTCGGATCATAATTTTTGGAGGTCTACAACTCAAGATATGAATTTTAGAAGTTTTATTCCAATAAATATTCCAAGGCAGAGAATCAATACAGGATGTATAGCTTGGCAGCAAACGGGCGTCCAACCCAGCCGACTTAAGCAGCCGACCTAAACCTCTATATAAACAGCCGCATGATCAACCCTAATTCTACATAATTTATTCAGCCGCATTATTCACAGTAAAGCAGCGGCAACATGGCTTTTCAAGGCCGGTCACCCGAGCCTTGTGCTCGGGTGATCCGGGTTAGATTAGGATGTCGTTTTTCTTCCGTTTTCGATTCATGGATTCAATCATGTACCAAACTACGTGAGTTTATTTACATAATTTATTCAGCCGCATTATTCACAATAAAGCAGCGGCAACTTGGCTTTTCAAGGCCGGTCACCCGAGCCTTGTGCTCGGGTGATCCGGGTTAGATTAGGATGTCGTTTTTCTTCCGTTTTCGATTCATGGATTCAATCATGTACCAAACTACGTGAGTTTATTTATTTAATTTATTCAGTCCTTATTCGTTTTTTATGATCTTTAATTGATTTTGTATCTTTCTTTGATTATGATGCTATGTGTGAACTTTATCGAGAGATTGGTTTGCGATTGATATGTTTACAACATACGAAAGTTGCGTAAACTAGATCACCATAGAAAGATAGGATCTTTAATCATTAATGATGACAAATTAATGGATTAATTATCTAGGTTGTTAGATTCTAAAATACGAGAGTTAACCTGAATCTACACCTTCGTTTTGTATTGAAAATCGATCTCAACATTCGGAAGAGGAGAGATCGATAATTGAATTCACTAAGGAATTAGGAATTCATAGCTTGAGAAACGGATTCACTAAGGAATTAGGAGTTTGTGTCTCGTGTAAAGGTGAAACCACAATTTGAATTAAAATCATGAGATGAACTAGGATTGAAATCACTTGGTTTGTATGATGTTTGATCCCAGGTATCCTTAGTTTCTGTTTTTATTATTTGTTCTAGTTTAGATTTAGTTTACTTGTTCTATGAGTTTATTTGTTAGTTCTTCGTTTATTTGTTTTCGTTAGTAACAATTGAGAGGATTAATTAGATTAGATTCAACATCCCTTTTCCCTGAGGATCGATACCCGTACTTATCCAACTTTACTAGCAACTACCCGATATTCGGTCGGTTAGGAGGTAGTTTTGCATGGTAGTATAGGTTTATAAATTTTCTTTTGTTTTAATGATGCAAAATCCTCCCAACAAAAGTGGCACCGTTGCCGGGGAATCGGCGTTTTGTTGAATTTGGTTGAATTAATTTCTCGATTCTGTTACTTTTTTTTATTTTTCGTTTTCAATAAAAGTAGCGTTGAATAATCGAGAGTTTTTATTTTTGCCGTGTTTCGATGACCGTTAGGTTAAGAATGTGCAAAAAGTTTTTTACTCGATTTGTGAAACGTGAACTATATGTTTGTTTGTATCTAGTCTAACCCTATGTGCTTTAATTTGATGTGGCTGCTCTGTGATATTTGATGTATGATCTTTTAAGAAATTATGGTTTGCTGTGTTTCCTGCGTTTTCTATGCAAATTCGACTGTTGGACGAGCGTTCAGGTAAGTGAATGCCCGTCCAGTCCCTAACATGCAGGTAAACGAGCGTCTGGTTTGTTGGACGCTCGTCCGTTCCAAAACGATCAGCTCTGTTCTGTTTTCAAGAACCAGACGGACGTCCATTTATCTAAACGCCCGTCCGGCCTGCATAAGTTTTAAACGCCCGTTTGAATTAGTGAACGCCAGTCCAGGTTCCAGATTTCTTCTCAATTTGATTTTTAATGCTTTATTTGATATGGATATTTTAATTTGAGCTTCTGTGGCTACTTATTTTCACGTAGATGTTCTGAACTTGCATGTTTACATCTTTCCATCTACGGATCCATGTTAAATAATTGAATCTAATGGATAATATACTTGATTCATCCATGCAAGTTATAGTTACTGTCGGTTCTCGTATGCTATAACTGTTCTTATCATTGTTAGTGGCTAATGTCGGTTTCCGTATGCTACATATCGTTATGATGAATCTTTTAAGCTTTGAGACGTATATGCTTCCTTGTTATTTTTATAACTCATTTGGGTAGTAACTGTCGGTTTTCCGTATGCTACCATCGCATCTTATGAGTTATATCTGTTTAGAATAGCTAACTATTGGTTTTCCATAATGCTATCACTTTTTACGAGTCTTAAAGCGCGTCTACACTGCATGTAATGAACAGTACTGTCGGTTATCGTAACCTGTCATTATTTGGTAGACGTTTATTATATACATGTCGTGTTGCAAATGAGTGGGCTAGTTTTCTTTCTTTTATATTCTTTTATTTTTGCATATCATTTAGATGCATATCATTTAGTTGCATGTCATCTAGTTGCATTGTTTTTCTATTTTTCTTTTATTTTTCTTGAGTGTAGTTAATCATCGGTTTCCGTAATACTACCTCGTTTTTTTCGATTACGCACGGGCCGTAGTCACCGTAGGGTTGTCCTCTCAACTTGCTCGGCTGAGCACATGTCTGTAATTTATTTTTATTTATTTTATTTTTAGGATTGCATATCATGTAGGCTGCATTGTAGTATATTTTCATGTAGTTGCACCTAGCCTCATTGTTGTTTAATGTTCCATGTATATGTATCTCATCTTTATATGAGCTTAAATTTGAACTATCTCTATATCTCCTTTTCCATGTGCTTTATATATGTAATCTTTTCTTTTTCCCGTAGACTCTTTTTGCAATCGATCAAGTCTGCAGGATATTTTTGATAGCTATTGTACACTTTCACGATGAATTCAGTTTACTGTGATGCTCCACGATCTCTTGAGCTATGCAAAGATTTTGGTTTTACCGATTTTTCCGGAATTGCCAATCCAATCACTAAGTTCTCTAATTTATTATTTCGCACAACTTGAGGACAAGTTGCAATCTAAGTGTGGGGAGAGGATGGTTTATATGTATCTATGAGTCGTTTGCTCAATTTCTATTATATTTCTATGAAATGTGCTTAATTTTAAAAATTTTGCTTCGTCCTAAATGAGCAAAGGCATATCTTTATTTGAGTTCTTATACCATTGGTGCATTATTTTGCATATTTAGTAAGTTAGTTGTTTCACCCGACACTATTTTTCACGTGCCATAGTAGATGATGAGCTATGTTTTTAAGCCATACCCATTTGATTAGAGATTTTTGATGATTATCGCATGATTCTTTGCTTCCATACGAATTTTGAAAATTTTAATAGTTTGTATTTAGAGTTAAAGTATGACATACTGTGAATATCTGAAGGTTTGAATGTGATAAATGAAACGTAACTATTGTGCTTTTAAAAAGTAGTGAATAAATGAAGTTGTTGTAAATAGTTAAATGTGTGTGTCGAAAGCTGGTCGATGATTTGAGTGAGGTAGGGTATACCACGTATGTCCTATACCACTATGATGACCAAAAGCTCACGACAGATTAGAAAAAGTCGCCTTATGATTGGAGTAGGTAGGGGATTAGCGGAAATGTCCTATTCTCTGCATGAGGGCAATAGCTCATTCGATGTGTGTTTAAGTGAAATAATTAAATCAACTTATGAGAATAGTGATATGAATTAAACGAAAGACTTAGTTATCGATTTATCTTATCCCAAAGTATAAACCGAAAGATATGTTGTAGGGACTATCCTCTAAGTATGTCGGAAATATTTTAAATGCTCTCTATTATTTTTTTCGGGTTTGTATGTTTTGTGAGGTGCATGTTATAATCGTTTTTATATGTCTAATTTAAATGGGATGTTGGCTAGTTTTGCTTGAATTAATTTCAAGTGTGGATTTAGTGGAAATTTACTATGGCTATGCACACACTCACTTGGGTGAACCTCTAAACTACTTGAATATGGTTTATATTTGCATAAGTGTTTATTTGTCTCGAGTGAGGATTATGTTTTGTCTTGCTCGGGACGAGCAAGGTTTA
Source organism: Gentiana macrophylla (assembly GCA_026214975.1). Lineage (NCBI taxonomy): Eukaryota > Viridiplantae > Streptophyta > Magnoliopsida > Gentianales > Gentianaceae > Gentiana > Gentiana macrophylla. The sequence goes on from CM047810.1 coordinate 66,360,505, forward strand.
AGTGTGGGGGAGTTGTTAAGGGTGATTTTATACGTTTTATAAGGATATATTTTATGTCAATATTCCCCATATTCTTAGGATTTTCATAGAAATCGAGCTTATAATCGATTAATTGAGTAAATGGTGTTTCTAATAGGTTAAATTGCAAAATGTAGCGATTTATGTGTTTAAATCATGATTTTATATTATTTTAGGATTGTGTTACGCTTTGGTATGTTTTTCCTACATTGTAGATACACATTGTTGATGGAAAGGATGATTTTAAAGAGATGAATTCAAGTGGAAAATCCCGAAATATACTCGTAATACGACGGGCTAATCAAAAAGGTGTTTTCTGAAGAAGAGTCCTTAATGAAAGTTGTAGAGTTTTCCGAGAGCTTTTTTATGACATTCGGATCATAATTTTTGGAGGTCTACAACTCAAGATATGAATTTTAGAAGTTTTATTCCAATAAATATTCCAAGGCAGAGAATCAATACAGGATGTATAGCTTGGCAGCAAACGGGCGTCCAACCCAGCCGACTTAAGCAGCCGACCTAAACCTCTATATAAACAAAATGCATGATCAACCCTAATTCTACATAATTTATTCAGCCGCATTATTCACGCGATGGCAAATGGCAACTTGGCTTTCAAGGCGGTCACCCGAGCCTTATGCTCGGCCGATCCGGGTTAGATTAGGATGTCGTTTTTCTTCCGTTTTCGATTCATGGATTCAATCATGTACCAAACTACGTGAGTTTATTTACATAATTTATTCAACCGCATTATTCACAGTAAAGCAGCGGCAACTTGGCTTTTCAAGGCCGGTCACCCGAGCCTTGTGCTCGGGTGATCCGGGTTAGATTAGGATTTCATTTTTCTTCCGTTTTTGATTCATGGATTCAATCATGTACCAAACTACGTGAGTTTATTTATTTAATTTATTCAGTCCTTATTCGTTTTTTATGATCTTTAATTGATTTTGTATCTTTCTTTGATTATGATGCTATGTGTGAACTTTATCGAGAGATTGGTTTGCGATTCATATGTTTACAACATACGAAAGTTGCGTAAACTAGATCACCATAGAAAGATAGGATCTTTAATCATTAATGATGACAAATTAATGGATTAATTATCTAGGTTGTTAGATTCTAAAATACGAGAGTTAACCTGAATCTACACCTTCGTTTTGTATTGAAAATCGATCTCAACATTCGGAAGAGGAGAGATCGATAATTGAATTCACTAAGGAATAAGGAATTCATAGCTTGAGAAACGGATTTACTAAGGAATTAGGAGTTTGTGTCTCGTGTAAAGGTGAAACCACAATTTGAATTAAAATCATGAGATGAACTAGGATTGAAATCACTTGGTTTGTATGATGTTTGATCCCATGTATCCTTAGTTTAGGTTTTTATTATTTGTTCTAGTTTAGATTTAGTTTACTTGTTCTATGAGTTTATTTGTTAGTTCTTCGTTTATTTGTTTTCGTTAGTAACAATTGAGAGGATTAATTAGATTAGATTCAACATCCCTTTTCCTTGAGGATCGATACCCGTACTTATCCAACTTTACTAGCAACTACCCGATATTCGGTCGGTTAGGAGGTAGTTTTGCATGGTAGTATAGGTTTATAAATTTACTTTTGTTTTAATGATGCAAAATCTCCCCAACAAAAATCTTGAGAGGTATACCTGAAATATGGAAGATCATTGCATCAGTACTTAAAAGGACGTTGGATCTTTCCAACACTGACATGTTGACCTTAATGTCACAATTGAATGATCGGGAATTTGAGTTGAACAATGGGGAAGGTGCACCAGTAGAGCCAAACAAGGCTAGTGCACTGGTAGCACCTCAACAAAGCTAATCAGCGGATTTTACCAGCAAAGTGCCTCGAGAACTGAAAGAGCAAGTGGTATTGTTGCTCAAAAGGTTTGACATATTCAATAAGAGACATGGCAAAGGAAGTTCTTCATCAAATAAGAAGTCAAATTCAAGAAAAGACATGAAGAAAAAAGATGATGAATACAGATGCTTCAACTGCAAAAAGAAATGACACTTCAAAGCTGATTGTCCAGAAGAAAAAGACAAAGATGAAGAAAAGAAGAAATACAAGTCATTGGACAAAAGAAAGTGCAAGAAAGCACTAAAAACTGAAACCATTAGTGAAAGTGATGAATAATCATCTGATTGACTCAGATGATGTAAAGGCAGCAGCTCAGACAATGACAAAGCATGTTTATGTCTAATGGCTAAGGAAATTGAACAAACTGAGGTACTATCTAGTTCACACTCCTCAAATGCATCCACATCTGACACTGCACAATCTTCTATTTCCCACTAGATTCTGCAAATCTATTTCAAATTCTCATGAGTAGATTTGTAGAAATTCAAACATCTCATGAAATTCTGGAACAAGAATGCAATGATTTAAATGAGGAAAATAAAAGATTAAAGATATAACTGGACAAGCTGAAAGTCAAATTAGTTAGTAAGGAAGAACACTTATCAAATCAACAAGAATTAGATGATCACTCATCTGAAGCTAATAGTCCAGCTAAGGAAACTACCTTACCAGGTGTGACCACCACTGCACCACTTGAAGCACCAGCTTAAAGCCCCTCAAAAAGGTTTGGATCCAGATCTGGTCTTGGCTACAATTGTCAGATGAAAAAGGAAACAATGTACAACACAAATCTGAACCAAGGACCAACACTGGACCTTAATTCAGAACATGACAGACCATAGTTTCAACTACTCATCCGGCACCAGTGAAGTCAAAAACCAGTGCAGTGAAATAGTAGAGAAAATCATCTTACCATCCTACTAAGGCCGAAGGTATATTGAAAGGTAAGGGCAGACTTTACCCTTCAGAAGATGATTGGATTGTTCCACCTCCAAAATACAAAAGAAAACCATTTCATAAAAGGCCAAATGTATTTGGGAAAATCCAGAATAGCCATGGTCCTAGATACAAAAGGCAACATGAAAACAGGTCTTCTACTGTGGTTTGGAAAGTGAAACAAGATGCTAAAGCACCAAAAGATAGAGAAATGTATCATAATACTTTTAGTAAAGCGATTAGAAGCTATTCTACCATGAATTATACATATGAGGTTGATGATTTCAACCCTCCAAGAAGAAAATCTTTTGGTTATACACTTGGAGTAAAAAGGCATGACTACTAACGGTATGGACCCAAACAGTGTTGGGTACCAAAGCTTGCTTAATTTCTTTTGTAGGATGTCTGGTACATAGACAGTGGATGTTCCAGATATATGAAAGGCAATAAGGGATGGCTGACCGAATTCAATGCTTTTGATGGACCCAAAGTTACCTTTGGAGGCAAAGAAAACCCCAGCAATATTAAGGGGGAAGGAAACATGAAGAAGAACAACCTGAAGATTCACATTGTGGCATATGTCAAGGGATTGAATTTCAATCTTCTAGGCATTAGTCAATTCTGTGACAAAGGCTACAATGTGCACTTCAGCAAAGAAGGATGCTAAGTGATTCACAATCAAACCAGCATAGTTGTACTTGTAGGAAAAAGAGAAGACAACATGTATGTGGTGGACTAGAAAACAGCAAAAGCAGAAACATGTCTACTTGTCAAGAACAAACAATCACCTAGCTGGATTTGGCACAAAAAACTGAATCATCTGAATTTCAAGACCATCAACAAGCTGTCAAAGAGCAAGATAGTGGAAGGCCTACCTGACATCACATTCAAGAAGGAAAGTCTCTGTGATGCATGTCAAAAAGGGAAACAGATCAGGAGTTCCTTCAAGTCAAAGCCACATCAATCAACAACAAGGATCTTACACCTACTACGTATGGACCTTTTTGGACCTGTCACACTAGTGAGTGTAAGTGGAAAGAAGTATACTCAATTAGTGGTTGACGACTTTTCAAAGTTCACCTGGACTATTTTTTTGAACAAGAAAAGAGAAACACTCAAGAAACTACCAGATGTACTGAGAAGAATTCCGAATGAAAATGAGTTGAAGATCATCAAAATAAGATCAGATAGAGGCACAGAGTTCCTGAATAAAGCAATCTGAACTTACCGTGAAGAAAATGGTGTACTAAATCAACTATCAGCAGCAGGAACTCCGCAACAAAATGGAGTAGCAGAAAGAAGCAATAGAACACTCAAGGAAGCTGTCAGAACCATGATAGAAAAAGCAAGCTTACCAAAGAGATTTTGGGCTGAAGCAGCTAACACAGCATCTGATACCCAAAACAGATCCATCATCAATAAAAATCAGGGAAAAACACCCTATGTCTGGTACCTAATATATCACATTTACATATGTTTTGATTTAAATATTTTGTTTTGAACATGAACCAACTACATACTTTTGATGAAAAAGCTGATGAAGCAATATATATGGGATATTCAGATACCAGCAAACCTTTCAGAGTACTAAACAAAAGAACTTTGGTGATTGAAGAATCAATTCATGTAGTGTTTGATGAACCAAACACTAGTGGTGAAGATTTATAGACTTTTGAAGACAAGATACACAAAGACAAATCTATATGGATACAACAGTACCAAGTATAATTGTCAATCAGTCTTTTGATAATCAAGATGAAATGCCTGTTGCTACAACAACAGAGCCACAAACACAAACACATGAAGTTGATGCACAAGCTGGATCGGTTGAAGTACAAGTCAACCAGACTTAAATTGGCTGGAAGATCATCCTGAAGAACAAGTCATTGTAGATGTTCATATAGTTGTTAGAACCAGAAGACAACTTGAAAGCATGCTAACTTGTTTTCTGTCACAGGTGGAACCCAAAACAATAGATGATGCAATCCAAGATGCTGATTGGATTACAGCCATGGAAGAAGAACTCAATGAATTTGAGAGAAATGAGATCTGGGAACTTGTTGATAGACCAGACATGGCCAACATCAGTGGAACAAAATGGGTGTTTAGAAACAATATGGATGAACAAGGAGAAATCATCAAAAACAAAGAAAGACTTGTTGCAAGAGGATATTCTCAAGCAAAAGGCGTAGATTATGATGAAACCTTTGCACGTGTAGCAAGATTGCAAGAATCAGACTCTTTCTCCCTTTTGCAGCTCACAAGGACTTCAAAGTCTATCTGATGGATGTAAAAAGTGCATTTCTAAATGGACTCCTAGAAGACGAAGTGTACGTGGAACAACCACCTGGATTCCAGATCAATGGAAAAGAAGATAAGGTATACAAGCTTAAAAGGGCACAATATGGACTCAAACAGGCACCTGGAGACTGATATGAGACACTGTCACAATTCCTGTTTAACAATGGATTTAGCAAAGAAACCATTGACAAGACTCTTTTTAAATAAGAAGATGAAAAGCTGTGTGAAAATTTTGCAAATGTGATGAAAATAAAATTTCAAATGAGTATGATGGGAGAACACAACTACTTTCTTGGATTACAAGTGAAATAGATGAAATATGGGATCTTCATTAATCAAACAAAGTATACAAAAGACTTAATCAACAAGTATGGTATGGACACAAATGGAACTTCTGAAACACCTATGTGTGCAGGAATTATACATGGAAATGATGAAAATGGGAAGGATGTAAATCCAAAGTTATATAGAGGAATCGTTGGATCTTTACTCTACCTAACTGCAAGCAGACCTGATATAGCATTTGCAGAAAGAGTATGTGCAAGATTTCAAGATCAACCAAAGGAATCTCATTCGTTAGCAACTAAGAGAATCATCAAATATTTGAAGCACACAATCAATGTGGGAATTTGGTATCCAAGAGATGGTGGATTCAAATTGATATCTTATTCAGATTCAGACTATGCTGGATGTAAAATTGACAGAAAAAGCACTTCAGGAACTTGTCAGATGCTAGGTAGCAAACTACTATCATGGTTTAGTAAAATGCAGAATTACATATCAACCTTAACGGCTGAAGCAAAATAAATAAGAGCAGGTAGCTATTGTGCACAAATATTATGGATCAGACAACAGCTAAGAGACTATGGAATAGAAGAGAAGACACTTCCAATCATGTGTGATAATACAAGTGCAATGTCAATTATAGAGAATCTAGTGCTTCACTCAAGAACAAAGCACATTGATATGAGACATAATTTTATCAGATATCATGTGAAGAAAGGATATGTAATTTTGAGATACATATTTACACAAAATCAATTTGCTGATATTTACACAAAACCACTCTGTCGCTAAAGATTTTGTAAGTTAAGAACTGAGTTGGGAATGATTTAAATCGACTATGTTACAAGGAGCAACTAACTGGAGAAATCAGCGGAGTGAATTCACTAGCTGACTGAACCTTTTCCATTTTGGGTGCACTCACTTGGCAGGTAAGGCACTGGAACCAACGAAGTCCATTTCACCGATTGTTAGGAACAGTTTTAGTTACAGCAGCTCAGTAAAAAGGACACCACACCGGCCTAGTGATCAGTCAAGTTACTCAACCGCTATATACAATAGAGAAAACAATGAAAGAGAATTATGGCAAGAGCAAGAGTCAATCCCCAGCATAGAGCAAGGGGGAATTAAGGACAATATTGCAGCTGAAATTGAAATCACCACTACAGAAACTACCAAAAGCTTTCTGTTACAACAGCAAGATGATGCTGCCAATAAGAGGGAAAGAAGAGGTAAGCCTGAAAGTTTCAAAGGCACCAGAAAAAGCATTTGTTTCAACAACGTATACCCGTTTCTGAGTTTTATTCTTTTATAAAAATTTGACTTTATATTCAGGCTTATGAAGGTTTTGGCAACATCAAAAAGGGAGAAATTGTTAGGAACATTTTATTTTTTTTTATGATGGCCATACTAGCTGTTATAGCAAGCCTGAAATAAGTCTAAAAGATCAGTAATGTTTGTATAGTCTTTACTTAGAAGTCGTACATGTTGTATAAGTTAAGTCAGACAAGCACTGTAATAAACTGGTAGGACGGCTCAAAAAAATCATTGGAGCAGCTCAATGAAGACAGCCAAGGAACTAGCTCAGTGAAGTGAAGACCTATGGACTGACTTACAACCAAAGAAGTCTGTGATGACCTTGGGTAAAGCTAAGGCTTTTTACAAGTGATGAAATCTATTCATGTGGAATATGGTGTACATTGATCTCACCCAAATCTAGTATCAGTGAAGAACAAGCATACTTAGATATAGAAAGATCAATATAAAAAGAAAAATAGTAAACCGGCTAAGTGAAGGTGCTACCGCCTGACTATCAAGAAAAATGGTGAAGAGAATCTTAAACAGCAAAGTAACAGCTTGTTGGTCCCTTGGAAAGGCTAACACAGGTTTAGGGGGGTGAATAAACTTGTCCCAAAAAACTGACTATAAACTGAATCTTGAGCAGATTGAGTTCAGCTTTAAACTTGTGTGGAGTTAAGCTAACTTAGCTGAGTATAAGTCAAAACTGACTTATCCTTAACTGAGTTAACCTGCAGCGGATTAAGTTAAGCCTTTATGAAAACTTGAGTTTATCAGTTTGTTTAAGTGAAATGCAATGCTTTGCTGACTCAATTTCTTATGTTTGCTGAGTGTGTCATCGGGTGCAATATAAATATTAGATGCAGTAATTAAATGCATAAAGAAAGTAAGTAAATGAGACAGAGATTATAGAGGCTCCAAGTGGTGTAATCCTGTCAGTCCTCTCTTCTCCTGTGATGTAGGAGGCCAAATTCACTATGTTTTTTAGGTTTACAGTTACAAGACACAAAGTAAATTCTAAACACTTGATTGTCCTTCACTAATCCCTAGCTTCACAATCTCCCAGCTTCAGTCTTCAACAGGTAGAATTGTTGTTTGAACTAAGCTTGCTACACTGGTCCTTGAAGGGTAGGATTGCCCCTACACAAGCACTACAGAAACACAATCTTCCTGACTACACTCAACTGTCTTTCACACCTTCTTGGTGCTTCACAGTCTAAACCTTTGATAAATCAAAGTTGAGACTTGAATCAATAACTATGATTCAATTTGTGTTTCGAGCTTCTAGTGTTATTCTAGATCTTTTGTTGAATGCTTATGAACACTAGACGATTTCTTGATCTTGATCTAGCAAAAAAGTATATGGCAAGAGTTCTACTTGATCGAGTTTCCCCGTTACTTGAATATATTTTATCTTACAATTCCGCACTTCTTATTGATGTAGTAGTGACTATTTATAGGGGGTTTTCCAACGGTTAGAAGAATTTGAACGTTTGAATTATTGTATACGTTAGTGGTCCTGCTTGTCCTGAGGAATGTCAGTGTCCTTTCTAACATTTATGTGCGTCGAATAAGATTGCTTGCTTTATAACGATTAGCTTTTCTTCAGTTTTCCTTTCTTTGACCTCAGCATGAAAACTGGTCTTAGTCAGTTTTCAGCTTACGAGCATTAACTGAGTTTTTACACTTATTCAAAAACACAGTACTCCATTTTTCATCTGATTACAATTGACTTAATCAGAGTACACCATAACTCATAAATCAATTAAGATAACATTGTCCTTATGTATCTTAGGACTTCTTCTAAGATCCATAAAGTCAGTTCATGTCATCACATAATTTCCTGAATTCTAACTTTATAGTCTCAGCTTTATCTTCCATAACTGAGTTTGAACCCTCAGTCCTTCAATCTTCGATAACTGAGTTTAAACCCTTAGTTCTTCGATTACGGATAAGTCAATCGAGTCTCAGTCCCCTCAATGAACATACCTTCTTCGATTCTTGATTTGTACTACTGAGTCGAGTTTAATATCTTTAGTTGTAAACTCAGTATTCTAAGTAACATTAAGTCAGTTCCTCATTTTCTTAGTTCTGATCCTTGAACTAATACAGTGCTTGTCTGGTTTTCTTATACAATTATCAAAATCTATCAAAAACCTATACATTGATTTCTAGACATCTTTTTGCTTTGCACTATAACAGCTAGTTATGTCACTTCATCAATTGGGTTTAAAAACAATAACTGAATAACTGATGAATCATCATCAAAACATAAATTTTATTACCAACAATTTCCCCCTTTTTGATGATATCAATACCCTCCTTAAAAGCAATGCAAAAAGATATGGACAAAATAAAATAAACAAACACAAAGAACTGAGAAACTGAGTATTTTATTGATGGTACTGAGTTACAACACAGAGTATTAAAGTACAATACATGAAAATAAAATTAGGTTACAATTTCTTTTCCTTTCCCTTGATTAGCTTCACTAGTTTTGCTGTCATAGATCTCAGAACATTCTCTCATGGCGGTATTTGTTGCAGTGCTTTCGATTCCATGAATATTAGCCAATATGTTCCAAGAATCTACCATGTTTTGTTTGCTAAAAAACTTGCTTTTGAATAATACGGAAAATAAGAACACAACCCTTCTTAATCTTACGCTTGTGCCAGTTTTCCATAAGTCTTGTACGAACTCAGAGTCGGTCTCTTCAACTTTGTCTGAGGCCTTATCTAGAGTACCATTTTTCTCCTATTTACCCGGTTTATGCCATTAGTGCACAAGAACCTTTTGACAAATCAAAAAGCTTTCCATGGCTTGTTCTCTTTATTCTCTTTCCTTTCTAAGCAATTCTTTGAAGAGGTTGTAAAGTTGTGAATCAAGGCCAAGTCTTTTTTCAGTTGGTTCTGTGAACATTGAAATCGCTTCATTTCTTAATTAGTAAAATTTCCTCTTGATTTCCTTAGTTCAGCCAGTTTATCAACAATGTTTTCAAGAACTTAGGGCATTTCAACTGCATTGACTTTTATGAGGTCCAAACTTTCCCCCTTATTGACATCATCTTTATTGATTAAGCTCCTGATGTAGGAGTTTAAGTACCGCTGATTTGATGCCAATATGGTTTGTCCGACTACTGTGTCTCTCATAGGTTTTTCTAGCAGAAGCATTATGTCATGCACATTTGTTACTATATTCATCAGACGTTCTTGAGTCTCAGTTTTTCTGGCGTCTGATTCAATGGTTGTTTTCCTGAATGCGATTAAAGTGTCATGAAAATACTTCTTAACACTGTTTAAGGTCTTTTCCATGTTGGATCTTTCATTTTTGCTTCCTTCCATGGATTGTAGCACCTTTCCAAAGACGCCTAAGTCTTCATTTTGCAATTTAACAAGTTCATTAAAATGAAACTTGATAAGTTCAACTTGTGTAGGCACATCTTTCTTGATCTCAGCTGTATTCTCAGTTTTATCTTTTCCAGTTCCAGATGCTTTCTCTGCTTCTTTCTTTTCTTTGGACAAGGGAGAGATAATATCTTTCAGTTTTTCCTTGTATTCTTCAGACTTTCTTCTTTATTTAAACTCATTTCTAATTTTCTCCAAGGTGGAAGAATCAGTTTCCTTTACTGGTGACAGTTTCACATCAAACTCATCATCAGTTTCTTCTTCAGTAATGTTGGCCTTAGCTTGGCCAGCTTCAGCTTTTGCTATCTCAAGCACATCTTGGTCAGTTGAAGACTGATAACCTTCCATTTCATGATCTTCAGACTGACTGACTGAGTCTGTTTCAGTTTCTTCACTTCCTTCCGAACTTTCTTCAGATGACGCTTCCTCAAAAGCATCTTTGAATGTTTCTTTTTCCTGAAGTGAGGCGAGAATCCTTTTTTGTAAATCGGAGTCTCCATGTGAGTCATCATCATCTTCATAACCATCTTCCATTGATTTAAAGCCTCATGCTCTAGCAGCTTTCTTCTAGTAACTGTTTCTGATGAGTGAGTAGCCAATGCTCAAAAATTCATCAGAGTTGAAAAGTTCGGACAGATGAGTGATATCAAACAAGTCAAAAACCCATTGTTCTGTGCTCTGCATTTTATCAAGTTGACTTCTTGATTTTGGATTGAACTGAACTTCCAGTGTCGATAATTATCAAGTCTTCTGCAGTCAGCTTCAATCAGTTCCTTAATATCATCAGACGAATTAGGCTGGGTAGTAACTTCTTCAGTTTCTCTAGGCTTCTCCAGGATGGATTCAACTAGTGTTCCACCTTTCTCGATTTCAGTTTTCTTTACTTGGCTTTGGGCTTCCCAAGAACAATCGGGATGGCGGACGAATCACCTCAATTATCGGGGGAGGTAGCCCGCTCGATTTCGCTTTCTCTTCAACAACAGCTTCTTTCTCTGGTAAGCAATTGATTTCATTTGCAGGTTCGGTAACTTGTTCTGGTTCATTTCATGATACAGCTGTCTGAGGTTCAACATCATTAAGTTCTTTGACGGATTTAGTTTCCAGCTTAGCAACCGGTTCCTTCTCTTTTTCAATACTAACAGCTTCTTTTTCAAATTCTCCTATATTAACAAGTTCATCCAGAGTGATGACTTGTACTAGTCTAGATTCCACTTCCACACCTTCTCTTTCTTGCGATTGAGAATCCACCAATTCTCTGATCGATTCTTCATTCTCTATTCTGGATGTTGATTTTTGTGGTGTGGTATTCGTTATATTTATCAAGTTGAGAATAGCCAATATACCAGGTCCAATTAGTTATTCATCACTGTCAATTACTTCATCATCAAAAATCAGTTCTCAGGGTTTGTTCCCCCTGAGTATCAGCATCTGGGAGGGAAAGAATAGCTTTTTCTTCAACAACTTTATCAATAACCGCTTCTTTCTCAGTAAGAGCTGGTTTTGTAGGGGTCTCTTCAGTTTTGGGTTTCTTTGTTTGACTCCCAGCAACTAATGTGACAGATTTTCTGGTGAGGATTCCAAAATTTTCCCAGCAAATGCGACAGTGTTGGATTTCTCTAACTCTTCCAGTTTCCTCTTCTCTTCTCATAATTTTTCAAAAACTTCCAGTGCTTCTCTAGTTGTCATTTTCTTCTTGGATTATCTTTTTCTCTTCTTCTTAGGTTCAGCTTCAGAACCTTCAGCTTTCCTCTTTTCATATTTATTCTTCTCAACCTTTGCTGTGATTTTGCCATCAACAACCGTAGTTTCCTTTCTCTTTGCAATCCCAAAATGATCGATTATTCTTTGAGCCAGGAGTGCAAGAGTCTTCTTGTGATAAAATCTTCCTTTCTTAACTTCAGTTTTCCTTTTATGTCAGGAGATTGTGCTAATCAAAAATATATCTCTGCCAATTGAAATCTTCTTCGAACCAGATAGCATATAGCAAGTATATCTTTGTGCCGGAGAGATCACTAAAGTTGCCTGCGTTCCCAATTACGCAATTAGCTAACATCTTGGACAAGTAGTTGAATTCTGGTTTGAGTAGCCATGTTGATCCAGACAGTGACACGTTTGAATCTCCAATTATTGCAATGTCTTTCCAGTGTCTTTCTCTTTGTTCTTTTGTCACTTTAAACACTGAAGTGAATCCAGATTTTCCAAACGCAAAGATATCTACAATAAGATTCTCAGTAACCTTGACTTTTTTTTCATGTACTAAGGTGATATAGGTGTGAACATCTTCTTCTTCTATTTTTGTTCTTCCAAACACAAAGAAGTCACCGATACTGTCCAAACACACATTCTTCAAATTGATGTTGAACACCTATTCCAGACCTTTGATTTTCTAGATTTTCTCAGCTATCTTCTTGGCTAGTGTTTGATCTGTGTATCTTGCGGTATATTGATCGAGAGAGATGATCATTCCAGGTTCAACTCGGGTAAAATTTATGATTTCTGAAGGTTGAATAGAATTCGGAAAAATTTGGGAATTTGAGTAAGGATTATACGAGTACTGAGTGTAAAGAATTTAGGTGAAAAAATATATAAAAAAATTCAGAAGGTATTTATAAATGGTAGAAAGGGTAGTTGGAAGGTTTTGAGTGGGTTCAAAGATGTCTTGTCACAAATCACATCTGATGTTGAGATCGCGAAAAAGATGGTGAGTTGAGAAAATGAACGGTTGAGATGAATGTAGGTCATATCTTTACTGTCGTCCGTAGCTTGCGTCAGTAAATGCAGTAGATACGGTGTATCTCCAGCTGTAAGGATTCAGCTTTGATCTTATCCAAACTTTGACTCATTCGTCCTTTTGCTCAATTCCAAAACTCAGTTATGAACATGACCCAGTTTTGAAAATTACAAGTTCTCAGTCCTTTCAGCTTTTGACTTTCTCCTGCAAAACAAATTAAGAGATTTTTGGTACCCATATCTGTTTGGGTCCTTTTAGGTTAGTCATTGAATTTTTATAATTCTTAGCTTTATACCTTTCTTGATATTTTGACGGAGTAAAGTCAGTTTTCACAAAGTTTTGTTGTTTTGGTCTCTTAGTCTTTTGTTCATTTGTTTTGTGAAGCTGATATGATCTTTTTGTGATCATAGGTGCATTCCATTCTTCATCAGTATGAAAGCGTCATCTTTTCCCCCTGGATATGTTACTCCATGAATGATTATCATTCTTTGATGGATATGACTTGAATGTTCATTTAACTGATCTCTGATCAAATATGCCCTTTTCTGCCGTCTGATTCTTTCTGTAGAATCTGTCGGTTTGTAACTTGCCTCCAACTGATTTTACATTTTTGTCGGTTTTAGGTCGAGGCTGCGCTAAGTTATTGTCAATTCTAATTAACAATTTTTTCAGTTTTCTGAGTTCCTGACTTTTGTGCAGCTGCAAATTTAAATTTAGGTGCATTAGATAGGTCCGAACTTAGAATTCTATTGGTTGTCAAACCCTAAACCTGTTCTGTCTTCAAATGGTTTTCCTGGTTTTAAATGAACATTGAGAATTGGGTCAACTGATGATTCTATGATGTTTATTACCTCTATTAGTTCATCAGTTGTGCAATTCTCCTTGGTTCTATTGCTAGCCTTGATAAGGTCAATCTCAGCATTCAATCTTAGAACTTCTGCTTTTAATAATTCTTTTTCCTTTTTGACATTCTCATAACTCTTTTGAATTAACTCTAATTCGTTTATGAGTATGTCCAGGTTTTCATTGAAAACTTTATTTCTATGATTGTTTATGGCAGTGTGACACTTGGATGTAGAATCATTTACCTCATGATGTTCGATGGATAAGTTTTCAGTTCTAGCTTCTTCATCTTCTACTTTCTGTTTTCCTTTATCAAATCCAGTATTGTTGCTTATCAGATCAGTTCCAAAAAGTATGATTTCTTCATCACTTTCACCATGTCATTTCCTCCAAGGCTTATGGGTAGAATTTCAGCATTATCTTCATTGCTTGTAATGAGTGGATCATCAATAAATGTTTCAATCAACTTTTCTTGAGTTTCAGCAACAAGCGCCTGCAATTTGCTTTTGTATTCATCAAATCTTAGAAATGAACAGCTAAACATATTTCAAAAATTTCTATGTGTTTCCATGATGCAATAGCTGATAGAACTCAGTCAGAAATAACTGATACACAGTTATCTTGAGCAGACAAACTGATAAAAAGCTCAATTGAAGATTTCTTTAGAGTAGAAGAATTGCTCTGATACCAATTGTTGGTATCAGAAATAACTGAAGCTCAGTTATCTAAGCTAAAGACTATTGAATAGGTGTCTTAAACCCAACCGGGTTGGACCAGATCTGATCGGGTCAGGTCGTTTACAGTGTATTTAGTTCATGTAATAACTTTATTATGATTAATAAAAAGTACTTATGTTATTATATATTGTTTATCTTCATATTATTGTTGTATACATATATATAGTAACGTCCTTAGTGTCAAACTGTAATAGAGAAACCATGATAGTGATTATGGTTGATGAGATCTCTAATCACTCTAACAAGTTTGGTACTTAAATGTCTCTAGTCTTATGTACTGTCAAACAGGACATTGATAGTATAATCAGACTAGCACGTTTTGGATGTCTCCTATCTTATAGAAGGTAAGGATAGATCTCGTCTATCGAAGTGTAGAGACACTTGGACTGTACGTGGACGTGTATTAGAGAATGCGTACTTAGACTGACCCACTTACATTAAGTGTCACACTATGTGGCGGTTGTGTAATTATCCTTTAGACCGGAGTTTTCATGGCATCGAGGTGTGGATTGTCATGCTTTGACACTATTGAGATTTCCCCTAGCCATGGGGTGATCATGCGCTAGTGATTGGGTGTGATATTGAAGCATGCGGAGTATACATGATTGGTCGTCCGGGAAATCGTGTATCCTATGATTGGGATCGAATATCTGAAATGCCCTTCTTATATGGAATGTCTAGCTCTCGAGGATCTTTGCAAAGTGGGAGTAAATATGTTATTCTGAGAGAGCATGATATCCAGATTATAAGACACGATCGTTAATGTATTGACACTCAAGATACGATCGTATGGATATTAATACAGCGATAGGATTGTAAGTTACACGGTAACTACTTCATATGAAATGTAGTAGTCATTGCTTTTGACTCTTCTGATGATTGGCGGTCACGGTGTGTTGCTAGACGTTGTCCCGTGATAGTTAGGCATAAAGGGCATTTTCGTAATTTGCACTTTGTGTCTACGGCCAACATATTCGGAAGCCTATCGGATCACACACATATGAACATCGAGTCGGATTAAAATGCGGTTATAGTTGATAACCAAATAAGGAAAGTTTCTCTCAAATGCTATAAAGGTTATAGTGGTAAATTAATATAGTAGTATTTATTTATTATAAATAAATAAAATACAAGATATTAATTATGTTAATTAAAGAATTTTCCGAAAGCCAATATTTGGCAATATGGGGCGCCTCATTGAAGTGTGGAAGATACACTTGGATTGTGCACTTTAAGTAATAAGATTACCATAATATAAATATTAGATATTAATTGATTTTGGAAAAATAGATTTATGGTAATAAGATAAATATATTCAATATAAGATATTGGCTATATTTAGATTTTATTTAATATGAGATATTATAATAAAAGAGATAAATCAATCTAGGAGACTTCCCTTATTTTATTGGGAAAAGGTTTTCTTCTCCTCCACTCTATTGGGGCCCCACTTTTGACTATAAATAAGAGGTGGGTGTCAAGCTCTTTTGTACATCACAATTGCAAGATTCTTGTGTAAAATAGAGTGCTTCCTATAGAGAGTTTGTGATGGAGGAAAAAGGCCGGTCTAGAAACCGGAGTTTTCCAATAGCAATCCATGGAGGATTCCGGTGAGGAGTTCGTGTGGATTATCGATAGAGGCCGGACGCATGGATAGCTTGGGCACTCTACTACTCTCCGTTGACGGTCAAAGCGACGATCTTATAGATCATCAAAGTGTATTCCGTCAAACTACTTAATGTGTTTATTGCATTAAATGAATAACGATCTAGAAAAGGAAATCAAATTTTATATTCCACTGCATTAAACTAGTGATTTCCTAATAGTGGTATCAGAGAAAGACTTCGAGCTTAAGCAATAAGCACAATTTAATTGCGTAGTAATTAATCGATAGATGCAAGATTTAAAATCACGAGACGCTTAAAACAAAAACCAAAAAACGGACGATTTGGGGGCTAAGCCGACTGGCGGTGGCCCCCCCTCCTCTGTGGCGGCGATGGCTCCAGGGCTGCCATCATCGGCTGTCCTCTTCCAAACGGGGGGATCCACTTTTTCGTTTATGATATTTATTGTGCATAGATATCTCTTTTGTTTAGTTGTGTCATGTGGCCAACCAATGGTTCAAATAGTTTGGGCCATTGGGAAACCATAGTGGCATATCAACCAAAATATTGGCCTTTCCAAATTTTGATTTGGAATAGGCCTAGGCTTAGGCCACTTCTAAAATTTTGATTTTGGAAAGTGGCCAGGTCTAAACTAAATTTGGTTTAGGAAGATGTCTTTTGGTTTAGGAAACCAAAGGCATCCATTTTGGTTAAGAACCAAAAGGTAAGGAAACAAATAGGAGACCTTATAATTTTGATTTTAATTTTGAATAGTTCAAATTTTATAAAATTAAAATTAAAATCGATTTAAAATTAAATGTTAATTTTATTTTTGATTAAGTCATATAATTAATCAATTGGTATTTAATTATTTGATGTGATAAAATAAGACGCATAAATAGTTAAAATTAGAATTTGATCTTTTTCATAAGATAAAATTGTATGGATTAGATATGTAGATATAATGTGATTATATGGACCCCGATTGATCATGGACTCGACCAATATGATAGATGGGAATGTTTTCTTTATGTTGGTTTTTTGTTCTAGGCCGTAATGAAGAACGTGACCTAGTTTACTTTTTGCATTTATCTCATTCCCGTTAGCTCCCCCCGTGTGCGGCGGGTGTAATTATTTATTAGATAGATTATTATGTAACAAGAATGGAGCAACAAGATGAAGACCAAAGAGAGATAAAGAACTCATTGGCGTACAACAATAAAGATCATATTGGCTGTTGCAGATACCCTTAGTTTGTGACCCGCGGTTTTGTCAGTTTGTATTCAAAACCGCACCTAGGAAAAGTCCATGATCATACCGGTTATTTTGTGCGCGGAATGTTGTGTATGTTTTACTTTATATGATATCGTAGTAATATGCATATAGTAGATGAGACAATAATCAAACAAAATTAATTAAGTGAATTAATTTAAAATTATTCCCATGATAAAAAAAATCGAGCCAAAGTTGCCTCCCGATATTATAATGACGGTGAAGAGCCCTTGTTCGGATCCAACTGATCAGCCCTCGTCGGGAGTTGACCTACCAAGGGTATATCGTTATTATCGAGATATGATCGTCATGAGATCTCATGAATATTTGGGTTACAACTCGACTAGAATCTTACGGTGATTGGACCTCGTTAGGACCGTCTGATTTTAGAGACAAGGGGTTGACTATCACATAGAAATGTGAAACGTCAAAGAGTTGACTAGTCAGCCACTGGGAGCCGCATACGATACGACTGGTAGAAGTACCTACTTTTCGAAAGTATCTCGGTTGATCGGCCCTCATCGGGAATCAAGATAACTAGATGGGATCCCAGCCACTAAAGAATTAATTAAATTCTTGAAAGCAAATTGGGAATAGTTGGCTAGTGGGAGTAAAACCTTATAAAATTTTAAGTGTAAATTTAGGGTTTTTTAATACATGAGCTTTTACTTATTCTGTCTTTATTTATTATTGTAGAAAATGTCAAACAAATTGAACCTTCATTTTATCATCGACAATAAGCTTGACGAAACTAATTTTCTCGATTGGGAAAGAAACCTCAAAATCATTTTGAGGCACGAGAAGATTGGCTATGTCTTGGACGAGGCCCTACCGGTAGAGCCCGCTGAGAGTTCGGTTGCGGATGCTGTCGAGAAGTATAACAAGCACTGTTTTGACAGTACTGATGCTACATGTATCATGCTTGCTACTATGACACCTGAACTGCAGAAGCAGCATGAGTCTATGGACGCCTACACAATCATGGTCCACCTAAAGGAACTCTATGCTTCTCAGTCTCGCACTGAGAGGTACGAGGTGTCAAAGGCCTTTTTTGGTTGTAAGATGGCTTTCGGGACAGCTGTGGGGTCACACGTGCTTAAAATGATCGGGTACATAGAGAGGCTTGGGAAGCTAGGCCACAAGTTGGAACGAGAATTGAGTATTGACTTGATTCTGCAATCTCTACCTGATTCATTCTCGCAGTTCGTGATGAATTATCACATTAACAAGATAGATTGCTCCCTTGCGGAGTTATTGAACATATAGAAAACTGTTGAGAGCACTGTGGGGAAGGGAAGGCAAGTGTTGCTGGTCACTTCTAGCAAGCAAAAGCCCAAAAGAAGTCCAATAAGGCGAAGGTTGCACCTAAGCCGCCAAATCAAGGATGCTTGTGTAATATCCGAAATTTTGACTTCTAATTAATTAGTATGAGATTAAATTATTTTGGAAATTATGTGATTTTTAATTAAATGGAAGGATTAGTTAATAATTAAAAGGATTTTAATTATTTTGTGCAATTAAAGGGCAATTAAAAGGGGTTTTCTTTTTATTCTTCTTTTCCTTCCTTATTTCTCCAAAAAAAAAAAAGTGAAACCCTAAGACCCCCACCCCTTGCCGCCGAGTTCTTGTGAGGGAGAGGGAGAGTAAAACTTCTTCTTGGTGTTGAAGAATTCAATAAATAAAGTCGTCGTCGTCGTCGTCGTTGGTAAGCATCGTTAATTTTCTTCGTCCCTACAATTCGAGCACAACGATCGGCCGGCCAAAGGCCATGGCCGACCCATTGATGCGCATGGGGGAGGTGGTTTCGAACCTTGGATCACCTTTGTGATTCGTTTGAATTGTGTAGTGATCATCGTTTCTTTTCCTTCTTTTATAGATTCGGGTTTCATAGAGGAGCGATTCTAACTTGTTAGCAAAGGCTTTCAAGTAGTACAATATTACCGGTAAGAATATTTCTATGGATTGCGTTTACGTTTGTTCGTCATGAGTTAGATAATATTTTGGGGCTGGAAATTTAAACTTGGTATAGGGTTATGTTTGAAAGAGTGTTTTGGGATGCTAAACATCCATAGTAGTGTGTCTTGCTTTGGTTTAAAGTCCATGGATGTTATTGTACTCTTAGATGAAGAAATTACGTGTTTCTTTGTGTTGTTTCTTTGGTTTTGTTTTGAAGCGTTTTGGAAATCGTGTTGAGGTTTTAGGGTTTTGATTGAAACCCAGGTCGGACGGGCGTCGATTCGTGTGGGCGGGCGTCCGCTTTGGTTTTCGATTCGAGGCGGGCGTCTGGTTACAGGACGGGCGTCTGGAAGAAGCTGCTTTGATACGAGGATGTAAATTTACTTTAGTGGACGGGCGTCAAAGCATCATGGGCGGGCGTCCAGTGTGTAAAACTGGATTCGAGGATGTAGCAGTCCTTTTGGGCGCCGCGTCCGAGTTTTTGGACGGCGTTCGGTTATCAAACGCGGGCGTCCAACCGCTTTAAGCGGGCGTCGGCTTAAGTGTCCTTATTTACGTGTTAGTTATTGTTAAATCTTATTAACATGCTTTGTGAGTTGGGTTTTGATGGTGTTATCATTGTGGAACCTGATTTTTGAGGCATTGAATGTTCGTAGACCCGTAGTGGTTGGGCCCGGATAGGGTAGCTACGAAGCCGGGTATCCGGGAGTGGAATTGCCTTACGACTTTAATGACCTTCCGTATTTGGGGAGTTGCGAGGCAGATGTAATGTTGGGCGGATAGGGTATCTCGAATCCGATAACCGGGAGAGAAATCCTTGCACCCGATGCGTGTGGACCATTTTAATAATGGTACCATTGGATGACCACTTAGGAATGTGCACATTCGGGACCTTTAGGTATAGATGGATGGTGGTGTTTCATATCTTCTATGGAGCAGTCGTATCGATTATCGTTTGGTATTTATTTGTTATGTGATGGTTGATGCACAGAGAAGTTTCCTTAAATTGCTGTTAACTTTCGTTCTCGTATATTAGATTTATTCTTACTCAACTTCATAGTTGGCGGTTTTACTTTTGTTTAACCTGCTATGATCCATTTATGGGAAGCGATTCTTAGCGGTATTTTCTTGGATGTTTGATGATTGCGGGGCGTCGCGGGGTATCGAGAGCCACGTAGTCGCTTGTCTTACTTTTCCACTTTCTTTGGATTTCCGGCACTTTAAGATTTTATTGACGTTTCCACATATTTTCATTTTCTTTCAAGAAATTGTAATTACCTTGACCACTTTTAATAATGAATGGTGGATGTTTATTTTTTCTTACATTGTGGAATGTTGAGTACTACTGCTGCGGCGTGTGTCGTGTGAAGTGACGTTCGGTGACCAATTCCGGCGGCGCGGGATCGGAAACCGGGTGTTACAAAGTGGTATCGAGGCGTTCGACTCGGGACCACCACCTAAAATGAACCTTAAGAATAAATTCACTAAAATGAGCACAGTGAGGATGTGTGGGGTAGGTATTGAGCTCTATGTAGGGAAGAATGCGGTGAATTACGATGTATGTGGAAATGTGGCTGCATGTTGCAATTTATTTTGGACGATAAGTGTTAGTATATGTGAAATATTACGTGGCATGATATAGGCGATAAATGAATATATGATTGTTTACTTTTGTAGTTTTAGCTATGCCTCCTAGGAATGGAAACGAGAGAGATCGGTGATTGATCGGTTTGGTCAAGATGAATCAAGATCGATTCAAGCGGTTAACAAGTTGACGGAAGACCGTTCTCGGGGTCATCCACCGGCATGACCGGTACAGTGAGCCAACAAAGGCCTAGTCGATCTGACGGTAAGGGAGACCACTAAGGTCTTGGCGGTGGATTAGAGAGTTCGAGAAGATCTTCGCCACTCTGGGTTGTCGGAGGCGAAAGTCGACCAAGCTGCTTTCTACTTGGTTGTGGTGATTTGTGGTGGGGTGCCAACAAGGATAGGTTGGCTCAGGTGAAAACGAGCAAGGGAGTCGGTGGTGGTACCACCGAAGCTGGGTGAGTTTAAACAAGAGTTACTGGCGTGAATTCTTCCCTGAATCAAAAGGAAAGAGTTGCGAGTGGAGTTCGACAATCTCCGACGAGGGGATATGACGGTCCAAGAATATTACGAAAAGTTTGTTGATTTGGCGGTCTATGCATCCGGTGGTGCCGGCCCGAAGAGGCTAAGATGGTGAAGTTCGAGCAGTATTTAGATTTGGCGATCCGAGATCGTATGGGGGCAAGTAGGGGCTTCACGAGCTTAAAGGAGATGTGTGAGGTAGCATGCAATATTGAGAGGATTCGAAAGGAAGTTAAGGCAGCATATGCTACCAATAATAAGAGGAAGAGTGTCTCTGAGGACAATCAGGGGCAGCAGAAGCGGAGTAATTTTGGAAATCACCCAGTCGACAATCTTTCTCGGGAAGTTCTCAGTTTAATAGGGGCAGTGGGGGTCAATCAACGAGGAGTAACTCTCAGGGGTCTAGTCGGCCACGAAGTTATCAACGCAAGAGGTGTCCAGAGAAATCACCCAGTGCAGATTGTTCGGTGCAGCAGTCGATGTCACGGCTGCGGAAAGTTCGGACACGAGGCGGTTTGAGTGTTTTACGGCTCCAACACCGCCAGGCGACATCGGATCGAGGAGCAACATGGTCGGGACTCAGGGTAACACGAGGAATGGTAATAGGAATAACCAGCCCAGCAGAGTGGTACTCCTGCTTTCGAGCCGACAAGGGGTACACTACGACCAGCGGTGGGGATAGAAACCGACCATCGAGTCGGCCCGGCCTGGTCGAGGAGTTGGAGGAAACAGGACCGGGAAACTATTTCTTTGTGTAGGCGAGAGGAGGCTGAGCGAGCAACCACGTAGTGACGGGTAATTTTCTAGTTAACTCACTTTTATCTTATGTGCTTTTCGATTCGGGTGCATCGTGTTCCTTCGTAGCAAGTTCGTATGTTTGAAGTTGGGTCTAGCTAATTTTGAGGTGATTATTTGTGAATTCATGCAACCGTCGGAGAGCTAGTACCGTGTTCTAAGTTACATAGAGATGTACCGTTAGTAATTATGGGAGTCAACTTGTCGGTTGACTTGATCGAGTTCCTCTTGAGAATTTCGACGTCATTTTGGGTATGGATTGGTGAACCGACATAAAGCCAAAATTGATTGTGAAGCGAAGAAGGTGACTTTAAGAGGCCACAAAGGGTGCGAGTCTCCCACAAGGGATTTGTGGATAAACCAGGGTGAAAATTATTTGGTAGTGGCCTTGAAATCCTTCATAAAGAAAGGGTACCCGTTATTTATGTGTCATGTACATGATGTAAATCTTGGGGATCTAAAACTAACGGACATTGATGTAGTTCGTGAGTTTGAGGGCGTATTTCGGATGAGATACAGTATGCCTCCCGAGAGAGGTAGAGTTTGCGATAGAGTTGGTGCCGGGACCGGACCAATATCGAAAGCACCACTACCGTATGGCGCCTAAGGAACTAGCGAGTTGAAAATACAATTGGAAGAACTTCTCGGTAAAGGTACATCCGACCGAGTGTGTCCCGTGGGAGCACCGGTACTATTTGTGAAGAAGAAGGATGGTAGTATCTTGGTGTATTGATTACGGGGAGGCGAACAACGTCCACGGTGAAGAACAAGTATCCATTACCGAGGATCGATGACTTGTTCGATCAACTACGAAGCGGTATTTTCGAAGATTGATTTGCGATCGGTACCACCATTCGGGAGTAGCGATCACGGATATTCCAAAGACCGCATTTACGCACGAGTCACGGACACTCTGAATTCTGGTTATGCCTTCCGGATGACCAACGCACAGGCGATTTTCATGGATTTGATGAACCGGGTATTCGAGGCCCTATTTGGACGGTTGTAGTAGTGTTTATTGGCGACATCTGGTCTACTCTAAGACTAAGGAAGAACATGCCGAACATCCGAGGCTCGTCTTTGCAGAATTCTACGAGAAAAACAATTGTGCAGCGAAACTATCCAAATGTGAATTACGGATGGAGCGAGTGGCATTCTTGGGGCATGTTGTTTGAAAGACGGTGTATCCGTTGACCCGAGCAAAATAGAAGCGATGGCGAAATGGCCAACCCCAAGAATGTTGCGAGAAATTGAAGCTTCTTGGGTTTGGCGGGATATTACCGAAGGTTTGTAAAAGACTTCTCCAAGATTGCTAGGCGATGACCGCTTTGATGAAGAAAGAAAACCGGTTTAAGTGGGATGAAAAATGTGAGGCGTTCCAAGCTTAAAAATGCGGTTGACTACGGCTCTATCTTAGCATTACCCGAGGTAATGAGGACATTGAGTTTTATACGGACGCGCGTCAAAGAATGGCACTGGGTGCGTCTTGATGCAGCGGGCGAGTGATTGCGTATGCATCGAGACAACTCAAACCGTATGAGAGTAACTATCAACTCATGACTTGGAGTTGGCGGCGGTGGTCTTCGCATTAAAGATTTGGCGGCACTATCGTATGGGATAACCTTTAAGGTGTTTTGAGATCACAAGAGTCTGAAGTACATATTTACACGAAGGAGCTCAATATCGTCGAGGCGTTGGTTGGAGTTGATTAAAGATTACGACATGGAAATTCAATACCACGAAGGAAGGCCAATGTAGTGGCGGATGCCTTGAGTCGGAAGTCGATTCATTCCTTGTGTGAGAGAGTCGCGCGAGATGAGGTTGCGAGAAGAGTTGGACCGTATGGATATATGTGTCATCGAAAGGTGGAGATAAGAGGACTTCGTCTTGCAACCCGAATTGTATGATGAAATCCGGGTGAGACAAGCGGGTGATAAGGTAATCGAGGCAAAGAGGGCTAAGATTGAGTACAGATCATCGGCGATTGATTTTACTTTACGAGGATGGTGGCGTTCGGTTCAAGGGTCGGTGGTGTGTACCGGCCGACGAGGAACTCAAGAGGCGGATTTTGAGTGAAGCTCATAGTCGCCTTATTACATTCATCCGGGAGGAGACAAAGCGTATAAAGATCTCAAGAAAACCTTTTGGTGGCCCAATATGAAACGCAAGTAAGCGAGTTTGTGTCGAAGTGCTTGACTTGTCGAAAGGTAAAGATCGAACATCGGCGACGCGGGGTATGCTTCGGCCGTTGGAAGTGCCGGTTTGGAAGTGGGATTCCATCTCCATGGATTTTGTATCACGGATTACCGAGGCCCAAAGGGATAATATGATTTGGAGTCGTTGTGGATAGGCCCGACTAAAGCGGCGCACTTCATTCCGATGAAAGACACTTGGAGTAAGGCGGAGTTGGCTATGGCATACCGGAGAAATATTGTGAGACTACATGGTATACCCAACAACATTGTGTCGAGATAGAGATCACGAGATTTATATCTCGGTTTTGGCAAGAACTACAGCAGCCTTAGGGGCGGAGCTGCGAATGAGTCTGACTTTTCACCTGCTACCGATGGTCGACGGAGAGGACCATACAAGCGTTGGAAGACATCTTTGAGGGCATGTGTATTAAATTCAAGGCTCTTGGGAGGAAAAGCTCGATCTAATCGAATTTTCATACAACAACGACTACCATGCCGGCATTAAGATGGCACCTTTTGAGGCACTTTATGGTAGGAAGTGCAAGAGTCCGGTTTGTTGGGACGATTCGTCCGAGCGATGATTTTGGGACCCGCGGATGATCGAAGATACGGTCAAGCGATGCTGACAATCCGAGAAAAGATGAGGCTGCCCAAGATAGAGCGAAGAGTTATGCGGACTTACGCCGCCGGGATATTGAGTTCGCCGTGGGCGATAAGGTACTACTACGAGTATCACCAACCAAAGGAGTAATGCGTTTTGGCAAGAAAGGAAGTTGAGTCCCAATGCGTGGGGCCTTATGAGATCTTGGACGCGTAGGTGAAGTAGCATATCGACTAGCCTTGCCACGGCGTTGGATAAGGTGCATAACGTGTTCCATGTATCTCAAGCTGCGCAAATGCGTGAGTGATCCTTCTCACGTGATTGAACCGGAGGTAGTTGAGCTAGATCGATCCTTGACTTACGAGGAGGTACCGTCACGAGATATTAGATACTAAGGTACGGAAAACAAGGGGCGTGAGGTTAGCATCGTCAAGGTCTTATGGTCTAACCATGCCACCGAGGCGACATGGGAGGCGAGGGTGCTATCGACGAAGTACCGCATTTGTTCTCTTAAGGTAAGTCAATTTTCAATCCTTGTACGTAGAATCCTTTTCTTACCTTCGGGGGCGAAGGCTGTTTTTAAGGGGTGGAACAACGTCCGTGCGAACCCGAACCGAGGGCGAAGTTTTGTCTTAAGGGGAGGATGTAATATCCCGAATTTTGACTTCTAATTAATTAGTATGAGATTAAATTATTTTGGAAATTATGTGATTTTTAATTAAATGGAAGGATTAGTTAATAATTAAAAGGATTTTAATTATTTTGTGCAATTAAAGGGCAATTAAAAGGGGTTTTTTTTTATTCTTCTTTTCCTTCCTTATTTCTCCAAAAAAAAAAAAAAAAAAACCTAAGACCCCCCCCCTTGCCGCGAGTTCTTCTTGTGAGGAGAGGGAGAGTAAAACTTCTTCTTGGTGTTGAAATTAATTAAATAAAATCGTCGTAAGTAAATGCGTTGGTAAGCATCGTTAATTTTCTTCGTCCACACAATTCGAGCACAACGATCGGCCGGCCAAAGGCCATGGCCGACCCGTTGATCTTGCGCATGGGGAGGTGGTTTGAACCTTGGGATCACCTTTGTGATTCGTTTGAATTGTGTAGTGATCATCGTTTCTTTTCTTTCTTTTATAGATTCGGGTTTCATAGAGGAACGATTCTAACTTGTTAGCAAAGGCTTTCAAGGAGTACAATATTACGGTAAGAATATTTCTATGGATTGCGTTTACGTTTGTTAAAATCATGAGTTAGATAATATTTTGGGGCTGGAAATTTAAACTTGGTATAGGGTTATGTTTGAAAGAGTGTTTTGGGATGCTAAACATCCATAGTAGTGTGTCTTGCTTTGGTTTAAAGTCCATGGATGTTATTGTACTCTTAGATGAAGAAATTGCATGTTTCTTTGTGTTGTTTTTCTTGGTTTTGGTTTGGAAACGTTTTGGAAATCGTGTTGAGGTTTTAGGGTTTTGATTGAAACCCGGGTCGGACGGGAGCGTCGATTCGTGTGGACGGGCGTCCGCCTTGTTTCGATTCGACAGGCGTCTGGGGTTACAGGCGGGCGTCTGAAGAACTTGCTTTGATCTGAGGATGTAAATTTACTTTAGTGGGCGGGCGTCCAAGCATAATGGACGGGCGTCGGGTGTAAAAGCGGATTCGAGGATGTAACAGTCCTTTTGGACGCCGCGTCCGAGTTTTTGAGACGGCGTTCGGTTATCAAGCGGGCGTCAAACCGCTTTAAAGCGGGCGTCGGCTTAAGTGTCCTTATTTACGTGTTAGTTATTGTTAAATCTTATTAACATGCTTTGTGAGTTGGGTTTTGATGGTGTTATCATTGTGGAACCTGATTTTGAGGCATTGAATGTTCGTAGACCCGTAGTGGTTGGGCCCGGATAGGGTAGCTACGAAGCCGGGTATCCGGGAGTGGAATTGCCTTACGACTTTAATGACCTTCCGTATTTGGGGAGTTGCGCAGGCGGATGTAATGTTGGGCGGATAGGGTATCTCGAATCCGATAACCGGAGAGAAATCCTTGCACCCGATGCGTGTGGACCATTTTAATAATGGTACCATTGGATGACCCTTAGGAATGTGCACATTCGGGACCTTTAGGTATAGATGGATGGTGGTGTTTCATATCTTCTATGGAGCAGTCGTATCGATTATCGTTTGGTCGTATTTGTTATGTGATGGTTGATGCACGTAGAAAGTTTCCTTAAATTGCTTTGTTAACTTTAGTTCTCATATATTAGATTTATTCTTACTCAACTTCATAGTTGGCGGTTTTACTTTTGTTTAACCTGCTATGATCCATTTATGGGAGGGATTCTAGCGAGTATTTTCTTGGATGTTTGATGATTGCGGGGCGTCGCGGGGGTATCGAGAGCCACGTGAGTCGCCGCCTTACTTTTCCACTTTCTTACCGATTTCCGCACTTTAAGATTTTATTGACGTTTCCACATATTTCATTTTCTTTCAAGAAATTGTAATTTCCTTGACCCTTTTAATAATGAATGGTGGATGTTTATTTTTTTCTTTCGCTGTGGAATGTAACTTAACAACTATTATTTTGTTCATGCTCTTACGAAGAGCATATTTCTATTTCCGCATTAGATGTTGATGGATTTTTATTTACGTTTGAAAATAAATGTTGTTCTTTTTCACGTGATGGAATTTTTTATGGTACTGGCATACTTAGCAATGGTCTCTACATATTAGATATGAATGTTGACGTACTTAATATAAATAACAAGAAAGCCAAGACAAATGACTTGAATGAATCCTACTTATGGCATTGTAGACTTGGCCATATAAATAAGAATCGCATTTCCGAACTCCATAAAGATGGAATGTTGCATCAATTCGATTATGAATCCTTTGATACATGCGAAGCTTGTTTACTTGGTAAGATGACAAAGTCACCTTTTAGTGGCAAAGGGATAAGATACAATGAATTGCTTGAGCTCATACATACTAATGTTTGTGGCCCAATGTCAATTCAAGCCAAAGGGGGATACTCTTATTTCATCAGTTACACTGATGACCATTCTCGCTATGGTTATATAGACTTAATGAAGTATAAGTCTGAGGCCTTTGAAAAGATCAAAGAATTTAGAAGTGAAGTGGAGAAACAACAAGGTAAAGAAATCAAAACACTTCGATCTGATCGAGACGGAGAATACCTAGATGGAGAGTTTTAAGACTATTTGAAGGAGAAGGGGATTCTACCTGAATGGACCCCTCCCAGGATGCCTCAGATGAATGGTGTGTCTGAGAGGAGGAAGAGCACCTTGTTAGACATGGTGCAATCCATGAAAAGCTACGCAGTTCTCCCAAAATCATTTTGGGGGTATGCTCTATAAACCGCATCCTATACACTGACCGAGTTCCATCAAAGAAGGTTGAATCCATATCACACGAGGTATAGCATAAAAGGAAACCGAGTCTAGCATATTTTAACATTGAGGTTGTCTGACTTACGTGAAGCGGATGATGCCTGACAAATTAGAGGCTAGGTCTGACAAATGTCTATTTGTGGGCTATCCTAGAGAACTAGAGGATACCAATTTTACCATCTTAAGGAATAAAAGGTGTTTGTTTCCAGGACCGGCCACTTTCTAGAGAAAGAGTTTATTCTGGATAGGGTCAGTGGGAGTAAGATTGATCTCGAAGAAATTTGAGAACCATTTACGGACAACAGTCAGTTGATGGAAGTAGAGGAGACGCCACACACAGATATGACGCAAACCTTTACAGTAGACACACTAGCACCTCGAAGATCCACCAGGGAACGCCGTAAACCCGAAAGGTACACATGCGTATATCTCATGGAAGATGAGGACCCTATAACTTATAAGGAAGTGCTATTAAAGCATGACAAAAAGAAATGGCTATAAGCCATGAATTCTGAAATGGAATCCATGAAAGACAACCAAGTTTGGAACTTAGTTGATCCACCTGAAGGAATAGTTCCTATATGGTGTAAATGGGTCTTTAAGAGAAATACCGACATGGACGGAAAAGTGACTACCTACAAGGATAGGTTAGTGGCAAAATGCTACAAGCAAAGACAAGGAGTTGACTATGACGAAACCTTTTTGCCTGTTGCCATGTTAAAATCCATTAGAATTCTGCTCGCTATTGCAGCATACCATGATTATGAAATCTGGGAGATGGATGTTAAAACAACTTTCCTTAATAGGAACCTGTCTGAGGAAGTGTATATGACACAGCCTGAGGGTTTCACAGCCAATGACGCCAGGATGGTGTGTAAACTACAAAGATCCGTTTATGGATTATAGGAAGCTTCTCGGAGTTGGAATCTTCGCTTTGATGAGATAATCAAACAGTTTGATTTTATCAAGAACGAAGATGAGCCCTGTGTTTACAAGAAGGTTAGTAGGAGTTCCATTGTGGACTTAGTGCTTTATGTAGACGACATATTGCTCATAGGGAATGATGTGCCTATGTAACAACCAGTTTGAGCATGGTTATCCAAGAACTTCTCAATGAATGACTTGGGTGAAGCAGCCTATATTCTAGGAATAAAGATCTATAGAGATAGATCTAAGAGGTTGCGTGGTCTGTCGCAATCCGCCTATATAGACAAGATGCCGAAGAGATTCAGCATGGAGCAGTCCAAGAAAGGATTGTTGCCCATGTCACATGGGGTCTACCTGTCGAAAGGAATGACTCCTAAGATAGAGGAGGAAAGGGCACAAATGAGTAAGATCCCTTATGCTTCAGCAATCGGGCCTATCATGTATGCCATGTTATGCACTAGACCAGATGTCTCGTACCCTCTTAGTATGACTAGTAGGTAACTGTTCAATCCAGGTGATGGTCACTGAATTGCTGTCAAGAATATCCTCAAGTACATGAGACGTACTAGGGATATGTTCCTGGTTTTTGGGAATGATGATTTAGTATTACGAGGTTACACAGATGCCAGTTTCCAAACTGACAAGGATGACTTTAAGTCACGGTCTGGATTTGTTTTCACGCTTAACGGCGGAGCAGTGAGTTGGAAGAGTTCCAAGCAGGAGACTACTGCAGACTCTACAACAGAAGCCGAATACATAGCAGCCTCGGAGGCGGCAAAGGAAGCAGTTTGGATGAAGAAGTTCATTACTGAACTTGGTGTGGTTCCCTCCATTGAAGGTCCAGTGACATTGTACTGCAATAACAATGGGGCGATATCTCAGTCGAAGGAACCAAGGTCTCATCAGAATTCCAAACATGTGCTACGGTGCTATCATTTGATTAGAGAGATAGTAGATAGAGGAGATGTAAATATAGAGAAAGTCCACACGGATGAGAACATAGCTGATCCGTTAACCAAGGCGTTGTCTCAAGCAAAGCATGAGAAACATGTTCATATGCACGGGCTTAGGCATATGGGTGAATGGCTTTAGGCCAAGTGGGAGATTGTTGAATAGGTTTCCTAAACCCAACCGGGTTGGACCGGATCCGACTGGGTCGGGTCGTTTACAGTCTATTTAGTTCATGTAATAACTTTATTAAGATTAATAAAAAGCACTTATGTTATTATATATTGTTTATCTTCATATTATTTGTTGTATTTATATAGTAATGTCTCTAGTGTCAAAATGTGATAGAGAAACCATGATAGTGATTATGGTTGATGAGATCTCTAATCACTCTAACAAGTTTGATACTTAAATGTCTCTAGTCGTATGTAATGTCAAACGGGACATTGATAGTATAATCAGACTAGCATGTATTGGATGTCTTCTATCTTATAGAAGGTAGGGATAGATCTCGTCTATCGAAGTGTAGAGACACATGGACTGTACGTGGATGTGTATTAGAGAATGCGTACGTTAGACTGACCCACTTACATTAAGTGTCACACTATGTGGCGGTTGTGTAATTATCCTTTAGACCGGAGTTTTCATGGCATCACAGTGTGGGTTGTCATGCTTTGACACTATTGAGAATTCCCCTAGCCACAGGGTGATCATGTGGTAGTGATTGTGTGTGATATTGAAGCATGCGGAGTATACATGATTGGTCATCCGGGAAATCGCGTATCCTATGATTGGGATCGAATATCCGAAATGGCCTTCTTATAAGGAATGTCTAGCTCTCGAGAATCTTTTCAAAGTGAGAGTAAATGTGTTATTCCGAGAGAGCATGTTATCCAGATTATAAGATACGATCGTTAATGTATTGACACTCAAGATACTATCATATGGATATTATTACAGCGATAGGATTGTAAGTTACACGGTAACTGCTACACATGGAAGGTAGTAGTCATTGCTTTTGACTCTTCCGATGATTGAGGGTCATGGTGTGTTGCTAGACGCTATCCCGTGATCGTTAGGCATAAAGGGAATTTTCATAATTTGCACTTTGTGTCTACGGCCAACATATTCGGAAGCCTATCAGGTCACACACATATGAACATCGAGTCGGATTAAAATGCGGTTATAGTTGATAACCAAATAAGGAAAGTTTATCTCAAATGCTATAAAGATAGTGGTAAATTAATATAGTAGTATTTATTTATTATGAATAAATAAAATACAAGATATTAATTAATGAATATTCTGGAAGCCAATATTTGGCAATATGGGGCACCACATTGAAGTGTACAAGATACACTTGGATTGTGCACTTTAATTAATAAGATTACCATAATACTAATATTAGATATTAATTGATTTTGGAAAAATAGATTTATGGTAATAAGATAAATATATTCAATATAAGATGTTGGCAATATTTAGATTTTATTTAATATGAGATATTATAATAAAAGAGATAAATCAATCTAGGAGATTTTCCTTATTTTATTGGGAAAATGTTTTCTTCTCCTCCACTCTATTGGGACGCCACTTTTGACTATAAATAAGAGGTGGGTGTCAAGCTCTTTTGTACATCACAATTGCAAGATAAAATAGTTCTTGTGTAAAATAGAGAGCTTCCTATAGAGAGTTTGTGAGGGAGGAAAAAGGCCGGTCAAGTAACCGGAGTTTTCCAATAGCAATCCACGAAGGATTCCGGCGTGGAGTTCGCGTGGATTATCGATAGAGGCCGGACGCGTTGACGGATTGCGCACTATACTACTCTCCGTTGACGGTCAAAGCGATGATCTTATAGATCATCAAAGGTATATTCCCTCAAACTACTTAATGTGTTTATTGCATTAAACGAAGAACGATCTAGAAAAGGAAATCAAATTTTAAATTCCGCTGCGTTAAACTTGTGATTTCCTAACAAAGACTTCAAGCATACTAGCTTTGGATCACCTCCAAAAGGAAGAACTGCTCTGATACCAATTGTTGGTCCCTTGGAAAGGCTAACACATGTTTAGGGGGGTGAATAAACTTGTCCCAAAAAAACTCACTGTAAAACTGAATCTTGAGCAACTTGTGTTTAGCTTTAAACTTGTGTGGAGTTTAGCTAACTTAGCTGAGTATAAGTCAAAACTGACTTATCCTTAACTGAGTCAACCTACGGTGGTTTAAGTTAAGCCTTTATAAAAACTTGAGTTTATCAGTTTGTTTAAGTGAAATGCAATGCTTTTGCTGACTCAGTTTCTTATGTTTGCTGAGTGTGTGATCAGGTGCAATATAAACTTAGATGCAGTAATTAAATGCGTAAAGTAAGTAAGTAAATGAGACAGATATTATAGAGGTTCCAGGTGCTGTAATCCTGTCAGTCCTCTCTTCTCCTGTGATGTAGGAGGCCAAATTCACTATGTTCTTGAGGTTTACAGTTACAAGACACAAAGTAAATTCTAAACACTTGATTGTCCTTCACTAATCCCTAGCTTCACAATCTACCAGCTTCAGTCTTGAACAGGTAGAATTGCTGTTTGAACTAAGCTTGTTACACTGGTCCTTGAAGGGTAGGATTGCCTCTTCACCAGCTCTACACAAACACAGTCTTCCTGACTGCACTCAACTGTCATTCACAAATTCTTGGTGCTTCACAGTCTAAATTTTTTATAAAATAAAATTTGAGACTTGAATCAATAACTATGATTCAATTTGTGTTTCGAGCTTCTAGTGTTGTTCTAGATCTTTCGTTGAATGCTTATGAACACTTGAAGATTTCTTGATCTTGACCTTGCAATAAAGTACACAGCAGGAGTTTGTCTTGATCGACTTTCCCCTTTACTTGAATAAAATTTATCTTAGAACTCCGCACTTCTTATTGAGGTAGAAGTGACCTATTTATAGGGTTTTTCCAACTGTTAGAATAATTTGAACGTTTGAATTTGAATTCTTGTATCCGTTAGTGGTCCTGCTTGTCCTGAGGAATATCTGTGTCCTTTCTGACATTTCTGTACGTCCAATATGATTGCTTGCTTTATAACGGTCAGCTTTTCTTTAGTTTTCCTTTCTTTGACCTTAGCATGAAAACTGGTCTTAGTCAGTATTCAGCTTAAGAGCATTAACTTAGTTTTTACTCTTCTTCAAAAACTCAGTACTTCATTTTTCATCTGATTACAATTGACTTAATCAGAGTACACCATAACTCATAAAGCAACTAAGATAACATTTTTCTTATGTATCGTAGGTCTTCTTCTAAGATCCATAAAGTCAGTTCAGGTCATCACAGACTTTCCTGAATTCTAACTTTATAGTCTCGGCTTTATCTTCCATAACTGAGTTAGAACCCTCAGTTCTTCAATCTTCAATAACTGAGTTTGTACCATCGGTTCTTCAGTTCTAGAACTGAGTCTATGTCCCTCAGCAAACTTACCTTTTTCAGTTCTTCAGTTGTGTACCCTGAGTCAGTTTAATATCTTCACTTGTAAACTCAGTATTCTAAGTAACATTAAGTCAGTTCCTTATTTTCTCAATTCTGATCCTATAACTATTACAGTGCTTGTCTGATTTACTTATACAATTATCAGACTCGATCAAAATCCTATACATTGATTTCTAGTCATCTTTTTTATTTGCACTATAATAGCTAGTTATGACACTTTATCAATGGGGTTTAAAAAAAATAACAGAATAACTGATGAATCATCATCAAAACATATATTTTATTTCCAACACAACTTATAAGCAGGTTCACTTTACCGGTCAAGCAACAGCCAAGTTAAGGAACAGGCAAGTGAGGTATTCTATATGCATTTGATTCTGAACGTAAAATTTAAGAAAATCAAGAAATTAATGCAGAATAAATCAAGGACGGATTTTATAAAGAACATTTGCAGAAAATCCGGATCACTGAAATTAAGGAGAATGAAATCAAGGAAGAATCAAGGATTATTCTCAGTATTTAATAGCCAGCGGACGGAATTTCAAATACAAGGAGAATCAAGGCTATAAATAGAAGGCATTGATAGAAAACAAAAAGAGGCATAAGAATAGTAATATATGAAGCACACACAGGAAAAAGTGTTGAAAGTCTGTAAATTTCACAAGCCTTCAGTTTGAACTAAAAAGCAAAATCAAGCAGATCATACAGAGAACAGAGCATCAAATCCATATCAAGTGCTGAGTCTGAAAATTCATTTGTGAATCCAATTCACACCAAAACTAAAGCAATTGAATCAGATTGTCTGAGAAGGAATTGCAACCTCTGTGATTGCGACTGGGGGATTTGTTCTCAATGAGCAGTGTTGAGGACTGAGTCACTGAAGCTTTTGTAGCCAGGGAGTGATAGTCTTGAGATTGTGAAGCTTGTGTAGCCAAGGACAATCTTACTATTGTATTTGTGAAAGACAATAGTGAATTTCTCCAATCATCATAGGAGAAGAGTGGATTAAGGGATTACACCACCCTGAACCACTACAAACCTTTGTGTTCATTTACTTACTGCACTTTACTTTACGGCATTGCTTTACTGCATTTTATTCGTACACTGTGTCTGTTTAATCTACTTTGAAACAACTTTTAAAAAGGGATTTATCCGCTGCCCAAAAGCTTTTAAAACAAGAAAAGCTTTTGAAACTCCAATATAGAAATTCACCCCCACCCCTCTGACTATATTCACACCCTTCTCTGGGACCAACACATTGAATTTCATATACTGCATTTGCCATAGCCCTATATTCAGCCTCTGAAGAACGTCTTGCTATAGTGGTTTGTTTC
The DNA here is from genome assembly GCA_026214975.1 of Gentiana macrophylla. NCBI lineage: Eukaryota > Viridiplantae > Streptophyta > Magnoliopsida > Gentianales > Gentianaceae > Gentiana > Gentiana macrophylla. Next base: position 66,395,538 of record CM047810.1, read on the forward strand.
CTTGCCTTTCAAGATATTGGTGCATCCCCTAGGAACATAATGTAGCCTGATATTTATTTTCTTATTTCAGGACAACCAGCCCAATCATTGTCTAGAAAACCTTTGAGCACAAAATTATTGTCTGCTGAGAACAATATTTCTTGACCAGGATTAGCCATCAAATACCTCAGCAGCCTGTGGGTTTCCTTCAAATGATTTTTAGTAGGAGTGTCTAGAAATTGACTCAGTTGCTGAACTTCAAAGGCAATATTTGGTCTGGTAAAAGTAAGATAGATGAGTTTGCCCACTACTGATCTGTAAGCAGTATTATCTTCCAAAAGTGGTGAATTACCATGCTATATAGTTTGCTTAGACTCCACAGATATCTTAGAAGATATTTCTCTAAAAAATTCATATTCTTCTAGGAGATTAAGAGTGTATTTTCTTTAGGAAATAGATATTCCTGTAAGAGTCCTAGCAGCATCAATACCTAGGAAATATATCAATTATCTAAGATCCTTTATAGTGAATTGCTGATGTAGGGCATTCTTGACCTACTGAATCAATTGCTCACTAGGGCTTGCTGCTATAATGTCATCTACATAGACCAATAAGGCAATAAAGGACTGACTGGACCCTTTTATAAATAAACTATGGTCATTCTTAGATTGAAGAAATCCTTGTGCTTCCAAGGACTCAGTTAACTTTCAATTCCATTGTCTGCTGGCTTGCTTGAGGACATACAATGATTTTATGAGTTTGAAAACTTGATTTGGTTTAGTTGCTACACAACCTGGGGATAATTGCATGTACACTTCTTCATGTAAATCTCAATGTAAGAATGCATTGTTGACATCTATCTGATGTAGATGTCAAATGTTAGCTACTGATGATGCTGCTAGTAGATTTCTAAATGTTGTAATCTTGACAACAAGAGAAAAGGTTTCTCGATAATCAATGTGTTAGGAACATTTTATTATGTTTTGATGATGGTCATACTATCTGTTATAGCAAGCCTGAAATAAGTTAGAATTCTCTGTTTAAGTCTTAACTTAGAGTTTGACATGTTGTATAAGTTGAGTCAGACAAGTATTGTACTAGTTGGTAGGACGGCTAAGTAAAAACAGATACCCGGCAGAGTGAAGCCAGCCAAGTACTAGCATAGAAGTATGAAGACATTATGGTCAGACTTATAACCAAGGAAGTCTGTGATGACCTTGGATAAGTCTAAGTAATGAAATAAATTTTCAAATATGGTGTACACTGATCTCACCCAAATCAAGGATCAGTGAAGTACAAAAAGTACTCGAAAGAATTAAAGAAAACAACAATGTAGTAAACCGGCAAAGTAAACTGACTTTCGGATGAGTAAAGACAGAGCAGTGAAGGAAGAGCCAAACAGCCAAGACAGAAGAATCATTTAACCATTCAGGGAACGATCAAGTAAACTTTACTCATTCAAATTTCAAATGATGAAGATCAAACATTAAATGTGTTAGGAACATTTTTTGATGATGGTCATACTAGCTGTTATAGCAAGCCTGAAATAAGTTAGAACTCTCTGTATAAGTCTTTACTTAGAGTCTGACATGTTGTATAAGTTAGGTCAGACAAGTATTGTACTAGTTGGTAGGACGGCAAAGCAAAAATAGATATTCGGCAAAGTAAAGCCAGCAAAGCACCAGCAGAGAAGTAATGAAGACATTATGGTCTGACTTATAACCAAGGAAGTCTGTGATGACCTTGGATAAGTCTAAGTTATGTTTTTAAGTGATGAAAATCAATGTTCAAATATGGTGTACACTGGTCTCACCCAAATCAAGGATCAGTGAAGTACAAAGACTCTCCTAATACTAGAACAAAGAAGGAAACAGTGAATCGGCTGAGTAGACTGACCTTCGGCAAAGTGAAAACAAAACAGCGAAGAAAGAACTAACGGCTAAGTCAGAAGGCTCACTCGACCGTTCTGAAAATGGCGAAGTAACACTTACCAGATCAGATTTAATATATGTGTTGAAGATACAGAAGATCATGCATTAAATGCACAATCAATAGAGGATCAATCAAGGACGGATTTTCTGCTATACGTTTGAAGAAAGAATCCGATCACTGAAATCAAGGAGAATACAATTAAGGGGGAATCAAGAATAAAATCAAGGATTATTCCTCATTAATATAGCCATCATCGGGAATTTCAAAACCAAAGTTACTCAAGGCTATAAATAGAAGGCATTGACAGAAAAACAATACAACGATTTGAAAAAGAAAAATCAAGCGAAAAACTCACAATTTGAAAAGCTCTCTCTCGAACTTACAAGGAGACATCTAGTGATCAACTCAAATATCGAAACTACAAAGTCATACTCGTAAATGAGATTGATCAAGCAAGTGTGTGAATCACATTCACATCAAATCAAGCAAATCAATCGAGGCAATCGAGAAGGAGTTGAATCTGTGATAGCTATTGAAGGATCTTGATCTTAAGAAGCGATGAAAGGGAAGAAGTGAATCATCAAGCACATTGCGATCAAGGAGTGATAGTCTTATAGATTGTGAAGCTTGGGAAGCCAAGGACAATCATACTATTGTATCAGTGAAAACAACAGTGAATTCCTCCAATCATCACAGGAGAAGAGTGGATTAAGGGATTACACCACCCTGAACCACTATAAGCCTTGTGTCAATTTAATTTCTGCAATTTACTTTACAGCATTCATTTAATTTGCATACATCAAAATTTACATCTGTGACTGTCTAAACAGATTTGAAAACAATATAGTAAGAAGGGACTTATCCGCTGCCCAAAAGCTTTTAAACACAAGAAAAGTTTTTGAAACTCCACTATAGTCATTCACCCCCCCCTCTGACTATAGTTTCACCCTTCTCTGGGATCAACAATTGGTATCGGAGCAGTGTTCTTAGTATCGAGAACTGCTCGAGATCTAATTTCACGGTTATAAGGAGATAACATATTTTCAAAGTAGTTTTCAAATCTGAGTTTTTCATACACTTACATTTATATCTTCAATTGCACTGATGGATTCCTCAACCTTCTTGTCAAAAGTACCTGTGTTTAATGTTAACAATTTTGATGAATATAAAATAAGAATGCTATCTCATCTTGCGAAGAACTCATGAAGAGATCTTTGGATGTAATCAATGATGGACCAATCTAAATCACTACGGTGGTAAGCACGAGGAGCGAGATCAAGGAAAGGAAATTGACAAACCTAAAAAGGATTGACCAAAAGATGACGGAGAAGAGCAAATCGGACTTTGTTGCAAAAGACATGATCTTGAAGACCCTAGACAACAACATGTTCATGAGAATCAAAGACGCAAAAGCGACAAAGGAGATGTGGGACAAGCTATCATTGATAAATGAAGGATCTCAAGCGATTAAGAAAAACAAATTATCTCATTGCAAAACAGAAATTTGAGAACTTTAAAATGAAGGCTGGTGAATCCATTGATCAAATGGACAACAGATTCTCAAGCATCATCAGTGAATTACAACAGCTTGGACACACATATCCCCAGAAAGAAGTATGCTTGAAGATCTTGAGAGGACTACCTGAAAGATGGAAGATCATAACATCAGTAATCAGAGGAACAACAAATCTTGCAAGCACTGACACTCGACAATCGATGTCCCAATTAAAAGCTCATGAATTCGAATTGAGCGGCGAAGATGGTGCTCCGGCAGACACACAAAATCAACGCATTAGTTGCATCCCAAAAAAGTAACTTTGCCGAATGCATCGACAAAGAGACACATGAACTAAAAGAATGGTAGCTTTATTAGTTAAACGTTTTGACAGGTTTAAAAAGAAACCATTCAAAGGAAATTCTTCGTCAAACAAAAATTCAAGCTCAAACAGAGACATGAAGAAGAAAGATGAAGAATATAGATGCTTCAACTGCAACAAGAAAGGTCACTTCAAGGTGATTGTCCCAAGAGAATGACAAAGATGATGAAAAGAAGAAATATTGAGCATCCGAAAAGAAAAAGAGCAAGAAGGCACTTAAAGCGTAATCCAAAGAAGGAAAAGCACGAAGAATCATCCGATAATGACTCGAGACAGCGATGATGAAGAAGGCATTTCGAGAAAATGAAAAAGCATGCCTATGCCTCATGACCAAAGAATTGGATGAAGATAAAAGTGATAGCTCAGACACTGAGGAAACAAGCCTAGGTTTAATGGCTAAAGAATCGAGATGAAGCCGAGGTAACATCTAGTTCCTGTTCTTCATCTAATGCATCCACATCTAACATTTGCACAATCCTCTAGTCTCCCATTAGATACAATGAGACCTAGTCCAAAATCTCATGACTAAATTTGATGAAATTGAAAAGAATCATGAAATTCTCGGAAAAGGAATGCAAGGATCTAAGAAAAGAGAATAAGAGGTTAAAGAAAGAACTGGATAAAGCAAAAAAAGTTTGAATTAACTAGTAAGAGACCTACTTAAATGATCAACAAAAAGCGAGATGATCATACATCCATTACTAATGAGATCGATTAAGAAAATCTCCTCACCAAAGAAGGTATCCACTTTGCACCACTAAAAGCACCAGCTTACAAACCCTCAAAAAGGTTTGGATCCAGATCTGGTCATGGCTACAACAGTCAGGATGAAAGTAGGAATAATGGTCAACACCATTCTAAATTCAGAACCACTAGTGGACCAAAATTTAGAAAGGGACAGACCATGATACCAACAGATCATCCTGTTCGGTGAAGTCAAAACCCAGTGTAGTGAAACAAAGAAATCAAATCCTCATTCCAGTCAATCAAGAACAACAGACATCTGAAAGGTAAAGGCAGACTTTACCCCTCAGAGGATGATTGGAATGTTGCACCTCCAAAATACAAGAGGAAACCATTTCACAAAATGCATCATATGTTTAAGAAAAACCAATCTGTTCCTAGACACATGAAGCAAGAAAGGTTTCCTACTGCATATTGGAAAGTGAAGAAGGATGTAAATGCACCAAAAGGTGGAGAAAAGTATCAAAATACCTTCAGTAAAAATACTAGGAGCTATTCTGCTATGCCTTACACATATGAAGTTGATGACTTCAATTATCCAAAAGAAGACCTTTTGGATACACCTCGGTATGGGAGGCATGATTGCTATGCAGTATGGACCCAAACAAAGTTGGGTACCTAAACTTAATTAACTGCTTTTGCAGGATGTCTGGTACATAGACAAAGTGGATGTTCCGGACACATGACAGAAAAACAAGAAATGGCTCACTGATTTCAAAGCCTTTGATGGACCCAAAGTCACATTTGGAGGTAAAGAAAACCTGGCAAGATTAAGGGGAAGGCACAATACTCAAGAACAATCTAAAGATTCAAAATGTGGCATATGTCAAGGGACTTAACTTCAATCATGAGCATCGAGTCAATTACGTGACAAAGGCTACAATGTGCACTTCAACAAAGAAGGATGCAAAGTGATTCACAGTCAAACCAACACAGTAGTTCTTGCGGGTAGAAGACAAGACAACATGTATGTGGTGGATGGAAAACAAACCAAGGCGAAACATGTCTACTTGTCAAAAATAAACAATCAACAAGTTTGGATTTGGCACGAAAGATTAAATCACCTAAATGTCAAGACCATCAACAAACTATCAAGGAGCAAGTTAGTTGAAGGCCTGCCAGAGATCACATTCAAGAAAGAAAGTCTATGTGATGCTTGTTAGAAAGGAAAACAAATAAAAAGTTCATTCAAGTCAAAGCCTCATCAATCTACAACAAGAGTTCTACATCTGTTACACATGGACCTGTTTGGACCAGTCACACCAGTAAGTGTGAGTGGTAATAAATATACTCTTGTAGTGGTGGATGACTTCTCAAAGTTCACCTGGACCATTTTCATGAACAAGAAGAAAGAAACACTCAAGAAGCTGCCAGTTTTGCTTAGAAGACTCCAGAATGAAAAAGAGCTAAAGATTATCAAGATCGGATCGATAGAGGCAATCTTTGAATTTCTAAATGAAATTATCGAGAACCTATTGTGAAGAAAATGGAGTGTTACATCAACTATCTGCAGCAGGAACTCCACAACAAAATGGTGTAGCAGAAAGAAGAAACAGAACCATCAAGGAAGCAGTCATGACAATGATAGCAGAAGCATGCTTACCAAAGAGATTCTGGGCTGAAGCAGCAAACACAGCATGCCATACACAAAACAGATCAATCATCAACAAACATCATGGAAAGACTCCATATGAAATATGGAATGGTAGAAAACCTAATATCTCATATTTTCATATGTTTGGATCAAAATGTTTTGTCTTAAACAAGATGTCACCGCATACCTTTGATGAGAAGGCTGATGAAGCAATCTTCATGGGATACTCAGACACCAGCAAAGCATTTAGAGTACTCAATAAAAGAACCTTGGTGATTGAAGAATCAATACATGTAGTTTTTGATGAACCAAATACAAATGGTGAAGATCTTCAAGATCAAGAAGAGAAAGCAGGACAAAGGGAAATCTATACAAATGCAACCATACCAGCTACCATCCTAATTCATCATTTTGAAAATCAAGAAGAACCACTTACCAATACAACAGATGAAGCACCTGAAGTTGAAGTTCATGCTTAGCATGAAGGTATGGAAGCACCAAGTAAAGAACAACTTCAACCAGATCCAAATTGGCTAAGAGACCATCCTGAAGAACAAGTCATTGGAGATATTCACACAAGAGTCAGAACTGTAAGACAAGCTGGAGCACATGCTAACTTGCTTTCTATCACAAGTGGAACCCAAGACAATAGATGATGCAATCCAAGATGCAGATTGGATCACAAATGGCATGCAAGAAGAACTAAATGAATTTGAAAGAAATGAAGTCTCGAACTTGTTGACAGACTGAAATGGCCAACAACATCGGTGCAAAATGGGTATTCAGAACAAGATGGATGAGCAAGGAACTGGTTGTCAAAAACAAAGCAAGGCTAGTTGCAAAAGGCTATTCCCAAGCTGAAGGAATAGATTATGATGAAACATTTGCACAAGTAGCAAGATTGGAAGCAATCAGACTCTTTCTAGCATTTGCTGCACACAAAGACTTCAAAGTCTATCAAATGGATGTAAAGAGTGCATTCCTAAATGGACTTTTGGAAGAAGAAGTTTATGTAGAACAACCTCCTGGATTTCAAATTAAAGGAAAAGAAGACAAAGTATACAAACTCAATAAGGCCCTCTATGGCCTCAAACAGCACCTAGAGCACTGGTATGAAACACTATCACAATTTACGATCAAGAATGGATTCAACAAAGGAACTATTGACAAGACTCTATTCAAACTAGAGGAAGGAGCAAGCACTTTGCTAGTACAAATCTATGTTGATGATATAATCTTTGGATCCGAAGATGAAAAGTCGTGGTGAGAAATTTGCAAACTGATGAAGAGCAAATTTGAGATGAGCATGATAGGTGAATTAAACTACTTCCTTGGCCTTCAAGTAAAGCAAATGAAGGATGGCATCTTCATTAGCCAAGCCAAGTATACAAGAGACTTGATACACAAATATGGGATGGATACAAGTGGCACAAAGAGACACACCAATGTGTGCGAGTCATACTTGGAAAAGATGAAGGAGGAAAAGATGTTGATCGAAAAAATGTATAGAGGAATTATTGGATCATTATTGTACTTAATCGCTAGCGAGACTGGACATAGCATTTGCAAAGAGGAGTGTGTGCAAGATTTCAAGCTCAACCAAAAGAATCACATCTTCTAGCGGCTAAAAGGATAATCAAATACTTGAAAAACACTGTAAATGTTGGTATTTGGTATCCAAAGATGGAGGATTTAAATTAATATCATATTCGGACTCGACTATCTTTGGATGCAAAATAGATAGAAAAAGCACCTCTGAACATGCCAAATGCTAGGAACCGGACTAGTTTCTTGGTTCGAAGGAAAAGCAAAACTCCATATCTACATCAACAAACAAGCGCGAATATATAGCGGCGGTAGTCATTGTGCACAAATACTTTGGATAAGACAACGACTAAGGGATTATGGACTGGAAGAGAAAACAATTCCAATCATGTGTGATAACACAAGTGCAATATCTATTACTGAAAATCCAGTATTGCATTCAAGAACAAAGCACATTGATGTAAGACATCATTTCATCAAGAGACCATGTTGAAAAGGGGGATGTCATCCTAAAACACATACCCACTGAAGATCAATTGGCTGACATCTTCACTAAACCACTCAATTATGAAAGATTCAGTAAGCTAAGAACTGAGTTAGGAATGATTGAAATTGAATAAGTATCAAATAGCGGCTAATCGAGTAATCGGCTAAGTGACTTCATTAATCGGTACGACGACCTTTGCCGTTACGAGAGATGCAAACAAGTAAGGCAATCGTATCCAAATAAGATAACTTAACCGATTGTTAGAAGCAGTTAAATGGAGCAACTCGAGTGAAGAACTCATTTGGATCGGCTAAGTGACCACCAAGGCACTTCACCGAAATAAAGACTTGGATAAATTAAAAGTGTGAACAAAATCAATTCTGATTACACGTGGAGAATAAGGAAATTATGGAGGATTATTCTGTGAAAGATTACACACGTATGATCATGGAGGTAATTATATTATTTTTCGAATTAAAAACTCCTCGATTCTCGGGCTCTATCATTACTTACCTCAAACCACTCCCCCATTCCACTCGAATATCGCGATTTGCATACACAAAATCACGCCATTATGTCACAAAATCCTTCCATTTTCAAAACCACGTTCACACTATCCAAATCACACTATATAAACAGACTTAGAGATTTTCAGAATTCTTTACGCTCTCTTGCAAATTACAAACCCAATCTCTGATTTTCCCTAAAAAAACTTGAAGAACTCCTTCCTAAACATCTATCTATTATCAATGGCTTCATCTTCCACAATTTCTCCCACTGAAAAATACTATGAAAAATCAATCATCACTGGTTCGTTTTTCAAACCTGAACACTATCTATCGTTTTGTGATAATGATGCAAAAGCTCAACGCTTGGTTGATTGTTGTTCAAATTTGGGGCTGATGACTTTTCTAAATCCCCCAATTATGGGAATCTGCTATGAAAACCTGATCGCATTCTGGAAAAATGCCAAGTTTGTGCCCAGCACAAAGAAAACTGAGGTCGACTTCATGAAAAGTTCAATTTTTGGGAAAGAGATAGTCATCACGCCTGGACTTCTCAATAGGTTCCTACAATTACCAATGATAGGCCCGCACAATGTCAAGTTTGTACAGATGACATCACAAAATTCAATTTGAGATAGCCAAAATCCGAGGAAAAACAACAAAACATACAATCTACCTAGATCAACACTCAAACTTCCGTTTGCCGAGTTTGCACCAGTCATCACCAAGAATATCGAAGGAAGAAAAGGATCCATGGAAAACTGGTGAGGTTCGGATCAGATTGATGGCCATCATCTACGAACCCATCAAATTCGACTGGGCAACTTTTGTATTCAATAGACTACGGGATCGGATACAAAAGGAATTTGACCTTTCAATTACGGCACCAAACAAGGGTTTGCGGAAGAAAGGTGATTTACGGGAAAGAAATCATACGGGTTCCCTCTTCAACACCTGTTCAACGCATTGAACGTGAAACCCACAAATCTGCAGTCCCCACACAAGTCAAAGACGATGTTCACTTACATCAAGGCGTCCATGAAGCCCAAACCCATAACTGGGAGCAAAGAAAGTAGCCTGAAGGCGAGAGATCGAGAGTGGGACGAAGAACTGCATCCTGGCATAAATGAAAACATCTCTCCGCTGGAACCAACAAATTAATTGACTCTGTGACGATCGGTGATGACACGTAAAGCGAGAAGAAGAAAAGCAACAAGAGGAAATCACCTACCTAGAGGAAGGTGAAGAAGGATATAGAATCACTTCATCTGAAGAGGAGGAGATACATGAGGAAGAGGATGAGTCAGAGGATGAACGTTCAGAAGGAGGAAATCTTGAAGCAATTCAAGAAGATTTGGGGATTTCTGATGATGAACTGACTCTCCAAGAAGTGCTTTTCAAAAGCACAGGCAAAGTTGACAACCAGCTAAGTGAGCCAGCTGATAAAGCTCACTCAGCCGAACTTGTCAACTCCCCCACAATTGCACAAGGGGGAACAGTGGTAGATGAAGCAGTCCACACTCAACAAGAACAGATGGAAGAAAAAGAAGAAGAAGCACAAAATGAAAAGGAAGAGGAAGAAGAAGAAAATGAAGAAATTGAAGTGGAAAATGAAAAGAAGCAAGGTAAAGATGCTGAGGATGAAACTGATGGGGATGAAGAGGATGTTCATGTGGCACCAGAAGAAATTGATCCAGAGAGAGTCTTCAATCTGGACATTCAACCCCTCATTGTGGACATGGAAAGGCAATATTACAGCAGGCAAAGCCTGAAGAATGCCTTACGGAGTGAAGCAACCTCCTTCAATCACAAGATTGAGGCTCTCATCAGCCATATCAAGATCCAAGATGAGGTCATGGAGAGACAAGGAAATTTACTTTGCAACTTACAGCAACTCATCCCTCATCATGTCCAAACAAATCTTGAGTTCCTTGCTGAAACAACTGACAATAATCTCAAACCATTTGTGGACAAGCTAAATGCTCACACTCAACAAATTCAGCGTCTGGATAAGATAATGGAGCATTCTGGCAAGCAGCTGGACTTTCTAATCAAAGTTGGTGAGGCCAACAACAAAATACTGGAGAAAAAGTATGGCCCTCTCCCTGAGTCTGAAGCAGCAATTGCAGACCTTGAAGCAAGTTTTGATGCTGCCACAAAGGGGGAAGGAAACTCAAAGCCTGAGAGCTCCAGTGGAAAGGAAAAGGGCAGCAAAGGCAAGGACAAAGAAAGGCAAAGCATCGAGTTTGAAGAAATGAAGAAGAAAACCAGCTACTGTCAATAAGCTAATTCAATTAATTTTATCATTTGCCTTTGTCGTTTAAATAAAAAGATGCAATATCTTATTGCCCTGAGATGGATGAGTTTTTATTCAGTTGTTTATTATGAAAAATTTTGATTACTTATGTTCAGGCTTATGAGGGTTTTGGCATCATCAAAAAGGGGGAAATTGTTAGGAACATTTTTGATGATGGCCATACTAATTTGTTATAGCAAGCCTGAAATAAGTTAGAACTCTCTGTATAAGTCTTTACTTAGAGTCTTACATGTTGTATAAGTTAGGTCAGACAAGTATTGTACTAGTTGGTAGGACGGCAAAGCAAAAACATATATTCGGCAAAGTAAAGCCAAAGAAAGCACCAAAGAGAGAAGTAATGAAGACATTATGGTCGACTTATAACCAAGGAAGTCCAGTGATGACCTTGGATAAGTCTAAGTTATGTTTTTAAGTGATGAAACTCAATGTTCAAATATGGTGTACACTCGGTCTCACCCAAATCAAGGATCAGTGAAGTACAAAGACTCTCCTAATACTAGAACAAAGAAGGAAACATTGAATCGGTGAGTAGACCGACCTTCGACAACGTGAAAACAAAACAAATGAAGAAAGAACTAACGGCTAAGTCGGAAGGCTCACTCGACCGCTCGAAAGCGCAAGCGCGTAACACTTACCAGATCGATTTAATATATGTGTTGAAGATACAAAAGATCATGCATTAAATGCACAATCAATAGAGGATCAATCAAGGACGGATTTTCTGCTATACGTTTGAAGAAAGAATCCGATCAACAAAATCAAGGAGAATACAATTAAGGGGAATCAAGAATAAAATCAAGGATTATTCCTCATTAATATAGCCAACGGACGGAATTTCAAAACCAAAGTTACTCAAGGCTATAAATAGAAGGCATTGACAGAAAAACAATACAACGATTTGAAAAAGAAAAAATCAAGCAGAAACTCTGTCAATTTGAAAAGCTCTCTCTCTGAACTTACAAGGAGACATCTAGCGATCAACTCAAATATCAGAACTACAAAGTCATACTCAGAAATGAGATTGATCAAGCAAGTGTGTGAATCACATTCACATCAAACTGAAGCAACTGAATCAGAGGCAATCTGAGAAGGAGTTGAATCTGTGATAGCTATTGAAGGATCTTGATCTTAGTGGCAGCAAAGGGAAGACTGAATCACTGAAGCTGTTGCAGTCAAGGAGTGATAGTCTTGTAGATTGTGAAGCTTGGGAAGCCAAGGACAATCATACTATTGTATCAGTGAAAACAATAGTGAATTCCTCCAATCATCACAGGAGAAGAGTGGATTAAGGGATTACACCACCCTGAACCACTATAAGCCTTGTGTCAATTTAATTTCTGCAATTTACTTTATAGCATTCATTTAATTTGCATACATCAAAATTTACATATGTGACTGTCTAAACAGATTTGAAAACAATATAGTAAGAAGGGACTTATCCGCTGCCCAAAAGCTTTTAAACAAAAGAAAAGTTTTTGAAACTCCACTATAGTCATTCACCCCCCCCCCCCCTCTGACTATAGTTTCACCCTTCTCTAGGACCAACAAAATGCACAATCAATTGAGGATCAATCAATGACGGATTTTCTAATAAACGTTTGAGGAAAAATCCGATCACTTTAAACAAGGAGAATATAATTAAGGGGGAATCAAGAATTAAATCAAGGATTATTCTCCACATTAAATAGCCAACGGACGGAAATTCAAATCAAGGATTATCAAGGTTATAAATAGAAGGCATTGACAGAAAAGAAAAAAAAACAAACAATTAAGTCTGAAAAAATACAAGCAGAAACACTATCAAAGTAAAAAGCCTTCCATCCACATTTCAAGAGGAAATATCTGAGATCAACTCAGGAATCGAACTTCAATTGCAAATCAAGCTCGAGATTGATCAACAAATTTGTGAATCCAATTCACATCAACTAAGGCAATTGAATCAGAGAAATCTGATAAGGAGTTGCAACCTTTGTGATAGCTGCTAAAAGATTTGTTCTCAAGGAGCAGTGATAGAGACTGAATCACTGAAGCTTTTGACGCCAGGGAGTGATAGTCCTAAAGATTGTGAAACTTGTGTAGTCAAGGACATTCGTACTATTGTATCTGTGAAAACAATAGTGAATTCCTCCAATCATCACAGGAGAAGAGTGGATTAAGGGATTACACCACCCTGAACCACTATAAACCCTTGTGTCTATTTACTTTCAAAGAATTTACCTTACATCACTTTATTTCATTATACACTCTATATCCGTGATTGCATAAACTACTTTGAAACAACATTTTAAGAAGGACTTATCTGCTGCCTAAAAGCTTTTAAATACAAGAAAAGTTTTTGAAACTCCACTATAGTCATTCACCCCCCCCAACCCTTGACTATAGTTTTACCCTTCTCTCGGGACCAATAATTGGTATTGGAGCGGAGTTCATTGTATCGTAACACATTCGATTCGATTTACAGTAACAATGAGATCACAAATTTTCAAAGTAGTTTTCAAATTTGTGCTTTCTATATATATATATATATTATTTGTATTTATGGATTCCTCAAATTTTATGTCAAAGGTACCTATATTGAATGTTAATAATTTTGATGAATATAAAATAAGAATGTTGTCTCATCTTGCAGCAACTCATGAGGAGATGCTGGATGTAATCAATGATGGCCCAATCGAGATCACAACTGTGGTAACCACAGGAGCAGATCAAGGAAAAGTAATAGATAAACTCAAGAAAGATTGGACAAAGGATGACAGGAGAAGAGCAAACCTTGAATTTGTTGCAAAAGACATGATTTTGAAGACTCTGGACACTAATATGTTCATGGGGATCAAATATTGCAAAACAGCAAAGGAGATGTGGGACAAATTAGCACTAATCAATGAAGGATCAGAAGCAGTTAAAGAAAACAAATTATCTGTTGCAAAACAGAAATTTGAGAACTTCAAAATGAAGGCTAGCAAAACCATTGATCAAATGGACAACATATTCTCAAGCATCATCAGTGAACTGCAACAACTTGGACACACATATCCACAGAAAGAAGTGTGCCTGAAGATCTTAAGAGGCTTACCTGAAAGATGGAAGATCATCACATCAGTAATCAGAGAAACAACAAATCATGCAAACACTAATACCTTAACTCTAATGTCTCAACTAAAGGCTCATGAATTTGAGTTGAACGGCGAAGATAGTGCACCAGCAGAGGCACATAAAGCCAGTGCACTGATTGCACCCCATCAAAGTAACACAGCTGATGGAAACAGTAAAGAGACACAAGAGCTGAAGGAATAGGTAGCTTTACTGGTAAAACATTTTTACATGTTTAGCAAGAAGAAGCAATTCAAATGAGGTTCATCATCATACAAGAAGTCTAGCACAAGCAAAGACATGAAGAAAAAGGATGATGAAAACAGATGCTTCAACTGCAAGAAGAAAGGTCATTTCAAGGCTGATTGCCCTGAAGAAAAAGTAAAATATGAGGATAAAAAGAAATACAAGACAATTGAAAAGAGAAAAAGAAAGAAGGCACTCAAAGCTAAAACTAGCAGTGAAAAGAATGAAGAATCATCTGAAAATGATTCTGGTGATGTTGATGAAGCTGACAGCTCAGACAACGAAAATGCTTACCTATGCTTTTTGGCTAAAGAATCTAATAAGACTGAGGTAACATCCAGCTCACACTCATCATCTAGTGCATCCACATCTGACACTGCACAATCTTCTATTCTCCCACTAGATTCTGCAAACCTAATCCAAAATCTCATGAGCAGATTTGAAGAAATTGAGATGAATCATAAAATTCTGGAACAGGAATGTGAGAATCTAATAAAGGAAAATAAAAGATTAAAGAGAGAACTGGACAAAGTAAAAGCGGAACAAACTAGTAAGGAGATCCACTCAACTGGTCAACAAGCAGCAGATGATCACCCATCCAATGTTGAAAGACCAGTTGAGAAATTCTCCCTACCAGTTAAGATCACTACTGCACCACTTAGTGCACCAGCTTACAAACCCCCAAAAAGGTTTGGATCCAGATCTGCTCTTGGCTACAACAGTCAGGATGACAATAGGAACAATAGACAACCCAAATCTGAATCTAGGACCAAGACTAGACAAAAATTCAGAAAAGGACAGGTCATAGTTTCTACCACTCATCCTGCACCGGTGAAGTCAAAACCCAGTGTAGTGAAACAACAGAGTAAATCATCTATCTTTCCAAATAAAGGCAAAATAGTCAGGAAGGTAAGGAAAGGAAAGACTTTACCCTTCTGATCATGATTGGAATATAACACCCTCAGAATATAAGAAGAAACCATTTCATAACATGCATCATGTGTTCAAGAAAAGCCAGCCAAGGCATATTCCTGGACACAAGAAGCAACATGGAAATAAGGTTCCTTCTACATATTGGAGAGTGACAAAGGACGCAAATGCACCAAAAAGTAGAGAAAAGTATCCGAATACCTTTAGTAGAAAGATTAGAGTGCATTCTTCCATGCCTTATACATATGAAGTTGATGACTTCAACTATCCAAAAAGAAGATCATTTGGATATACACTTGGAGTAGGAGGCATGACTGCTAACAAGCATGGACCCAAACAGTGTTGGGTACCTAAACAAAATTGATTTGTTTTGTAGGATGTCTAGTATATGGATAGTGGATGTTCCAGACACATGACAGGGAACAAGGGATGGCAGTGACTTTAAAGCTTTTGATGGACTCAAAGTTACTTTTGGAGGCAAAGAAAAACCTGGTAAAATTAAGGAGGAAGGCATAACGCTCAAAACAGTTTGAATATTCATGATATGGCTTATGTTAAAGGACTGAATTTCAATATATTATGTATCAGTCGATTTTAGGACAAAGGCTACAATGTGCACTTCAACAAGGAAGGATGCAAAGTTATTCACAATCAAACCAACACAGTTGTACTTGTGGGAAGGAGAGAAGCCAACATGTATGTGGTAGATTGGAAGACAGCAAGGGCAGAAACATGTTTGTTTGTCAAAAGTAAACAATCAACCAACTTCAAAACCATCAACACACTGTCAAAGAACAAGCTAGTTGAAGGATTACAAGAGATCACATTCAAGAAATAAGGTCTATGTGATTCATGTCAAAAAGGGAAACAAATTAAAAGCTCCTTCAAGTCAAAGCCCTATCAGTCAACAACAAGAATCTTACATCTATTGCATATGGATCTTTTTGGACCAGTCACACCAGTCAGTGTAAGTGGAAAGAAATACACTCTAGTAGTGGTGGATGACTTCTCCAAATTCACCTGGACCATATTCATGAACAAGAAAAGAGAAACACTCAAAAAGCTACCAGACTTGTTAAGAAGAATTCAAAATGAAAAGGAGCCAAAGATCATCAAGATCAGATCCGATAGAGGCACAGAGTTTCTAAATGAAGTTATCAGAACCTACTGTGAAGAAAATGGAGTACTGCATCAACTTATCAACAGCAGGGACTCCACAACAGAATGGTGTAGCTGAAAGAAGAAACAAGACACTCAAATAAGCAGTCAGAACAATGATTGCAGAAGCAAGTTTGCCAAGGAGATTTTGGGCTGAAGCAACAAATACAGCATGTTATACTCAAAACAGATCAATCATCAACAAACATCATGGAAAAACACCATATGAAATATGGAATGGAAGAAAACCTAACATTTCACACTTACATATGTTTGGATCCAAATGCTTTGTTTTGAACAGGAATCAACTGCATACTTTTGATGAAAAAGTAGATGAAGCAATCTTCATAGAATACTCAGACACTAGAAAAGCTTTCAGAGTGCTCAAAAAAAGGACTTTGGTAATTGAAGAATCAATTCATGTAGTCTTTGATGAACTAAACACAAATGGTGAAAGCCTTCAAAAATTTGAAGAAGAAGCAGGTCAAAGATAGGTTTATATGATACAACAGTACCAGTTACTGTTGGAAAGGTGTCCTAAACCCAATCGGGTTGGACCGGATCCGACCGGGTCAGGTCATTTACAGTCTATTTAGTTCATGTAATAACTTTATTATGATTAATAAAAGCACTTATGTTATTATATATTGTTTGTCTTCATATTATTTGTTGTATATATATAGTAACGTCCCTAGTATCAATCATGATAGAGAAACCATGATAGTGATTATGGTTGATGAGATCTCTAATCACTATAACAAGGTTGGTACTTAAATGTCTCTAGTCTTACATATTATCAAATGGGACATTGATAGTATAATCGGACTAGCACGTATTGGATGTCTTCTATCTTTTAGAAGGTAGGGATAGATCTCGTCTATCGAAGTGTAGACACTTGGACCGTATGCGTGGGCGTGTATTAGAGAATGCGTCGTTAGATCGACCCACTTACATTAAGTGTCACACTATGTGGCGGTTGTGTAATTATCCTTTTGACCGAGTCTTCATGGCATCACGGTGTGGATTGTCATGCTTTGACACTATTGAGATTTCTCCTAACCACGGGCGATCATGCGGTAGTGATTGGGTATGATATTGAAGCATCGCGGAGTATACATGATTGGTCATCCGGGAATCGCGTATCCTATGATTGGGATCGAATATCCGAAATGGCCTTCTTATAAGGAATGTCTCGCTCTCGAGAATCTTTGCAAAGTGGGAGTAAATGTGTTATTCCGAGAGAGCATCATATCCAGATTATAAGATACGATCGTCAATGTATTGACACTCGAGATACGATCGTATGGATATTGTTACAAATGATAGGATTGTAAGTTACACGGTAATCGCTTCACATGAAAGGTAGTAGTCATTGCTTTTGACTCTTCCGATAATGGGGTCACGGTGTGTTGCTAGACGCTATCCCGTGATCGTTAGGTATGAAGGGCATTTTAGTAAATTGCACTTTGTGTCTACGGCCAACATATTCGAAGCCTATCGGGTCACACACATATGAACATCGAGTCGGATTAAAATGCGGTTATAGTTGATAACCAAATAAGGAAAGTTTATCTCTGACTATAAAGGTTATAGTGGTAAATTAATATGGTGGTGTTTATTTATTATGAATAAATAAAACACAAGATATTAATTGTATATAAATTATATTAATTAAAGAATATTCCGGAAGTCAATTTGTTGACTAATGGGGCGCCACTTTTGAGTGTATGAGATACACTTGGATTGTGCACTTTAATTAATAAATATTGCCATAATATTAATATAGGATATTAATTGATTTTGCAAAAATAGATTTATGGTAATAAGATAATTATAATCAATATATGATATTGACAAAATAAATTATAATAAAAGAGATAAATCAATCTAATTGATTTTCCTTATTTTATTAGGAAAAGGTTTTCTTCTCCTCCACACTTGAGATGGGGCACCACCTCCTCTATAAAAAGGAAGTGGGTGTCAAGCTCTTTTGTACAACACAATTGCAAGAGTTCATAATTCTTGTGTAAAATAGAGAGCTCTCCATAGTGAGTTTGTGAGAGAAGAAAAGGTCCGGTCTAGCAGCCGGAGTTTTTCTGATAGCAATCCAAGGAGGATTCCGGCGAGGGGTTCGTGTGGATTAGCGATAGAGGCCGGACGCGTGGACGGCTTGCGCATTGAATTACTCTCCGTTGGAGGTCAAAGCGACGATCTTGTAGATCATCTAAGGTATAACCGTCAAACTACTTAACGTGTTTATTGCATTAAACGAAGAACGATCTAGAAAAGGAAATCAAATTTTAAATTCCGCTGCGTTAAACTAGTGATTTCCTAACAGTTACCATTCTGAATCACAATTTTGGAAACCAAGATGAGCCATCAGTCTATACAACATAAGAGGCACCAGAACAAGAACATGAAGCTGATGCACAAACTGAAGTTGTGGAAGCACCAAGTCAAGAACAACTTCAACCTGACCTCAACTAGTTAAGAGACCATCCTGAAGATCAAGTCATTGGAGACATTCAAACAGGAGTCAGAACCAAAAGGCAACTGGAGAATATGCTAACATGTTTTCTATCACAAGTGGAACCCAAGACAATAGATGATGGAATCCAAGATGCTAAATGGATTACAGCCATGCAGGAAGAACTAAATGAATTTGAAAGAAATGAGGTCTGGGAACTTGTTGACATACCAGACATAGCCAACATCATTGGAACAAAATGGGTATTCAGAAACAAGATGGATGAACAAGAGACAGTTGCCAGAAACAAAGCAAGACTAGTAGCAAAAGGCTATTCACAAGCAGAAGGCATAGATTATGATGAAACCTTTGCTCCAGTAGCAAGATTGGAAGCAATCATGTTATTTCAACCCTTTCCAGCCCACAAAGACTTCAAAGTTTACCAAATGGATGTCAAGAGTGCATTCCTGAATGAACTTTTGGAAGAAGAAGTATATGTGGAACAACCTCGTGGTTTTCAACTCAAAGGGAAAGAAGATAAAGTGTACAAGCTCAAAAAGGCACTTTATGGGCTCAAACAGGCACCCAGAGCCTAGTATGAAACACTATCACAATTACTGATCAACAATGGATTCAACAAATGAACCATTGAGAAGACTCTCTTCAAGCTAGAGGAAAGAACAAGCACTCTGTTAGTCAAAATTTATGTTGATGACATTATCTTTGGATCAGAAAATGAAAAGCTATGTGAGAAATTTGCAAACCTAATGAAAAGCGAATTGCAGATGACATGATGGGAGAACTGAATTATTTCTTGGACTACAAGTAAAGCAAATGACAGATGGCATCTTTATCAATCAAGCCAAGTACACAAAAGACTTGATACAGAAGTATGGCATGGACACAAGTGGGACATCAGATACACCAATGTATGAAAGAGCTATTTTCTTGGAAAAGATGAAGCTGGAAAGGATGTAGATCAGAAGATTTATAGAGGAATCATTGGATCCTTACTTTATTTAACTGCAAGCAGACCTGATATAGCATTTGCAGTAGGAGTATGTGCAAGATTTCAAGCTCAACCAAAAGAATCACATCTTCTAGCAGCCAAAAGAATAATCAAATATCTGAAGAACACCATCAATGTTGGAATTTGGTATCCAAAAGATTGAGGATTTAAGTTCATATCATATTCAGACTCTGATTATGCTAGATGCAAGATAGATAGAAAAAGCACTTCTGGAACTTGCCAAATGTTAGGCAGCAGGCTAGTATCATGGTTTAGCAAAAAAAAAAACAAAACTCTATATCCACATCAAAAGCTGAAGCAGAATATATAGCAGCAGGAAGTTGCTCTGCACAAGTACTATGGATCAGACAACAGCTAAGGGATTATGGAATGGAGGAGAAGACAATTCCAATTATGAGTGACAACACTAGTGCAATTTCTATCACTGAAAATCCAGTATTACATTCAAGAACTAAGCATATGATGCGAGACATCATTTTATCAGAGATCATGTTGAAAAAATAGATGTCACTCTAAGGTATATACCGACTGAAGATCAATTGGCTGACATTTTCACAAAACCACTCAGTCAAGAAAGATTCGGCAAGTTGAGAACTGAGTTGGGAATGATAGAAATTGACTAAGTGTTAAGGAGCAGCTAACTGGAGAAATCAGCTAAGTAACTTCATCAGATGACTAAAGCTTTGCCTAATACGTAAACTCATATGGCAGGTAAGGCACTGGTACTCAGTGAAGTCAACTACACTGATTGTTAGGAACAATTATATCAGCAGCTCAGTAAAGAAGTCACTAAACTGGCTTAGTGACCAGCAAAGTCACTCCACCGAAATATGCATTGGACTAAACATCAAACTAATGTGTGAACTAAATCAATTTTATACACGTGGAAAATTACTCACGTGGAGATCAATAAATAATCGTGAAGGTAACTATATTATTTTTCAAATTACAATCGCCACGATTCCCGGGATTTATCATTACTTACCTCAATCCACTCCCCCACTACACTCAAATACCATGACTTATAAATATAAAATCATGCCATTACGTCACAAAATCCTTCCATATTCAACCATGTTCAATACCAAAAAAATCATCATATATAAACCACACTTAGAGGTTTTTCTGAATTCTTTACGCTCTCTTGCAAATCAAAAACCCTATTTTCTCACTAAAACCTCAAAGCCTTTCACAAGTCTCAAACTTCTACTCAAAAATGGCCTCCTCTTCTCAAACCACTAAAACTGGAACACAATATGAGAAATCAATTGCTACTAGATCGTTCTTTCAAGAAGAACACTACTTAAAATTGTGTGGAAATGACGAAGAAGCAAAGAGATGGGCAGCTGGATGCAAAAATCTGAGATTACTAACCTTTATCTGGACAATTTGGCAAATTAATTGATGAGGAAGAAGAAGAGGCAGAAAAGCAAGAGGAAGAGACTGAAAGTGAGGATGAACTACTTCGAAATGAGGAAGTTGCAGGAGACACTGGAGATGATGAGGAAACTCCAGAAGAAACAGCACATATGTCTACAACTGATATTGATGATCGAATTGCAGCATATCTTGAACGGAAAGAAGGTGATTCAAGACTCCAGCTTCAAGACTCAGCACACATGCTTGCTGAGGAGGCTTGGTTCTTTAACTTTCTAGGGATGACAACCCTGGTTGGTGTACTTGATGAATCCCCACTATAGGATATGGTGGATGCAGCAAAGGCAAAAACACATCCAACCTCTGAGAATGAAAGTGATGAATCATCTGATAATGATGATGATGATAGTGATCATGATGATCATAATGGGGTTAATCGTGATGGTGCTGATCATAATGATGTTGGTGATGATCCAAAGGATACTGCTAATGACAAAGACAAAGAAGCTGAACAAACAGATGATGAAATTGATGATAACATCTTCTTAAGCTCTTTTCTACGAACACATGGATCAGCCAAGTCAACCCCACCAGCTAAGACAACTCCTCAGCAACTGTCTATTGACACTCCAGCTGATCCTACAACGGTGTTGGACACTGGCTTAGATGCTGCCACACCGTTCAAGGCACCTCCCGGCACAGAGCAAGGGGAATAGGAGAAAATGTTGCACCATAATTCACCTCTACTCAAGTACTTGAAGAAGTAGAAGCTGGTGTAGATGTCACTCAACGTATAGATAGAGGACTACAAACAGAGCCAGAACCAGCTGATAGCCATCACAAACTCACTCAACTGACCACTGGCTTATCCAATGAGGCATTTGAAATGGCAGCAAGTTTGCTGACTGAGGAAATAGAACAACAAGCAATGTATCTCAGATCTATAACTATGGAATTTAAAGATGAAAGCCACTCCATAGAGAAAGGATTTCAGGCAGTAGCTGAGTACATTGATGCACAGAATATTGTCGTGCAAAGACAAGAAGACTTGATGAAACAGTTAAACCTCAATAGCACCAACAATCTTGCAGGATTCAGACAGCACATTTCTCAGGAAAATGAGTCCATTGCACTTGCTTTTGGCACCAGATTTCGAAGTGTAACCCAAAATCTGACTGATCATGACTCAAGGTTCATATCCATTGAGTCCAAACTGGACACTCATATTGGTACAGCTGAAGCTACAAACAGTATATTACTATAGCAAATGGATGATGCTGCCAAAAAAGGGGAAAGAAGTGATAAGTCTGAGAAAGGATCAACAGTTAAACCCCAAGAAGGATCAAGAGTTAAACCCCAAAAATTCACAGAAGAGCAGCTAAGATCAAAGGATAGAGAACTAAGAATTTGAAATGAAGCTGAAGAACAGCTAAGAAAAACTAGAGAAGAAAGGGAAAAGATATCAAATGAACCTTGCATAGGTATCCCTCACCCCATCCAAAGATGAGATGATGATAGAGACAGATCTGGTAGACAACAAAAACCTGGATCAAATCAGCAAAGAGGATCAGTAAGCCAACACAGATTCAGCACTGACAGAGGTAACACCAGCAGAGGAAGCAGCAGCACCAGATATACTAGTGAGAAAAGAACATTTCCTATTCACAGATACATGGAAGAATATGATGCTGAAGTACTAAATAATGTAAGAGAGTTCTTTAGGGTCCAAAATGGTTTGTATCCAAATCAAACGCAAGATGAAGCTTGGGCAGATTGGCTAAGGTATCAGCATGAGAGGATGAGAACTGACATGGCTAAAATTTGCAATGATGTTAAGAGACAGCGTGCATCTCTCAACCAGAATGCTAGATCCGACTCAACCAGCAGACCAAGTACAGCCATACCCTTTTATGCACAAGGACCAGAAGATTTGCCCAGTGAACAACAAGAAGATTTCAGATACATGGCAAAATTCTTCAATCCTATAAGGAAAATGAACCAACAAGAACAATGGGTCTGTTCAAGAATCTCAAGTTTGCTGACTCACACATTGCTGAAGCTAGGGATAGACTTGGAAAATACTTTGGAGAACCTAGAGCAAATGAGACTATGCCTGACTTTCGCGGACTCTTTGACAAGAAGATATTCTAGGGAGTCACTGAATACACTACTATGGCATACTAGAAGTGGAAGTTTCCATAGATTGATTGGAAAGATATGGAGGAGGTCCAGACCACTAAATTCAAGAGGTACAAAGAAAAATTAAGTAAAATGCAATCATAACACTTTGAATGTGCTCTGAACTTACTTATCTTATTGCCCTTGAATAGATGAATAAAATTATTGAGTTTTATTCTGTTATTTATTATGAAAAATTTGGTACACTTATTATGTTCAGGCTTATGAGGGTTTCGGCTTCATCAAAAAGGGGGAAATTGTTAGGATCATTTTATTATGTTTTGATGATGGCCATACTAGTTATTTACTACAAGCAGCCTGAAATAAGTTATAGTTCTCTGTTCAAGTCTTTACTTAGAGTTTGACATGTTGTATATGGTAAGTCAGACAAGTATTGTACTAGTTGGTAGGACGTTTAAGTAAAAACAGATACCCGCCAGAGTGAAGCCAGCCAAGTACCAGCAAAGAAGTATGAAGACATTATGGTCTGACTTATAACCAAGGAAGTCTGTGATGACCTTGGATAAGTCTAAGTAATGAAATACATTGTCAAATATGGTGTACACTGATCTCACCAAAATCAAGGATCATTGAAGTACAAAAAGTACTCGAGAGAACTAAAGAAAACAACAATGCAGTAAACCGGCAAAGTAAACTGACTTTCGGATGAGTAAAGACAGAGCAGTGAAAGAAGAACCAAACAGCCAAGACAGAAGAATGACTTATCCATTCAGGGAACGATCAAGTAATCTTTACTCATTCAGATTTCAAATGATGAAGATCAAACACTAAATGTACAATCAAGAAGAATATAATTCGATCACTGAAATCCAGGAGAATATAATTAAGGGGGAATCAAGAATTAAATCAAGGATTATTCTCCACATTAAATAGCCAATAGACGGAAATTCAAATCAAGGATTATCAAGGCTATAAATAGAAAGCATTGATAGAAAAGAAAAAAACAAACGATTAAGTCCGAAAAAATACAAGCAGAAACTCTGTCAAAGTAAAAAGCCTTCCATCTATACTAAGGGAAATATCTAGAAATCAACACAGGAATCATAACTTCAATTGCAAATCAAGCTCTGAGATTGATCAACAAATTTGTGAATCCAATCAAATCAACTAAGGCAATTGAATCAGAGAAATCTGAGAAGGAGTTGTAACCTTTGTGATAACTTCTGAAAGATTTATTCTCAAGGAGCAGTGATAGAGACTAAATCACTGAAGCTTTTGAAGCTAGGTAGTGATAGTCCTGAAGATTGTGAAGCTTGTGTAGTCAAGGACAATCGTATTATTGTATCTGTGAAAACAATAGTGAAATCCTCCAATCATCACAGGAGAATAGTGGATTAAGGGATTACACCACCCTGAACCACTATAAACCCTTGTGTCTATTTACTTTCAGCAATTTACCTTACATCACTTTATGTCATTATACACTCTATATCTGTGATTGCATAAACTACTTTGAAACAACATTTTAAGAAGGGACTTATCTACTGCCCAAAAGCTTTTAAATACAAGAAAAGTTTTTGAAACTCCACTATAGCCATTAACCCCCCCCCCCCCCTAACTATAGTTTTACCCTTCTCTGGGACCAACACAATGACATATGTTTGAGTGTAGCCTTTTGCTACTAATCTAGCTTTGTATCTCTCTACTGGACCATCATGATAGTATTTGTTTCTGTATACCCACTTGCACCCAATAGGTCTTTGGCATGGGGGCGGATCAACTATCTCCCACGTGTGGGTCTTTTGTAGTGCTTCAATATCTTTTTGCATTGCTTCTTTCCATTTAGTATGCTTGATGGCTTGATTGTAAGTTTTAGGCTCCTAATAGCATCAATAGCATTAATAAATCTGGCATATTCTGCTGAAAGTTTGTCCAGGTTCATGACCTCACTCAGCAGATGTGGGGTCTGTTGAACAGTATGAGCACCTCATTGATAAAAGGTTGGTGATTTCCTTGTTCTTGTGGATCTTCTTAATTGTGTGGGTTCAGGTGCCAGATTAACTGAAGCTTGTTTCTTCATTGGATGTCTCTGCTGACCCTAGTTCTGGGTGGTCTGTGGACTCATTCAGCATATCGTCAAAATTATCCATCACTGGTAGTGGTACAGGTATATCTACAAGATATCTAGCTTTGCCTAGTTCCTGTTGAAACAAAGGAAAATAAGTCTCATGAAATTTAGTATTTCTAGCAAAAAAGATATCTTTGTTGGTAACATCTAAAAGAATAGCACCCTTAGATGTATTTGAATTTCCAATACACACACAAGTGCTACATCTGGAATCAAATTTTGTCATGTACTGCTGAAGTGAGCAAGAGAAAACTAAAAAACCAAAAACCTTAAACAAAAAATAATCCGGTTTAGTGCCATAAAGCACCTCGTATATAGTGCTTTCCTTCAGCAGTGGTGTAGGTGTAGCATTAATTATCTTTACAACATGTAAAAGACCGAAACCCCAATATTCAATGCGTAAATTACTCTGGAACCTCAGTCCCCTAGCAACATTCAGCAGGTGTGAATGTTTCCTTTCAACAATACCATTCTATTCAGGTGTGCTGACACATGAGGTCTGATGTATAATGCCCTGCTGAGCATAAAAGTCAGTGAGATGGAATTCAACTCTATTGTCAGATCAAATAACTTTAACAACTTTGTGAAATTGAGTAGAAACAAATTTAACAAAAGATTTAACAAGGTGAGAAGCTTCAGATTTGTGCTTCATAAAAACAACCAAGTAAATCTAGAAAAATCATCTACAATAGTGAGAAAATATTGTTGTCCATTCACAATATGTTGTTTCAAAGGACCTCAAATATCTATTTGAACAAGATCAAAAACGGCATTTACAGCAGTTGTACTTAATAGAAAGGGATTTTTCTTTAATTTGGCCATAGGACAAACATAACAAAGATCATGACTGCAAAATTTGACATCAACATACTATGAACTAATGACTTGCAGTCTCTTATCTGGCAAGTGTCCTAGACTGTAGTGCCATAAAAATGCATCATCCTTTCAAATAAAGTGTGATTCTCTACAAATTAACATGAGAAAGTTTGATTGGTTGATCCATGACATAGAGTCCTCTGTGTAACTCAGTTGAACCAATCATTTTATTGTTCTTGTCCTGCAAAACACACTTGTTAGCAGAAAAAAACGGTTGCGCCTTTTTTATCATTAATAAAAGAAGGTAAAGATAAAAGGTTGTATTTAAAACCAAGAATGCAATAAACATGATGTAGGACCAGCTGAGGGTTTACCCTTACTTGTCCTATATGTATAACAGAAACATTACTTCCATTAGGTAATCCCATTTTTATACCAGATGAAGGTTTTGGATTACTTAACAGATCTAAGGATCCTACAATGTGATCTGTGGCACCGAAGTCCAAGATCCATTGTATAGATTTTACTAAATTTAAATCACCAATCCCTGTTGTAGGTGAATAGTGTGTAACAATCTTTGCAGGTTGGCCAACAGCAAATCCTGCATGTATAGGAGGATCAGAACTCAACAGAGCCATCAACTTGTCAAGTTGCTGTGTAGTAAGATTTGAAAACCCTAGTCCAACAGACCTATTTTGGGCTTGATCTTCTTCTGCTGAATGTTCTTCCTCTACCAAATTAACCCTTTTGGACTTGAAACCAGAAGGATAACCATGTTGCTTTTAACAAGTCTCTTTAGTATGACCATTAAATCCACAGAAACTACATTACATCTTCTTGGGATTTCTAGGTCTGGCATTTGCAACAGTCATAGAATTTGGTCTGCTGACTGTTTGATTTTTCCCCTGTCCATTCTTTTATGACAAGAGAATCATAGAATCTTGATTCTTGGCCTTGTTAGCCACATATATTTTCTATCTTTCAAATTTTAATTGCCATTGAAAAGATATCATGGATTTCTAGAAAAGGCACCATCAGCATTGCCTATGAAACTATTGGTTCAAACTCATCCCTTAAACCTTTATGGAATTTCATGACATGTTCAGCTTCCATATGATTTATTAGTGTGCTAATTGCATTGCAGTGATATTTAGGATCACAAGAATAGACTGACGTAGGCCTGATGGTCTTGATTTCTTCCTATAAAACCATTAACTTTGTAAAATACTGATTGACAGAATCATTGCCTTGTTTTAGCAGATGCATCTCTCCAATAAGATCTAAAAGCCTTAAGGCATCAACATTAGAAAATCTTGCAGCAAGATTCTTCCAAAATGCTTGTGCACTCTTGAAATACATCAAACTTTGAGCAACGGTGTTCTCCACATAATTCAAAATACATGATCTCACCATAGTATCACACCATCTCCATGCATGAAAATCTGTTGAATCTACTTCTGGCTTCTTAATTGTGCAGTCTACGAATCCAATTTTGTTCTAGGTGATTAACACTATCTCCATAGATATCTTCCATGGATTATAATTGTTGCCATTCATCAATGTCTACCAGTACCAAAGATGAGTTCTCATTGGTATGGAAATAGATCATTGGAGGGTGATTTCTTGTTTATTAGGCGCCATGGCTATCAAGAACTCCAAATTCTTAATAAAAACAATGAGATATCGGGAGAAACGACCAAGAAATAATCATAATTGAAGAAAAATGCTCACAGTTTACTCTCAAGAAACTGGAAAAAAAAAAAGATGAAGAACACTCTCAAGATTCGTCAAATAAAAACTCAGAGAAAAATTCAGGAAAACATTCAAAAATTATCAAATTTCTGCTCTGATACCATGATGAAGTTTATAGAATTATAAACTAAAAGTAAAATAAGGAATTATTATTGATGACTAAAAGTTACAAGTTGGATTACAATGCTTCTGATCATGGGTTATTTATAGATTCATACACCTCATGAATCAGTTAGAAGTAAGTTACTAACGGTTACAATAGACTATAACTGAATAACCGTTTTCCACACTACACTATACTACTCAGCAGCCTTATACTACTTCACTACAAGAAAAATGGGTTTTAATGACGGGAATTCCCGTCATTATATGCCATTTTCTCATCATTAAAGACTTTTAATGACAGGAAATCCCCCTCATGCCCCCCTCATAGTCGCCTTTCTAGTTAAAGCATTCAATGACGAGAACCTGCCTCGTCATTAAAAATATCAACGATTTAATGACGAGATTAGACTCTCATTAAAAAAATTCTAATGACGATTAATTTCATCATTATTATACTATTTGCCTCTCATAAGTACTAAAGTTGAATATTAGTTTCTACCCGTTAATGATGGATATTACCGTCATTAATAAGTGGAAACCCCCCTCATTAATTAGCTATGGCCATTATCAACAAATGACATTTAATAACTGGATATACCGTCACAAAAACTGATTTATTGATGATAAAATTTGTTGTTATTTTACAATCTCACCCTCATTAAATCCTGCTTTCTATAAATACCCATATGGTCATTATGAACAAATATTAAAATATTAATCAACACATTGAAAAAAATCACTTCTGCTAGATGTAAGTTGAAACCATTTGGATTAGTCTATGAAATAAATACATAGCTGCAACATTATGCATTCATGCATATATCCAAAATATACACAATGGTAGAGTTGTTTCAAGAGATTCAAAAGATAAGTAGTTACATATAGATGCATAATGATAGGATTTTCTACAATCACATCCCCAAAATACAAATATCTAACAACCATAAATGTTGATCACCAAAACATCAAGCACCTTCAATGATTGATTTCAAAACAGCAAGGTACTTGACCAACAAAATTGCACCATCTTAGGATATGATAAGTAGCAATCCTTACACATATATCTTCCAAAAGCATCAAAACCATTCAAAAGCCTGCATACATATGCATGACAACAAAAAGGAAATATAAGGCAAAGTTTTAACAATCTAACAATGATTCATAATAAAAAGTAAACATGTTCCTAATGAGAGCCGGTTATCAGAAATTCCTAGAAGCATGGAAGAAATGACATCTATTCTAATCATATATGCATATAGTTTGGAAAAGAATCAAAGAGAATAATAAATAAGTGGCTGTTTATCCAAAGTGGCTGTTAACAATTACAAATAAGTGGCATAACAATTACAATTAAAACAATAAGGAAGATTCAACATATGCAATAATGAACCAACAAGCCTAAGAACAACTACAAGTGGCTGTTCATCCAGAATGGATCATGGTACTTGAGGGGTACATATTTGAAGAAATAGCAGAGAGTAAAAAGAGACTTGACCACAAAAATGTCCAACTTGAACTCTCAAAACTATGCTGAACCAACCTTCAAATAACAGAGAATGCATGCACACTCAAGTTTATGCTAGGTAAATACTACATACCTTATCAAGAGCTATTGTTCGTCATCACACCTTGGAAAATCATCTGGAGTTGGTATGTTTTCAGTACCCATTCGAGCCAATAAACTTTCGATCCTATCAACACGTCTCCTAAGGTCATTATTTTCTTCTTCCTTATCATGTAGCTTAGCCTTAAGTACTTTTACTTGAGTAGCTTCAGGATCACCAATAGATTTCCTTTTTATCCCACCACCAAAACCAAAGACATAGCTATGGTTTTGTGGTCCAAAACAAGTTTCAACCACCTCAATTGGTGAGAGTGATTCATTGGATTGAATAGTCTTGACAATCTCATCCTACAAAAATCGAGTTTCATTTGTCTAATAAAAATTGATAAATAAAGAATTTATGCAAAAGTACTAATACTTACATATTTTTCTTGCTCTATTGGGACCGAAAACTTTCCATTTTTCTGTCTAGTCGCATGGAATATTTTTGCAATGTCGGGTGGGGACGTATCACATCGTATCAGTTCTACCTTTCAACCAAACAAAAGAATTGTGGGGACGTCATACCGTTAAGCAAAACATTATTCTAAGCAAATGCAGTAGCAATCACTAAGCACTAAGCAGCAGAACACCCTTAAACTAATGTTGCAGTGGAAAATGTAGACAGGAGCATGACTATTGACTGATGTATCCTATTGTTTACTGACTTATGTGTATTGTATGTTTATTTAAACTATTAATATTGACATGTGAATGAGTTATCTATCTTCACAATGAAAACGAGCTTCAATTTCCCATTTTCTAAATTATGCAGCAAGTCTAATGAATAAACTTGTGTAATTGCTATGTTCTTTGCAATTGGATCACAAATACTAGCTAACTTCAATAAGGCATAAAACTGTTTTGACTACTGATGAATTTGTTAAATCATCAAGTGCATTAAATAAGGCTTGTTCGATCTCTCAATATATGCATATGGTGATTGTATAGTAGAGACCAAAATGCAAGATCCAATAAAGTCCAAGTTGAGCCCATTACATTTTGACTAGCACTGTGCTTTTAAAAATAATCTAGTCGAGGCTCCCATTAAAAATCTGAACAAGTTGCATTTTCAACCCAGTTATTCTAATCAAGATCACAAAATTAATCCCTGATGAAATGAAAAGCCTATTGAAAGAGTCCTTGCACATACGAAAAAGGCGCATTAAGATGAAAAATCAAAATGAAAATCTCAGCCACTCAATCACATACCTCATATGAATATTACCACTTACATTCAAAAGCCAAAGGACTAAGTGGAACTAAAAAGAAGAAACTAAGTCAAATTGCAGCAAGCAGAATCTAAATTTTTTAACAAGACAGTGATGCTCTTACTTCTCGAACTAGGACATTCTCTTTGTTATTCTTAGGTCCAACAATTATAAAAGAACGTAGCAACATTATATTTCCAGGTCAAGTAAGATACAGAACAATGTTAAGAAGTAACTACTTCACCCAAATCAAACTGAAAAATGAGTTTTAGACATAACATGAATCTGGCTCGCCAAAGCTCAATAACGACAACCCACCAAAGGTAATAGCTCAATAACGACTACCCACCAAAGGCAATAGATAAGGTCATTTCAATTTCAATGTCTCTGCCATCCTTTTTCTTCTTTCCAATCTGAAATAACAAGGTTGTACTATATGTTATTTCATCAATTTCTAATTCTTTAATCGTTTTTGTGTGTACTGATTATACCATATGCTCGCTCTTGACATGTAACAACAGATGGCAGCAGTGGCAGCACTATGCGTACAATACGAGGAGGATTTCAGCCCAAACATGACAATTGTTGTAAAGGATTTACAACCACTTCACAACTCAAAACCAGCTGCCGTAGAGCCTAATGCACAATAGACGACTGCATTCATATGTCTGGAAAGCAACAAAGATTCTTACTTTAGATGCAAATTTTTTTGTTCCCCCTTCTTTTTTGAAGTCTTATTGGTGAGCCTAATATAGAGAGAGAGAGAGAGAGTGTGTGTGATCTTGAGAAAGCTAATGTCAAACAGAGCCCTATTCTCACAATTGTATAATTGTTTCAAGTAAAGATTTTCTAGTTTAAAAAGGATTTAATCCTTGTAGAAATTGGCAGGTGCAGATTCATTGTATTGTGTATGTATATATAGTACAATGAATACAAAATAAGCTCACCAATCAACGTATGCCATGCATTTTCCTCTTGTGCTGCTACTTGAGTAATGAAACAAGGTCATTACCATTCACAAAAACAAAGCATTTAGACAATGCGGTCTAACATAAATATGAGTGAAAAATGGTTAATCATAGAACAGAGATGTAAAATATATTCTATGAAAATTGTTCTCCAAAGAATAGAGATGTACAATACGCTTGAGTCAAAAACTAATTCATTTACTATTGAAAATACGAATAACGTTTCTTGAATTACTAGTATGGATGCTAAACTATTACTATGTCTCAAAGGTTATCAAGGAACAAATAATCTGTTTTTTAACCTTATGCAACAAAAATCATCCGCAAAAACAGAGAAATGTTAAAAAACTTCAGCAACTAGACAAGAGAAATAGAATCTCAAGAACAACAAGGATTTTCCACTCACCGTCATCTTCACGCGGCTAGGTCAAGGAGAAGGTTTTGGACTCACTTCGTGTGATGTAAGTGCAATCGGAGGATGGAGAATGATTATTGGAGATGATGGAGTAGGTTCGTCGCCGGAAAGACCATCGATTTGAAGTTGGTTTGACAATTGCCTTCACGTTGCTAATTCAATATGAAGGGTTCGGACCCGCTTCGGCTGCAATCAGTAAAATCGGAGAATGGAAAATTATATTCGGAGATGACGGAGGAGGATTGTAGCTGGAAAAACCATTGATTTGGGATTAGTATGACAGAAGCCGGAGTTGGCGTGGGAAGGGAGAGTAGCGCAGTCAGCGGTGGAGGTTTTAATTTTATCTAGGTTTTGGTTTTGTGAATCTGATCGAATGGTGTTTTTCCTCAGAATAAAAGATATGTATATCACACAAAAAAAAAAAATATAAAAAGATTTGGGAATGTTTGGGTGGGAGTTTGACCCGCCTAAAATTTGGGGATTTTTTTTGTTATTATAAAATTTATAAACAGGCTTTTCAGGTAAACATAATTAAATTATAATAGTATATATTACATAATAACGATGAGATGATATTTTGTGTATCAATAATGTGAGGATAAGGAAACAAGAATGACAAGAATTAGAGCTTCCTCGCCATTTTTACAAGATATATGTATTACCCTCATTAAAAGACATTTATAGTGACGAAATTTCGGCCCGTCATTAAATTCCTCTCATTATAACCCGTTTTTCTTGTAGTGTTAGTAGCCTTTTACTGCTTTAGCAGCCTTCTATGTTAAGTAGACACACTACACTCAGCATTCCCTTCAGCCCTTATACTGTAACGCATGGAATTGTTGCCACCCCTAAGGAACCAAACCTTAGAAATACACAGGCTGATGTAGGCAAGGGAAAGCCATAAATCAAAGCGAAAGTATATTCCTTGGAGAAGAAAGATCTTGTGGAAAAGGCTAATGTCATTGAAGGAACGCTTTCTACTGTTAATTCTAAAGTGGTATTTTCGGAAATATCACAAACATATATTTGAGGATTTAACAGTGGATATTTGGCTGATAAGTGTGATTTCACCGGTGGTGCATGGAGGTGTGCAACAAATATATGAAGACTGTTTGAAGAACAGAGTAGCGAGCTCATAGTCGATGAATTGGCAGAGATCCTCTGCTTGCGTGTTTTCAGAATGCCTCAAATGTGTTACATGGGCCTCTATTTATAGGAACGAGCTTCTAAGCACGGGACTAAGTACAATCAAGCCTAATTAAGTATGACAAGAAATAATAAACTTGCCAGCTGTCAAGGCATCTTCCAGATGGGCGGGCTCGACACTTGTATGATTTGGGCCCTATGTCTTGGAACTGTCATGCTTGAACTCTGATGGCCTGGGTTAGCGGACAGGAGAGCGGAGTGACCGGCCCCCGATGCTTCAAGTTGCACTGTGTGTGGCGGGTTGAAGGTTTTTGTTCGACGCCCATTGCTTAGAAAATGATAGGTATCATAAAAGCCTGTTGGCAGGCTAGATTGTTCCCGGCCCAGTCCGGATTATGTCAGTGAGGACTGGTTGGGCCGATGACACTATCCGTTTATTAAGGCTCACGTACTGACCCGAACGTGGATCCACTGGTTCCTTTGAGGGTCTTGCGTATCAATGCCCTCTACTCCTTAGCCACTTCATCGTGTAGATAAGGGTCATGGAGTAAAGTTGTTAGCACATTGATTTATTGAATTCCGGGATGACTGTCGTGGATCGGCCTACCATGGTAGCATTGAGCTCATGAGCATAGTCAAGATGCCGAGGTGCGGAGTGATAGGGTTTAATCAGCATTTATGACTTAGAAGCGACTTGTAGATAGATACCGCGCTATGAAGCGGATGGGCTTAAGTGCCGTGCTATTAAGCGGACGGGCTTAGGCTTGCTGAGACCTCTCAATGATGAGGGCGGTCTGACGCCTACTGGGTGTAGAGGTTATGAGAGTGACATGGATTGTTTCCTCAATTTTATGACTGAAGTGAGTGATGATTCTAAAGGTCGTGTTTGCGGATTGGTTGACGGAGTTTCGATAAGCACTCCATCATAATGGCGTTTGAATTTCTATACGATGGTTCGGTTCCCCCCTTGCCTATATCAGGAGGATTTTCTCAACACTTGAAAACTTTTGCAAAATTTAACTTTTATCTAACCAGAATTTCCGGTGAGATAAGGGGTATTCAGATACATCACATGTGCCTCGGTTTCTAAATTTGAATTTAGTTTCACACTTAAAAGAGTTCAGGGTTCTTCACCCCTAATTCCATTAAATAGTCACTCATATCAACCCAGAATTGCATCAGATGAACAACAAGCAATCCCACATTTTCTTACATTTCAAAGTTCTCATTTGTGAAAGTGTCAGAGTTGTGTGGCAGTAGATTGAGTACTTTGAGAAGTAGCACAATCTTTGGTCTAGTCTGAAGCCAAGCTATTGAAGGAAGAGCAGTTCCAGTCAATAGTAGTGTGATTCAGGATCACTGGTGGACAAGTTTTGGTGTTCTTCATCTGCATTATTTGAAGGTACTCAGAACATGTCACTGTTTTGTTTTTCTACCATATTAGTTTTTACAACTGTGTTTTCTTAACTAGTTGTACTTGCGTAGTGCTGTAGTTAAGTCTTTGTTCTTTCCTTGATCAAATTTGTACTTGTATTTGGTATAAGTGTGTGTTAAAGATCAAAGCAGATTGATCTCTAGACCTGAGAAACTCTCTTGCTAGAGAGGATCAGATCAGTGGAAGACTGACTCTCAGTTTTTTGGGCTTTTGATCAATTTTCTCTTGTACACATTACAGTCAAATCCTGTAAGGTTTGATTGAGTGTTGTCCAGTTTGTGAAACATGTATTCCTATTTTGTTTGTTGCTTTGTCTGTGTTCATTCAGTGCTTTTGAAGTAATGTCATGTTGGCATTTTTTTTGTGCTGAAACTATAGAATGAACAAGAGGTAAAATTTGTGTTGTAGTAAACTGGCGTGAGATACCAAGTTCACTGCCTTTTGGACAAGGCTTGATAGATTTCGAATTCCATTATTGACTGTATTTTGATCACTAAAGTGAATATCTTGTCTGTCTAAAGCGTTACTGCAGTTATCAGTTTGCCCTAATGTTCAAATATTCAAGATCTAGACCTGGTGTGTCTGGTTTGAGATACCAGCACACTGCCTTGTGCATAAGGCTCAGCAGACTGAATCATTGTGCTTGTGCAAGGCTGTGCCATTGAGTCAAGGCTTGGCCTGGTATGTTTTTTTTACCCATCAATTCTGTTGGGAGGTTCAGCTGCATCTCTTTAAGATTAGCACTCTGAACTTCTGCCCCTTTGTTCTGTTCAAACTTGTGGTTTGATGAGTTTATCATACCTACTGAATCTTGTACCTGATCCCAAGTTTGCTTGCTGGCCTGAAGTTCATTGTTGTGATTAAACCTTAGTCTTAGGCCTGCTACCAGTAGTGTGCATTCAACCCAGATATAATAGGTGTTGTCCTACTCTGTTGAGTTTGGACATCCCTTGTATATCAAAGATGAGTTGCATCAGTTGAGTAAAGTCAGCTGATTGGTTTTAGAGATGCTGATTATCTATGATCGGATCTACAATTTGATTTGATTGTCAGAAGCTTATTCTTATCATCAGCTCAAGATCGCAATTGATTTGTCAGCCTGATTTGGCTCTTACCTGCTCTGTATCTGTGCTATACTAGCCTTGATCAAGATTGGTTATGTACATGATTTCCTGATACTGGAATCCTGTCATATAAAGTCATTGTATTAGAATCTTTTGTATTTTGAACAATCTGTAACTGTTGTTTAACTCTGTTGTAAGCTTTTGTTTATACTCTGAATCTGTATATGATTTGAAATATTCAAACATCAGTTGTACTTTCTATCTGATTCTTTTGTGCAGCACTATGTCTAAATCCTTTGATATGAATCTCTTAATTCACTTATTATGTAGTTGAGCTTGATCATATATCTGATAATGATATTAGAATAAGTCCCTTGTGTTTCAGCGTATTTTGCGTCATCAATCACTACAAGTAAACCTAAAAAATCGGCTTAAGCTTTTTTATCACTTAGGTTAATAAAACAGTCGAATAATCAATTAATTAGCCTCTAGATTAATTGATTAGTAATTGTGTTTGTTACTTGTTTGATTTGAAGTGGTTGTTATAATTCCCCACACTCTATTCAACGCCCCTACTAGAATGTGTTTCGTGCAATAACGATTCAACTGTTTCCATCAACTTGTACAATTCCTTTTTACCTTGTGGGTCAATACCTTTCTTGGTTTACCGAACCCTATCTTAATTAACTCTGAAAGACAAACCTTGTTTCCGAAGGAGGTTGTTAGCAATGTGAGAGAACAGATCTAGGTACTCCTGCCACAGGAAGCAATAGAGGTGAAGGAAGATGTCCCACTCCATAAGCTGGTAGTGGAACTTTGACTAGAGGAAGCGATGAAGCAAGAACCAATGGCTAACTTTAATGTTGATTACCATTTCATGATCCCTCATTGATAGAGGAAAAAAAGTTTACCATCGCTAAAAGCTAGCAGCTAGAAAACAAAAAGTGGATCTAGCCTAGGTTATATCAAACTTACTTCTAAAGATCATAACCTACCAAGAATAAACAACCAGTCACATGAACCCAGCACTTTGATACCAAATATAATGGCCCGAACCATACGGAAGGAGAAAATGGTCATAGGCTGCTCACCATGTGCACATCTCGAGATCAAATGCACACGTAAGCCTTATGAAACAGTCACATCATAGAAAGAGCGTAAATTTAAAAGAATGCATTAATCAGAATGCACGGAAAACGAAATGAGCATTAATTAACAAAACTGATCAGACTCAGAACTGCATGCATGGAACTGAAAACATTAAACCAAAAAACCAACCATGCCGCCGATGCAGAGGCTGGTGAATATACAGAAACCCGAATCCGGATCCGATCCATAATTGGATCGTCAGATCTGTTTCACAGCACCGATCGAGACACACGATCATGCACAGCGGAAGCTACGAATTAAATTCGCTTACGATTTTACCACGATATGATTCACATAATAAATTAACTAACTACAAGAAGGTTAAAGATTTACCCAATAGAAGAGGGAGGAGCAATCGACAAAAGGGAGAAGTCGTGATCTTCCGGATTGTATCTTCATGTGACGACTGGTGGACGTTGATCCTCATAGTAGAACCTCCTTGAATATGCTTAAGAAAAACCCTAGTTTTTCTTCTCCTAGTGGCTAACACAAGAAAACAAAATTTCGCTATTTTTAAAATGAAAGATGCGTCCCTTTTTTCTTCAAAATTGTGTTAGAATCAAATCAAATTTGGTGTTGGAGAAACTCTCTTTATATAAGATAATAACCAATAGTTTGGAAGTTTATCTTATTCACATAAATTTATCATTTCCTTTAAGGAAAATAAAACATTTATCAAATAGGAAAACAAATTTCCTGTTTATCCAATAAGAAAACCAATTTCTTATTTTTAATTATTTAACACATAAATAATATATTATCCACATTGTAGTTTAATTATTAGAAAATTTCTTTTTCCAAAATCAGAAAAATATGGCGCCAATTTTAATGTCAATTGGGATAATAGAAAATTTCCTTCCTATATTACATATTATTACCAAATAAATAATATCCGCATATTCATTAAATAGATCAACTATTTAATTTATCCTCGAGGTTCCACAAAACGAGAAAACACTCGTGTGTTAGGAGCCAAAACGGGGATCATGGACCTATAACCAATAGCTACAATAAATTGAACAAAATATTCATCGAACAGAACATTTCTACTCAACTTATTAACTCCGGAACTATGCCAGCATAAATCCGGTACTGAACTCTATCGATTGTAGATATAACTTATTCTCAAAAGGTCGAGTCAATAACTGTCCATTGATATAATCATTACATACATACTAACCCTCCGTAGAATATCCGTAACAAAGCGGGAATATTTCCGTAAACCTTCTTCATTACATCTCATCCTTATTTACCATTAACCCACTAGTGATCAATTAGTTCATAACCAATGAACTCGGCCGATCGATCATTTTCTAGAATCAACAAATAAGGGGATTGTCTTTCTACTTCCCGCAGGAAGGAATGTATTCCATATCTATGAGACACACACTTCTCACTCATTCCAGAATAGTGCCAACGTGAAAGTGATTCGGACCACGCCTCTTAGCAATCCTTAAAGAACACATCAAACCCTATCTAGAAACAAGCAGGCGTCTGCAATCACTTCAGGATTAAGGTTAATTCTTATATGATCATCTTGTCACTTAATAAGATTTCTCAATCACGGAATTATATGAGAAATTCATATTAAATCGGTCCAGTCCTATATGACTACATCATAAATAAATTCCCCACTTAGATAACCA
This sequence comes from Gentiana macrophylla, assembly GCA_026214975.1. NCBI lineage: Eukaryota > Viridiplantae > Streptophyta > Magnoliopsida > Gentianales > Gentianaceae > Gentiana > Gentiana macrophylla. Next base: position 66,434,394 of record CM047810.1, read on the forward strand.
ATATCGACGGTCCGGATAAGACGGTCACACCATAAAGTGTTCTGGCACATTAATGGTGGTTTAACCAATAGACCCCATACTTTGATTAAGTTCACCATGGACTAATAGTTCAAGTGTATCACCATAAACTTAATCCTCTTGTGTGACACACACTAAGTTATATGGCAACATATGATATAACTTTGGGTTTTTAGTTATGTATAATATATAAGCACAAAGCAAATAATAAGATGAGAATAAATCTGTCATTTATTAATTATAAAAACAATTACTAAAATTGTCTTTCGGGTGCTACTTCCCGCAATCTTCCTCTTACCCGTGTGCTACTTCCAACAATCTCCCACTTGCCCGTATAGACAAGCAACAATTTTCTTTTGGGCACTACATCCAACAATCTCCCACTTGCCTGTAAAGACAAGCAACAATTGTTTTTAGTGCACCACACTCTTATTCTTTCTATCCACAACATTCTCCCATGATAATCCAAAAATCGTCAGGGTAATCCTCTAAGCTCGCTTCCTTGATTATAACCTGGGGAAGCTTCAAGAACATAGAAAAACGATGATGGAGGGGGTGATTTGATTTGTTTTAGAGTGCACTTGATGGTGATCAAGCTGCCTACGTATCCAAAAGTTCAATTGGAATCAAGTTTCCGTAGTTCCTTAGGGACAGTTTTTATATAGAGGGGCTTATGCCCTAGGGTTTAATGTGGTGTGTCTGTTGATTGACACTGATTAACGTGTTCCCTAAGGAAAAATATTATGATTGAGTGATCTCCATGATTATAGGAGATAATTATGGTATTCAAATATTAGCATTAAGTGATAAAGATTCGAGCCTTTATTGTTCAGGATTCTGCAATAGTTATCTAGTTATTATACACGTGAGGAGTAAGATTAAAGACAAATTATGTCCGAGATGTACTGGGATGGCGGAGCCGGCCCACAGAGGTCGGGGACGATGACCGAGCTCCTACTGCTATGGAATTGAACAAGCTGAGACTGGCAGGTCGGGAGATCGGCAATGATCGCGACCGCGATCGATAAAACTTCAGGGCCCGACTCCCCTCCGACCTGTTAGAGGCCAAGGCTATCCGATCCAACGGCGGTCGGGCATGCGAGGGTCAGTGGTGACGAAACGGATGGAAGAGTCTCCCTGGGCTCGTCACTAGGAAGTCAAAAGTGGTTTATTTCCATGAGTCAAGTGTTGAGCCACCAAAGAGGTGCCACGTGGGTGAACCCATTTTCGGGCAGCATCATAAGCCCCCTAGATCCTGCCGACCCCTGGTTGGCCGCCTCGGATCTATCAAGGTGGTGGCTAGGCACGGACTTTTAGTTTGTAGGATTTGAAATTAGATTGGGAGTTACCAAGTGGCAAAGCTAGTTATGACATAGTTTAGCTATTTCGGGAAACGAGGCAGCGTCGTCCACTAACATTAACCGAGGCCGTTTATCAAGGTAAGTGGGGAGTTATAAACCCGTCAGATCAATCGTTTCACAAATATGTTGGCTATTAAAACAGAAGAGTTGCCGCCGATTGCCATTCTCCGTTTCTTCTTCAATTTGACTTTTGCAAGTAAGCGTTTCTCCTTTCTCATTCTAATTTCATAATCTCAACTAATTTAGGTTAAAACTTGCTCTTTAGGGATCCTAAATCTTTATATAAAACCTTGTTTTCCCGAAACCCTAGAACCAATTCTCTGTCATGGCCATAGCTGACAGCAGAGATGTGGGATCAATTTTGAAACAAAAAGATGTCGACGAAATTCGCGAGAGATATGGGATTGACGAGGCTAGGTTTTCCCCCCAACTGCCGTCGGGAGGTCATCTATCTGCTCTTGACCCGCCGGAGGGTTTTTGCTCCGTCCACCGGGAGTACTTTGAGGTGGGGTTAAGATTACCTTTCTGCCCTGCCCTTCTGGCGGTACTCCGGCACTATAGGCTAGGGATATCTCAGATAGCCCCCAATGGCATTAGGGCCGTCATTGGGTTTGTGATTTGGTGCAGACTGCTAAATATTAGATTCACTGTAGATAAATTTAGGTATTTTTATCATCGAGTAGGACTAAGTGACCATCCATACCGGTATTATTTTGCCAGAAGGCAGGGGAAGTCTTTCAATATCCGAATTCTTGCTCCTGGTCGGGATTCTTTCAAACGGTGGAAAGAGAGATTTTTCTACGTACGAAATGACGGTCACGCCAAGCTGAGCGTGTGGAACACGGACGATCTGGATGGTGATGAGCGTCCAGATCTACCAGAGTCTTAGGTGGAGAAGATTCGGGAGTCGGGATACTCAGTTGAATGGCAAAATTTGTATGATGACTTGATTACGGCCGCTCGGCTAGGTGATGCGGGTCCTCACCCTTACGTGAAGTTTACTAAAGCCGAGTGGCAGCCGTGTAGGGCCTTATCCTATTCATCCTGTTGTGATATTGTATCCTTTATTGACATGAATATTTTCTATCTGATTAACTTTTTGCTGGCACTTGCAGTGGCTGATTTTACTGATCTGATGGCGGGAGCAGAATGAGAAGTGGCGGCTCGCCACCCTGTGCCGATGCCAGGGGTTCGAGAGCTACCGGTGGAGGATCCGATCGTCGAGGGTGCAGGTGCCTCCGTCTCGGTTCCTCCTCCAGAACCACCCAGGACGGAGGTCCATGAGGAGACAACAGAGAGGGGGTTGGTGCCGAGAAAGCCAACATGCTCGAGGCCGACCACTCATGAGGGTCGATCTTCGAAGAAGAGAAAGTCGAAGGCCCCTGAGGAAGGTCAGGAGGAGGGGTCCTTTGAGCAAGAGCGGGTTGCCAGCATGTCTGACGAGGAGCTGGCCATCCTTGGTTGCAAGACAGTAGAGCTGGTAAGTGTAGCTTATTTCTTTCTATCTGGTGGTTTAATTACCGATTATCTTGATGTTCTGCGTTCGTTCAGGGTGGCACGATCGGCCAAGAAGTTTTCAGGAGGTTGGGCAAGGCCTCAGCAGACTCTGCTGCTCAATCGGACAAGATTCCCGAGCTACGGAAGGCTATGGATGAACTTAGGGCAGCCACCCGCCTTAAGGATACAGAGATGAAAGCCTTGCAAGCTCAGGTTGAGGCTCAGGAGAAAGAGTTGAAGGCCGTGGGGAGCGAGCGGGCAGAGGAGAAGAAGGGAAGAGAGCAGGAGGTCGGGGACCTCAGGGCGAGAGTGGCTGACCTGAAGGCCAACGTTGCGGGTCGGTGCGTCGAAGCCGTTCAGGAATACAAGGCTTCGGCGGATTTCGCCGAGGCCCTTAAGGTGTTACTGATTCCAATTCTCAACCATGGGTACACCTTAGGGGTGGATGAGGCGAGGGCTCAGTTCCCCGCGCTTTCTCTGGATGCCCTTCCTAAGAAGGCTTACTATAAAACAGGGATGGACGCGGTCTATACTGAACGCGCCCAAGACTTCCGAGCGGGGGTGGACATAGTGGATAAGTATGTCCTCCAACCGTCTGATGCGTCCGGGTCGGCCCCTCCCTCTGAGTCTCAAAAGAGTCCTGCTCCTGACTCTTAAAGTCTATTTTTTGTTTTTGGAAAGGTAGTTTATGTATTATGACTTTATTCATGATCAATGAAGAATTTATTTTGATTTTGTTTTTGTGAATTTTGAATTGTGTGTTGGTTGTAATTTTGAATTGTGTGTTGGTTGTGTATGTGTTGATTATGGGTATGTATGTTGCCCACAGTATGTTAATCACTATTCTAGTTTTGTGAATGGAATTCTTTTAGTTTAAATTTGTCGGGCTTGTCCTGTGTGTTCGGTTCGCTCAGGTATAATTAAATCTGATCTCCCTGATTAAGAGAAGTTACAAAGTGAGAGGATCTAGATTCCGGTGAGTGGATCTGGAACGATCATCTAAGGATATAAGATCATAAGGGCGAGCGGATATAGAGCTCGGAGAGCTGACCTAGATCGATCGCCTTAACTAGTAACGTAAAATTATAAGGGCGAGAGGATCTAGAGCTCGGAGAGCCAATCTAGATCGATCGCCATAACTAATAATGTAAAATTATAAGGGCGAGAGGATCTAGAGCTCGGAGAGCCGATCTAGATCGATCGCCTTAACTAATAATGTAAAATTATAAGGGCGAGAGGATCTAGAGCTCGGAGAGCCGATCTAGATCGATCGCCTTAACTAATAATGTAAACTTATAAGGCCGAGAGGATCTAGAGCTCGGAGAGCCGATCTAGATCGATCGCCTTAACTAATAATGTTAACTTATAAGGGCGAGAGGATCTAGAGCTTGGAGAGCCGATCTAGATCGATCGCCTAAGTTAAGTATGTAAAAATAATCCCAAAGTGTGGGCTTGGCGGACTACCGAATAGGTACTAAACATGGATGATTTAAGGTAAACTTGCCCCCAATCAACTTAGAGTAATCTGGACTAAGTCGAATTGATCTTAGGTGACTTAAAGCTGACCTTATGACTTAACTGTTTATATGAAGTTTTAAGGACGAGCAGGGCCAGGCTAGTGCTGACTTCTCGTTTGAAAGCGTGGCGATTCGGGTCAGGTAGACCGATTTTTTGCATGTATTTTTTAAGGACGGGCGGGGCCAGGCTAGTGCTGACTTCTCGTTTGAAAGCATGGAGATTCAGGTCAGGTAGACCGATTTTTCACATGTATTTTTTAAGGACAAGCGAGACCAGGCTAGTGCTGACTTCTCGTTTAAAGGTAAGGCAAGCTGGGTCAGGTCGGACTGACTTCACGCATGAAGCTGTATTGCGCAGTATAAGTGTTTGAACGACTTATGGATTATATGAAGTAAGACTTAACAGATGGCGATATTGGAACCAGTCAAAAACGTGATTGATCGAAAAGTAAATATCTGACATTAAAAAGGAAGTAAATAAAGTACAGAAGCAAATGATGAGAATGTGCGAACAAGAATTAAAATGCAGAAATGAAAGATAGTTTAGAAAACGATAACCAACAAATACTTGCTGAACGGGTTAGGAGAAAGTGATTCCTTTGCCCTTGATGGTAGCGGCGTAGCAACTTCGGGCGACCTCTAAGTCTCCTTTGATTTTGACCGACCCTCGACCGGTTGGGAACTTCAGGCTGATGTACGCTGGGGAGATTATGGCTCGGAGATCGATCAGAACGGGCCTTCCTAAAATAATGTTGTATGCTGATGGAGATTTGACTACGACATAGTTAACCATGAGAGTCTTTCCTGATGAATCCTTCCCAAATGTCGTCGCGAGTCGAACCATTCCTAGTGGATGAATTGGGGGGCCAGCAAATCCGAACAAAAGTGCAAAGACCGGAGTAAGCTCGGATTCCTTGAGACCCATTGCCTGAAATGCTGCAAAGTAAAGAACGTTAACCGCACTACCAGTGTCTACGCAAACTCTCTTAACCAGATTCTTATTGACTACAACTTCGATGACTAGTCCTTCATTGTTAGGAATCAGGGGGAGAGGATCCTTCGGCCCATAGCCTACTTCTTGAAAGGGTACTCGGCTTCCCTTGGCTGTCTGTCCGTTGTCCACTCGGGTACCTGAGTTGCCGACCTCTAACCTATTGCCAGGGCCTCCTACGATGGTCTTGATAGTGTTGATCGGATGATTGTCCGCTGGCTGACCCTTGTCAGGAGACTGGTCTCTTTTTCGCTAGGACTCGCCCTGTCGGCCACGATCACGACCATAGTTTCTCTGCTGGTAATCTCGCTGTCCTCGACGTTCTCCATAGCGAGGTCGATCCATGACCTCATCTAGTTTTCCCTCTGCGATCGCTGCTTCCACGTCGTGCTAAAAGTCTCTACAGTTGTCCAATTCATGCCCAGTGTCTTGGTGGTAGGTACAAAACTTGCTCTGGTCCCTTCTCTCCAAGGGGCTTCGAAGCGGTGTGGGGGTTTCTTCCAAACCCTTTCTTTCCATGATCGCCAATACTTGGTCTCTAGGCCGATTTAACACCGGGAAGTCTCGCGGCTGCAAGGCATTTCTCTTTTCAGGTTGGCCTGTGGCCGAACCGCCGGCACGATCTCCATACGACTTCCACTTCTTGTCGGATGTGTCTTCTTGCTTGTCCTTCTTGGGGTCGGACTTCTCCACTTCTCGTTTCACGCGATTAGCTTCTTCCCCTTGACAATGTTTAAATGCCACTTCCAAACACTCTTCCATGGAGGTGGGGAGCCTACTGCTAAGTTTGGCGTATAACCTGCCCTCGCATAGCCCTGCTATGAAGGATGTGATTCGGACTTGATCGTCGGCATCCCAAACTTGCAGCGATTATTCACTGAACCGCTTAAGGTACTGTAACGCAGTTTTGTCTTTCTTGTTTGATGGCGAACATGTGGGTAGCGTTCTTCTGGAACGGCTTGGCTGTAATAAACGTGTTAAGAAACATCTTTCCCAGTGTGTCAAAGCTGTAGATTGTCCTTGGCGGTATCTTCTTGAACCATTCCCGAGCCCGGCCAGTGAGTAGCGCTGGAATGCTTTGTACTTTATCTCCTCTGGGGCACAGTCGAGATTCATGTGAGTGAGATACTAGAACAGGTGATCCTAGGGGTCTTTTGTTCCATCGTATGGCTCCAACTTGGGGATCTTGAACCTGGCTGGCCAGGGGTAATTATCGATCTGCTCAGAAAAAGTGGACTCGAGTGCTAGCAGCGTCGACTTACTTCCAGCTACCGCCTCAAGTTTGGCGCGTGCCGCCTCCATGGCTTGAGGGACGACAACTGCCTTTGCAGGTTTGAGGATGCCGACCGGTTCTCTTTTCTGCTATTCTTACGCTGTGGGGGAGGTGTCGGTTGCCATGACCCATCGTTGGGATCATCTTTTTCCTCTGGCTCTGGACTCTGGGAATTTTCTCCAGATGAGTCTCCGTTTGGGTGATTCACGTCCTGTGAATTTTCGTTGAGGGGGCCTTCTTCTTCCAGACCTTCCCAATCCTCATCTTTTTCATTCTCTTCTACCAAGACGGCATTGAGAACAGCAGCTTTCGCGGATTCATCCAAAGCCATAAGTTGATCAACTAGCGCCTGATGGGTTGCGTCGAGAGAGACATTTTCCTGTTGTGGCTAATTCTGGTTGTTAGCTTCTGACTCTGATGCATTGTTAGCACCATTACCATTAACAGCCTGTTATCGTGTGGTCACCATGTTTGTCCTGAAGCTTTTCCTGAGATTATCAATCAAAAGAAGGCCCTCATTCTAGCGCTAATTGATAATCCAAAAATCGTCAGGGTAATCCTCTAAGCTCGCTTCTATGATTACAACCTGGGGAAGCTTCATGAACACAGAAAAATGATGATGGAGGGGGTGATTTGATTTGTTTTAGACTACACTTGATGGTGATCAAGCTGCCTACGTATCCAATAGTTCAATTGGAATCAAGTCTCCGTAGTTCCTTAGGGACAGTTTATATAGAGGGGCTTATGCCCTCGGGTTTAATGTGGCGTGTCTGTTGATTGACACTGATTAACGGGTTCCCTAAGGAAAAAGATTATGATTGAGTGATCTCCATGATTATAGGAGATAATTATGGTATTCAAATATTAGCATTAAGTGATAAAGATTCGAGCCTTTATTGTTCAGGATTCTGCAATAGTTATCTGGTTATTATGCACGTGAGGAGTAAGATTACAAACAGATTCTATCCGAGATGTACTGGGATGGCGGAGCCGGCCCACAGAGTTCGGGGACGATGACCGAGCTCCTACTGCTATGGAATTGTACAAGCCTAAGGACCTAGCCCGGTCGGTGAGATCGATAGTGATCGTAGTGCCGATCAGTAGAAGTTCGGTGCCCGACTCCCCTCTGAACTGTTAGAGACGGAGGCTATCCGGTCCAAAGGCGGTTGGGCATGCGAGGGTCAGTGGTGACGAAATGGATGGAAGAGTCTCCCTGGGCTCGTCACTAGGAAGTCAAAAGTGGTTTATTTCCCTCAGTCAAGTGTTGAGCCATGAAAGAGGTGCCACATGGGTGAGCCCATTTTCCGGCAGCATCATCCCACTTGCTCTAAAGCAAATGAGACATATCTCCCAATTTTATACCTTTCAAGCGCTTATCAGTGACATTAGATGCCACACGACTTGGTAAACTGATCAGCTAGGTTGTCGGCTCAAGGCGATCTTTTAGGACCGAAACGTCGCCTCTCTGCACGGTCTGTCTGATCAGGTGGTACTCTATCTCAATATGTTTTTGAGCTCTTATGACGGCGAAGATCATTTGCATGAGATACCTCTCAACTATTTTTACAGTAAAATGGTATCGGCTCATTAAGACCTGGAATCACTTCCCGATCCAACAAATTAAAGAACTTCTCAAACCACACTGCCTCTTTAGCTGCTCCGAAAGCTGCTATGTATTCGACTGACAGAGTCAAATTGGCAGTGATGGATTGCTCTAGACTATATGAGAAAACACTGAGCCCGAGATCAATTAACGATCATCCTTAATCTGACTGTAAGTTAGAATCAGTGTAGTCAACAATACTCGGGTATGCACCTGGATATATACGCATATTACTCGTCGTTCTCCGAAGGTACTTGAGGATGCACTATACTGCTACTCAACATCTGAATCCAAGATTTTACTTTGATTGACTTTTAGTAACCTGACTTTCTCTATCCAAAAGAGAATCTATCCCATTTTCTCTTTATCCAAAGACTAAGTGAATTATTTCGTGAGGGGTTGGTAGGAAACCTCTCATTGAATATTGCATACGAATATGTATTTTCATCTTAACCAATAAGATGGATGGGACACTGCCACAACTTGTTCACTTGAATTTGACCGAATCAAAAACTAAGAATATAGACCACTTCTCTAATTTAGAGAAGCTTTGGCTCGTTAGTTTCTGACTTCGGATAATACACCATGTTGCTTACAACTGTTGTAGTGTTACCTTGCATTTACACTAACATCTACTCTTTACCAATATTGATTCTCTGGTCTACAAAAGACTCATCAATATTCTGGTCAAGCCCACATATTCCAAACATGTGGCTTTCAATGACCTAGAAGCTTGCTTTAATCCACCAATGGATATAAGCATAGGCAGTCAATCTGCCATTAGATTTAAACTAAAACCCCTTTGTTCCAAATGAGTCTAAGCTCCAATGTATAGCAAGAAAGTTTCAGGGCATCACCCATGTTAATCTTTCTGCTTTCCATAGAGTCAAGCAAGGCTGAGTGGTGAGAAAGTTTCAGGGCATCACCCCTGTTAAACTATTCTACTTCTCAGGGAATCACCTATAGACCATTTGGTTTTGCCTTGAAAGTTAAAATTTCCTATTCATCCGACTCTTTTCACGATCCAATTTCTCCCATTGGGCCTGAGACATTCAGGTGGTTCTACAAAAGTGTGAACAAAATTGGAGTACAAAAACACCATTTACATGTTTATGGCTTTAAACCAACCTGCTTTTTTCAAAATTCTATACAGTCCTTCCAAAAGACCATAGGTTATCAATCACCCCCAGCAGACTGTAAAGTCTGCATAATCACAGTGAGTCAATGGATAAACCATACTCCCACTGCATTTTGGTGGATTGACATTCTGATCTGGTTCAGTAGTATTTATCAGCATAACCCCCAACCAATGTTGGATATGGTCTGATTAAATCAGACAGTAAGTCCTTGAGTATCTTTACTTCAAGGTCTAAGGTTGTTATTTATACATTCTTCTAGAAAGGCTGTGACGGTTCAACCGTCATTATCCGAACTTAGGAATCTTATAACCAACCTTTACTCATTGCATTAAGATATTTCACGAACAGTCCCCAACTGAACGTGTATGCAAAATCTCCAGTCCCACCTTCAAGCACTAATGCTAAATGCCTCTATTTGCGGAAGTGGAGTAAATATCTTCTAGGTAGACTTCTCAGTATTACATAATAATGTAAACCATTATTTTGCAACTAATATCTTAATTGAGTTAAGCAGTGTAATGTAGTATAGCAGTAACTATACAAGAAAATACATGGTTTATCCTTTCAATGAAATCGTTTCACTGGGAGGTAGGCCGAGCATCAGTTCCAAATACTATGCTATAGCCTATATCTGATCATGGAATACTTGTTTCTCTGGTAATATCACAGATTCCTCCAAATATTTAAATAAACTAATTGGTGTTTCGAGTAGTCATTAGACAAAATGTCTATTACTCAAAAGATCCTACTAGCTCGTACCTTCATAAGACCCCGAAGGTCAATATGAAACAAGCTATGATACTTCTTTAGCTCTATTACCCTTTCCTAATTGAAATGCTACTTAGTCATTTTTCCTTTGAGATAGTGTTCTTAGATTGGGAGATAGGAATCACCCTTAGCCAGTCTTAAGATCTTATCTTTAGGATATATGCACTAATTAATAGATGTTGAAGAATTGTTTATCTTAATATGGAAACCAGTTGTCTTAATAGCTTATGATGTGTTACAAATACCTTTTCAGCATTACTTAGTGTTTCTGACTTTCCAGAAAAAAAAAGTCCGAGTCTCAGAATCTTATACAAATGCCATATTCACTTTCTTTAAGGCAACCAAGTTATCGATGTGAAAGTGAATCCATTTGTTCGAACGAATCTGAAAACATAAATTGAATTTCTTTGGTATTCAAGGATTAAAACCCGAAATTTCTTTCCTTTTATCACTCCCACTATCTTAGCTGAAATAACTGCCCGCTGTTTTTTTTCTTCATCATGAATGCCCAGCTACCTTGTTCTTACAAAAGAACTTTACTTTCGAGTCAATTACCCGATCAAAAAGTCTCTAAGGATTCATAGGTTAGTAATCCAAAATCACTTAACTTATCATATACTTTCTTTTATTAATATTTTGGTTCATCCTATAACTTATTTAGTTTAGATGACTTACACTTGTAGACATTTACCTTCCCATTCTTGGCTTCTTTAAAGGAAATCGCCGTGAACTAGCAGTTCATTTGAGTAGACACTACTCGTGAACTGTGGGATGTCTAGTGAGATTGATACCAAAACATTCTCATCATCTTTGAACTAATTTTGTTCGTCTCTTATTGAACACAAGTGACAGCAGTGACATACTTGTCACTTAAGTTTGAAGGCTCAAGAGGAGAATCCTCTTCTGAAAATTAATTGCATTCTTGATTAATGAGTTCAACGTTCTTGTTACTTTTCCACGTTTACGAAGTCATTACCAGTCAATCAAAATCATTTTAGCAGTTTAGATACCTTGAGATAATATGTAGTTGTAAAATAAATTATGATAGAAACATAATCAAATCATACACCACAACTAATAACGATTTTAGGAATAATAAACGTGATGTCATGCATACAGTTTATCCTACCATTCCAAGTATTTAATCTCACACCTACAGTGCCGCTGTAGGGTAGGTCAAAGAGGTGACGATTAAATTGAGACAATCTCTTTCAACAATTAAACCATTGAGAATCAAGCATCTCCCTTTAGTTGCCGATTACCTTCCCTTTTCAGGCAAGATATTTCAAAAATATCCTTGTGAGTGTGACCTACTGTTTTAGATTTTTAAGTACGCCCCGAGTATGCTGCCGTAAGGTAGGTCAGTGACCCGACGAGTACTCAAAATCCTATACTTTCACAGACCAAGCCTTGAATTTTGATAGCCATGAAGGCCATCCGTAGGGGGCCGAAATCAAAGTGGCACGAGGCGTCACAATTCTCTCACGTGCTTGTGTCAACAATAGAGGCCGTGGGGTCGGTTGTCACCTTCCCTGCTTCCACTCATTATTTTGAAAAATAGGTAGTCTTATTAGGATTTTCAGAATTTATTAATAACCCGAAACACAATAAATCATGAATATTTAATGTTAATCCTCCCACTAGTTCATCGGTTTCAAATACCGTCTAACTAGTGTCACTTATTCATGACTTTCTAATTTCTAGGATTTATAAATTTTGTGTAGACACTACACAATTAAAATTCACCAAAAAATTTATAATTCTAATACATTAGGACTTACGAATTTCTCAATAATTTGAAAACAATAAATCACGAAATTTAAAGCTCCCACTAGTTTATCGGTTCCAAATACCGTTTAACTAGTAACACTATATTCATGATTTTCCAATTTATCGATTATTCAGAAAATCTCTTGTGTAGACACTACACAATTAAAATTCAACAAAGAATTTTATAGTCCTAATAATGTCATGTAAAAATTTTGGATCTCGGAATTTTTCCAATAATCCGTAAACAATAAAACATGAAAAGAAATCACCAACTTATATGTACCAAATACCGTCCAGTTAGTGTCCATCTTTTCACGATTTTCCAAATTTTTGGTTATTAAAATCCTATTTATCTAGACACTACGTAATCGAAATTCTCAAAGAATTTTAGATCTCAAAAACAAATTTAGCAAGTAAATTTTATTTTTATCATGTGAATTTTATATCCAGATAAAATTCCGTTTCCTTTAATTAATTTAATTTATTATTAATCTAAATTAATTATCGTTTTCATACATGTCTAATTAATACCAAAATTAATTTTCTACATATATGCATATGCTAGGAGTGGAATTTATGAAAATGATGCATGGCATGGTTATATCACATAAATAATCACATAAGAAAATAAATGCGAAAAATAAACCACTGAGATGGACCATTGGTACCCCCGTATCTAATCCATAAATTTGAAATTAAATAAATAAATAAACCCTACGTTTAAAGGATTTACTAATCTCTAATTCATCCTGCCGCCGCTCTGTATAATAATTTGCTGCTTCATTTCTTGAACAAAAAAACTCCCAGCCGTGTTGGTTGCACACCTCTTCCCCTACCGTGGCAGCCTGATTTTTGATAAAAGCGCATCAAGGGGGATTCGAACCCTTGACCTAACGGTTGCTGTAACACATCTGAACCATTGTGTTGCAGTGTTGTTCTTTCATAAAAGCATCGACTTTAAATTTTATACAACAGTGCCGCCGAAAAAATAAATAATTCTAACTACTAGGAAATTAAATTACAACAAATAAATTACATAATTTCCTATACCCGGAAAAATTGGGTTTACAATAGATCTAACGGTAAACAAGTACCAAACCCAATCCATCTCATCAACCATAAACATTCAACCACGCCTATATATAATAAACGTATAAAAGATGCAATTTTTATTCAATTCCACTACATATTAATTAATTATGCAATCAAGATCGTAAAATCGCTTTAACCTGGCTTCGATACCACATGCTGCATATACAGAAACCCGAATCTGGATCTGATCCATAATTGGATCGTCAGATCTGTTTCACAGCACCGATCGAGACACTCGATCATTCACAGCGGAAGCTACGAATTAAATTCGCATGCGAATTTACTACGATATGATTCACATAATAAATTAACTAACTACAAGAAGTTTGAACATTTACCCAATACAAGAGTGAGGAGGAATCGACAAAAGGGAGAAGTCGTGATCTTCCGAATTGTATCTCCAAGCGACGACTAGTGGACGTCGATCCTCGTAGTAGAACCTCCTCGAATATGCTTAAGAAAAACCCTATTTTTTCTTCTCCCAATGGGTAAGACAAGAAAACAAAATTTCTCTCTTTTTCAATAGAAAGAGGCGTCCCCTTTTTCTTCAAAATGGCGTTGGAATCAAATCAAATTTGGTGTTGAAAAAACTCTCTTTATATAGGATAATAACCAATAGATTGAAAGTTTATTTTATTCACACAAATTTATCTTTTCCTTTAAGGAAAATTACACATTTATCCAATAGGAAAACAAATTTCCTATTTGTCCAATAAGAAAACCAATTTCTTATTTATAATTATTTAGCACATAAATAATTATATTATCCACATTATAATTAATTAGGAGAAAATTTCTTTTCCCAAAATCAAAAAAATGTGGCGCCATTTTTAATGCCATTTGGGATAATAGAAAATGTCCTCTCTATATTACATATTATTACCAAATAAATAATATCCGCACATTCATTAAATAGACCAACTATTTAATTTATTCTCGAGGTTCCACAAAACGAGAAAACACTCACATGTTAAGAGCCAACCCTGGGACCATGGACCTATAACCAGTAGCTGCAATAAATTGAACAAAATATTCATCGAACAGAACATTTCTACTCAACTTATTATTTCCGGAATTACGCCACCATAAATCCGGAACTGAACTCTATCGATTATAGATATAACTTATTTTCAAAAGGCCGAGTCAATAAGTGTCCATTGATATAATCATTACATACAGACTAACCCTCCATAGACTATCCGTAACGAAGCGGGAATATTTCCGTAAACCTTCTCATTACATCCCATCCTTATTTACAATTAACCCACTAGTGATCAATTACTTCATAACCAATATGAACTCGGCCGATCGATCAGTTTCTAGGATCAACAAATAAGGGGATTGTCTTTCTACTTCCCGCAGGAAGGAATGGATTCCATATCCGTGAGACACACACTCCTATCTCATTCCAAAATAGTGCCAACGTGAAAGTGATTCGGACCACGCCTCTTAGCAATCCTTAACGAACACATCAAACCCTATCTTGAAACAAGCAGGCGTCTGCAATCACTTCAGGATTAAGGTTAATCCATAAATGGTCATCTTGTCACTTAATAAGATTTCTCAATCACGGAATTATATGAGAAATTCAGATTAAATCGGTTCAGTCCTATATGACTATATCATATATAAATTCCCCACTTAGATAACCAATATCGACAGTCCAGATAAGACGGTCACACCATAAAGTGTTCTGGGCGTATCAATGGTGGTTTAATCAATAGACCCTATACTTTGATTAAGTTCACCATGGACTAATAGTTCAAGTGTATCACCATAAACTTAATCCTCATGTGTGACACACACTAAGTTATATGGCTACATATGATACAACTTGGGGTTTTCAGCAGTGTATAATATATAAGCACAAAGCAAATAATAAGATGAGAATAAATTTGTCATTTATTAATTACAAAAACAATTACAGAAATTGTCTTTCGGGTGCTACTTCCAACAATCTCCCGTTTGCCTGTGTCCTACTTCCAACAGAGGCCCTTCTACAACGTGGGTGGGTCCACTTCCTAGGAATTCACATTCTTTGGTACAGGTGTATCTACGACTCCAATAAACAAAAGGACCATCCAACTACCATAACAGTTCCCAAAATACTATATACTTCAATTCCATTAATATAAAAAAGATACAACTGATTACTATCTATCAAGAGAGAAACTGAAATGACATAAGTTCCAGAGCATACTGTGGGTGGCGCACCCTAAGAAAATGAATAAAATACATGATAAATACTATGTGGCATATTAGCTGTCTCTACAAGCCTTTGCATGTCTCCTCGATCTCAACAATACTTTACCTGAAAATGTAAAGTAAGGGGTGAACACAACGGCCCAGTAAATAATATATAATTAAAAGGGAACCATGGTAGCATCTGTGAAATGCACCCATAGTTCTCTATTAATGCAAAATTCAAAATACGTGTTAATAGTTACCATAATTAAATACGGCCTAACTTACTAACGCATACATGTGAATTACCTTGCTTACCTCATATTTACCATATCATAATTACCGTGACGTACTTATCATACTGTTACGTATTTCCATACATATTTACCACACTATCATTACCATGTCATATTGTGCATATGTGACATGCATGTAAGTGTGTCAGATGATTCGAAGGGATTATGCCTTTGTATGGACCACAAAGGGAGGTCCTAAAATATACCATGTTACACCCAAGGGCCAATAATAAATATAAATATGTCAGACTACACCCTGGACCTAATAATAATAGAAAAGCTAACCGGCCTGATATTACTAAACATAGACCCGTAGGTGGGCATATCTAACCAGCCTAACATCCACCCGAAATTTCAAACTATTGCCTCCCGGGTTTGGGCACTCTTTATGGATGTTAAGGATTCTCGAGAACTCATAGGTAACGTAAAAAAGATGTTAATACATAACCATGACCCATCTGACATGCGTAATGCATATGATCCTACCATGCATCTTAATTTACAACGCGACATTAAATTAAATAAATAAATAATAATAATAATTAATTCATAAAATAATAATTAATATTGACTGAACCCTACACGATAGTGTATTGTGTAGTGTGTACTAGACAAAAAGTCGACCGGGGTGAAAATCCAGAACTGAAACCTCATCCGCGGCGAAGTGCTTCCCGCTACGGCTCTGGTCACGATTACTGATTTTCTCCAGAGATCGATCTACTTTTCCTAGTAAAGTATCGACTTGAAATTAGTGCATATAATTAATCAATTACAGACCAAATATGAATTAAATACATTAAATACCATAAAGTTAACCTAGCTCTTCAATTACATAATACTTGCATCTAATGGATACCAATTGCGAAACAATTCTGATTCAGGAAAGGCACGAACGAAAGGTCGTCTAGAAAGCTTGAATCTACGATTAAAAACTATAACTTTAACAATGACAAATTCCTATATTTTTAAGAAAAAGTAAAGATGGATTTTTCCTAGAAAATGTAGATTCACATGACCATTATTTCTTTAGATCATCTTGTATAACACGTGGTTGATCACCTCATAATTTATTCTTGAATTGGATCAAGAACGGTGTATCAACAGGTAACCGGCCGGATCACCTTTGTTTTCTCCCATTTTTTCTTCTTTTTTCCCCGCCGGTTCTGTTCTCTCTCTTCTTTTCTTCATTTGGTGTTTGTTTCATGTACCCGGGAAGTTTTTGCATACACTGCACTCTACGTCGGATAATAGCCAGTGGCGCAGCACCACACACCACACGATTTCATTCTGCACTTAAACTGTGTGGTTCTGATCGTGGCACCTAACATATCCACACGTAGGTACGTACTACCCAAAAATTTCATCATGTACCCAATGGGTACTATTTATAAGATTGCAAAAATTTTACGGTTTATTTTAATTTATCGTTATTTTTTAATATTATTGTTTATAGTTTATTAAAAAATACTTTTAAAAAAAGACTTAAATAAATATCCTTAATTACTAAACTGAGGTTTTACAGATAATATTCATTATAAATCATCTACGTTGTATGTTATTTTCTTGTAAGATTTCTCTAATGTTTTATTTATTCATGAAATTTTTTTGTTCTTTCTAAAAGCACGCCTGTGTAGGCCTAAAAGTGCATTAATCTAGGAGGCTTTGCTCGTGTGGCCTAGAATTGTTTCCTTGTGAAATCCTCCCCGTCCCCACCCCCACCCCCCCCCCCACCCCACCCCCACCCATATATCTCTCCACTTTCTATAAATTAGATGTCCACAAATCACAAGTGCAAGCACCCGTGACCTCCCTCACACAATGTCACAATTCAAGAATTAGTGTCATTTTCCACTGACTCTGCCCACTAACTCCAATTACATATGATGTCTCTGCCTCATATTATTAATCATTTTATATCATTAAATTTATCCCATTTTATTATTCGTTCTATATCTTTAAATTTACCTTATAATATAAATCATTCTACATATCAATACAACATTTATTATTCATTTATCCATCTTATTCTTAATTTTTTATCAATCTAACAACTTTTTATTATTTAATAACTACTGCATTAATGATATTCAATTGGTATTTTTTTTGATATTTAATCTTCAAATTTATAACATTCAACCATTTTATTAATCTGTGTAAAAAAACACTTCAAATGATTTATAATATGTGACGGAGGTAGTACATAAATACACCATTTATTTAACCACTTCTCTTTCTCTCTTGTACCTCTCCCAAACTCCCAAAACAATCCTTTCTCCCACTCCTTTCTTTCCCCCCTCGCCCCCCAAGAAAAAAATGTCTTCTCCTCAATCAAGAAGTCGCTTTCTTTTTAGTCCCCTAACCATTTTTCTTCTTCTTCTTCTTATGTTCCTTCTTAATTCAAGCCATACTGTAGTTTGTCACACCAAAGGTTTAAGGCCCAAAAAAATTGTAAATGGGTATCAATTCTCAGTAAATATGACTCAAGTCCAAAATTCTGAACAACAATTTATGAAGTGGGTTGAATTTGTGGGTAGCCTTAAACACACTGCTTTCAGTATTGCAAACAATAAGCTGTTAACCTCTTATGCTCTAACAGTAGACAAAAATCCTCTTCTTGGAGACTTTACTTCTATTCAAGAAGCTATTGATTCTCTCCCTTCTATTAATTCTGTAAGGGTCCTGATCAATGTCCATGCAGGAGTTTACACGTAAGTAGTCAGGGGCGGATCTATAGCTATTAAGGGAGTTTACACTGTGATCCGAGAAATTTTTTTAGTATTAAAATTGTGTAGTTTTGTTTTGTTGTTAAAAAATGTCGTTTTGTTAATAAAAAACGTAGTTTTAGATTTCGGTGACCCTACTAGAACAGATTTTTTCATCAAAAATATAGATTTACAGTCCGATGACTTCATTGAAAAAAATTTCGTGATGGGCCACTGTATAGATAATTCATGTGTTTATATATATCTTCTCAAATGTGGAGTAGTATATAGGACAATGAATGATCAATCAAAGAGTTCATTTCTCCACCCTTTTTAAAAGAAATAAAAAATTAAAAAACAGAGTTAAAAATTAATAAATTAAGAGTTAAAAAGCTAGAGTTTGAAACTGAATAGTCTATTATCTGAGAAAAGTGTGCCAATTTTTGAATTTAGGGAAAAGGTTAATATAGCACAAGGAAAAGCATTCATAACAATAGAGGGAGCAGGTGCAGAAAGTACAATAGTTCAATGGGGGGATACAGCACAAACACTTGGTCCAAAAGGGCTGCCTCTGGGGACCTTTGGATCTGCAACTTTTGCTGTGAATTCACCCTATTTTGTTGCCAAAAACATCACCTTTAAGGTCAGTCATTAGTCACTAGTGCGTAGATTCAACTTTAATTACAATAAGTTAATTTCTTGTCATTGGATGATCATGATCATGACAAATATGCAGAACACGACACCGGTACCGCCACCGGGTGCCATCGGGAAGCAAGCGGTAGCGTTTAGGATATCGGCGGATACAGCAGCTTTCTTTGGATGCAAATTCCTGGGCGCACAGGATACCTTGTATGATCATGTGGGACGCCATTACTACAAAGATTGTTATATTGAAGGTTCTGTGGACTTTATCTTCGGCAATGGCCTTTCTTTGTTTGAGGTAATTTTTTCACATTATATAACCCCCTCACTCATTTTATACTTATATAGAAATCAATCAATTTTTTTTTAAGTATTGACTAGTTCTTCTGAATATATAGGTTCCTCATTTACTTTTTACAATAATCTTATTGTTTGAGAAAATTTTCCATTATAAATTTATTTAGTGATGACTACGATCACCGAACGAAAAAAAAAAATTGAGCCGCAGCCCAAAAGGTCCTTAACGCCCCACCCGTAGTTGTTCGTGAAAAATGTAAATCGAAAGTTATGCCTAATGGTTCAGTTTATAAATTCTGCACGTGTATCTTTCGGTGCTAAGAAAAATCTCTTCAGAATATTGAACTTTCACAATGCAACTCAAAGGCAAAACTACTACTGCATTACATTTGTTATTCAGCTGAAGCTTCTGTAGCTCGCTGCACGTAGATCAATTGATCCCCATATGTTTTTCAGCAACAATAATGACCCACCAATGATTTTCGTGGGCTAGAATCACCAACACATGTAAAGTTTGGGAAAAAGAAAAATACTTATATTTGAGCCGCAGCTCAAAAGGTCCTTAATGCCCTAACCGCAGAGGTTCGTGAAAAATGTAAATCGAAAATTATGTTTAATTGTTCAGTTTGTAAATGTAATGTCCAGCTTTCGGATATCGAATTCTTATCCTGAAAAGAACAGTCGTCATGTATAATATTAAAAAAATTCATATTATACGTTAGCCCCTCTACGGCATCGTTTCAAAATAAAGTAAACTGAAGCTAAAATGACACGGGTAAACTGTAACGCCCCACTCCTGGATACCGAACCCTTATCCGGTAGAGAAACGTTCGACGCGTATAGCATTAAATAAATCTAATATTATACGCAAGCATCTACGTCGTCGTATCAAATAAAAGCAAATGGAAGCTAAAAAGACTCGGGCAAAACATAAATGCTACTAAGAATGGAAATTAACTATACTAAAGATGGATAGTTAAATTACAACGACGAAAAACCCAAAGACTTACACAATACGAGCTCTTAAAAGTACAAACATAACTTACAAAAGTCTAGGAGTAAAAGAACAACAAGTCTAGTACAACCCTTACGAAAAAGAAAATAAACTAAACGCATATTCAAGGCAGTAACGTCATCAAGCCGTCAACTACTCTTGGTCAACCTGTTCGTCTTCTCACCTCGCAATGCATACAAAAGAATATGCAAAGGAGGTAAGTACAAAGTACTTAGTAAAAGTGAGAAGCTAACGAATAACTAAGTTCTATAACAAAAGGTCATTATTATGATTATTAAATTATCTTCATGAGACCGACTCAATCTAGGGTTCATTCTATGTCCATCAACATGTCATGACTATACGTTTCTAGCTTAACTTATCTTGGTTACGTCATCACTCAAGGACACTACGCATGGCGTTCATCAGCCTGAAGATATACTTGTTAACTAACGGTGATTAGCACCGGTTAGCTCCAGGGTCTCCCCGGTATGCGTATACGTTCAATGAATTTCCTCCATTACCCTTCAGCCTTTTGAGCCATTAGCGTTTTTCACTTTTTATGAACGTATCACATCGTCGATATGAAATAGTGCCTTACTGAGAATAGGTGACGTTTTATCTTTTACTTCCATGTATGTAACTTTATTGTGTATTAACTAGCCACCCAAGTTTTTTCAAGTAAGCTCCCTCACATACACTACTCTCTTTTCTAGACCACTAAACACGGACAAGGCCTAACAATTACACAGACATTGATGAACTCTAGTTCATCAAAGCACAAGCCCTTTCATGCTCTTCCGACGGATCCGAACTTCAACTCCCTTTAAAAGTACATTTTGTGCCGAAACTAAACGAATCGGAAGCTCAATCGAAGCTTGTTAAGGTTTAATTAATGTTATAAGACTAAAGGATAACAATGAGAACGTATTACAGAACCCTAAAACATGATTTTCTACACTTAATCGATTCCTAACTCAAACCAAACACGTTTATCAACAAATTACTTAGAAAAACAGCAGTAGAACTCAACTCATATATACCAAAAATATCACATCTCATTAATTACAACTTAGCATGAATTCTATCACCAAACAACACCAAAACTCACCGGAACTCAACCTATCATTATAAAACTATAAATACTCATTAGAAAGAGCCTCTTACCTTAATTGCCAGCAAAACCGATCCAAAACCTTCAAGATACTGCTGATTATCTAACCCTTCAACTCGAAACCTAATTGATCGACAGGTAAACCTAAAATCCTATCTTTCTTGAAAATCTCGAATTGAAAAAGTGTGTAAAACTGAGTATTACCTGAATTAAATGCTGTATAACTATTTTTTGAACGATCTACGCTTCAAGACGATTGTTTTGACTACTCATGGTTGAAAAACAGAGCTATGGATTAAAAGATACGAATTTTTTAAGAAACGAACTCGACGATTACGAAAAACTAGGGCTAAACTGAAAACTTACGGAATAAGGATATTTTATTTTCCAAAGTTGCGTCTCGTCGTGGTGATCACTTTTCTCTCCTACGGCATCTTGAAATGATGAACAGATTGGCCCTGCGATTGGAGTTTACGCTCTCCTTTTTTCTTTTCTGAATGTTGCCGTCGTCTGCGTCCATGAAGCACCGTTCCTCTTGTTTTTTTCTCAGAATATGCGTGTGATGATATGAGGGAAAATATTGGGGATTATTTCCCTTTTTATAGCCATTTAAATAATTTCATTAATTAAATAACTACATCAATTTAATTAAATTCTTTTTAATTAAATAAAATAGGCTAAATAATAATTACGTCGTAGTAAAACACCCAATTACTATTTTACCATTTCTGAAAAATCGGGATGTTACATAAACTATAAATGCTACTAAGAATAACTTGCAAACAATGCTAAAGAAAGGAAAAGTTATCTTACAACAACGATAATCCCAAATCTTACAACAACGATAATCCCAAATCTTACAACATACAATGTTACAAAAGTAAGGTGCAACAACTGATCTTAAAAACAAGAAAAAAAAAGTACAACATTTGTCTTGAAATAAAATCCAACTTAATCTAGTACATCATGGGTAATGAAGGAAAATAAAAGAACATTAAGTAGCATAGCATCACATGTCATCCTCATAGTCGTCACAAAATTCTTGATTAACCTGTTCGTCTTCTCACTCCACAATGCATACAAAACAAACATGCAATGGAGTTAAGTACATAGGTACTTAGTAAAGAGGTGGAAGTTATTGAATGACTAGGTTTTACAACGAAAGTTTCATATTATTATTAAGTCATCTTTAGGAGGCCGACTCAAACTCTAGGGTTCACTTCATGCTCATCAACATGTCGTGGGATCCTACTTGTTTCTAGCTTAGCTTATCTTTGTTACATCAGTATTCAAGCCTTCAAGGACACTACGCATGGTGCTACTCACCCCGAAGTATCTAGGTGCAACCTATCAGTGGATCACACCAATAGCCACGGGCTAGCCCCGACAGTGTACACGTTCGGTGAAGTCCCTCCGTACTTGGGGTCTTATGAACCACGGAGTTATTCATTCGTGAAGTCCCTCCACTCCTGGTGCCCTTGGGCTAGCAGTGTTATTCAATTTATCTGACCGCCACACATCGCGATATAGGCTTTTGCCTTACCAAGAATAACATGATGTTTAGTCTTTTAACTAAACAAGTACGTATGTTATCAGTTGTTAACTACTAACCTAAGTGTTTTCAAGAAAGGCTCCCTTACAACTTCTACTCCATCACCTAAACCACTAGACACGGACAAGGCCTAGCACATCACATAGAAAATGATGGATACTAATCCATCAGAGCACAGACCAGTCACGCTCTTCTGAAGGTCCCAAACTTCAACTCTTAGGAAAAATCCATTCGGTACTAGAACTAAACGCATCAGAAGCTTAATCTTCACGTTCATTTAATGTTATTAGATCGATAAACAACGTTCAAAACTAGATTCGGGGCACAAAACATACATTATAGCCAAAACTGGGGTTTTGGCACGCGCTACAGCTCTTCCGCGCGTGCTAAAATCGAACAGCAAATCAGACAGCTTTCTGGTCTAGTTTTAGCGTGCACCGAAACCCGTTTAGCACGCGCTAAAATGCATCCAGAACCCTGCTTGCTTCTGCTTCTTATTTGGCACACGATAAACACCCCACGACGCGCACTAAAAACTCTATGAATCATCTTGTCCCCTTCCGCTCACCTTTTAGCGCACGCTAAAAGGGTCGTTTTTACCAAAAACATGCCCTTTTCAACACTTTACGAATTCCAATCCAATTCCAAACGTTTTGACAGCATAAAATACTGGAAAATTGCAGAAAAAGAAGTTCCAAACATGCTATAACATATCACATCACAACAACAACAACAACACTTAAGCATGATTTCTACCCCAATTCAACACCAAAACTCAACCCTAATGTCATAAAACCATAACTAAACAATAGGAAGCACCAATGCACAACTCCAAGAAAGTCTACAACACTTCTCCAAGACATCAACAAAAACCTATTTTGATCCACAATTGAACAAGAAATAATTGTGATCAAAAGCTTCTATGCAAAAAACTACGAATTCAACTAAAAACATCCATCAAACTTGATCGAATCTTGTTGTTTCCAAAAGTAGAGCAAAACTAACCTTTCACTTTTTAGTATCAACTTGTAGCCTTTCTCCTACTGATTTCGAATCCCTAATTTCTTTTGAAAATCATCAAAGATCCAATGAGAATTTTGAGGAGCTTTCTTTTCCCCTTTCTATTTTCTTTCAACGTTGTAGTTCAAATTGTGCCAAGGAATAGATATTCTGACAACTCCCTGGCACTAAAGGGTGGTTATTCCCAGAATAAACCTCCCAAAGAGTGTATTACACTTTAATCCCATTAATCACAATTAATGCCCATGACTTCTCATTTAATATTTATATAATATATAATTGAAATAATTTTAATCCATAAATAATGATAAATATAATATTTCGTTTTTACAAAATGACACGTCTGTCTTTTCCCAAAAATCGGAATATTACATTCCTCCCCCCTTAAGAGGAGTTTCGTCCTCGAAACTGGAACATGCTCAACTTGTAACTTCTTCTCTAGAAACTCTCTTCAACTCAACCCAAAACTGCCTTCACTTGTTTTCCCACAGATAACTTCCAACAACTCTAATCTTGCTGACCACAGAGCCAAAACACTACTGATTCCCCACTGATCAACCCTTGGACATTTAACCCAAAGCTGACCAATCACTATTGAACTCTTGAAACCGCACTAACCATTCTTCTATTCAACACATCAACCCCTATTTTCACTCTACCCGGGGGGTATCCAAAAGAGTTTCTTAACGGTTGTAGGGTAGGCTTAACTTCTTAGCTATCTTACTTAACAAAAAAGTATTTGAATTTCGTATTAATTAAGGCTGACATAGCTTAGTTATCCCTTAATGTTGTACCTAAAAGCTAGTTCATTCACTAAAATACAACTACAACATAAATTTAATCGTTTCATAAAGTACTTTAGGAATATATACAAACTAAAAGGCACCTGGAATGGCTGTATCCAAAGCAAACACCCTTGTTGGACGGCTTGCACTTCCACGACTGTTAATTCCTTGATTTCCATTGTTGTTCCTTGTGGGACAAGCTCTCGCAATGTGTTCGGTGTCTCCACAATGAAACACCTACTTGAACTTGTTCCACACTCCCTATAGTTGTTTTTCTTACACTTTGAACAACTTTGTGCGCTAACTGTTGACTTTGCCGCTAGCGGTGCTGTAACCTTTCCTTATCTTGTTGCGGTGCTTCATAACTATTTTCTTAGTTAGCTTCAAAAGACCTATTTTTCTCCCACAACCACGAAAGGCTTATTCTTAAACGGCTCAACTTCCAACGCCTTGTTTAGCATCTCCGTCATTGTCTTTGGTGTAGCTCCCAACATGCCAGCTTGAATCTCCTGAGATATGCCATTTTTATACAGTGCCAACTTATTTTCTTCAACTCCTATAATCTCAGGGTAAAACCAACCCAACTCATTGAACAGATTAGTGTATTGCGTGACCGTCATGTGTAGACCTTGATTATTGTTCAAAAATTGGCTTGCCCTATCCGCTTGCACCGATGGTGGGAAGTACTCAGTTTAGAACATTTCCTTAAACACTTTCCACTCTGTTATCTTGCCCCGGATACTCTCTATAGCCTCTACCCAACTCTCAACCGTACCAAGTAAAAACCCCATAGCTAGTTGTGCCATCTCCGACTCAAGAACGCTTACATTCCTACAAGCTTTTTCAAAGCTTCTAATCCACATCTCAGCCTTAGCTGGCTCAGCATTCCTAAAGAAGTCCTGAACACGATTCTTTTTTCAACCTTGTGTACCAATCAACTGGAGGAGCATGGTCGTGAACCGGTGGTGGTCTAACTGGTAGAGCAACTGGTGGGTAAACGGGAGGGTATCCAATATATGCTTTTGGTGCTTGCGGTGGGTATGAAGGTGGATATGGTTGGGGAGGTAGAGCCACTAGTGGTACTGGACGACAATGGTAGTGTCCTTGGTGATGAGGTGAGGCATGGTAGGTTTGGTGAAGTCCATAGGGTGGGTAGCCAAAACCATAGTGTTTTACAACCCTTGGTGACGGTGGTATGACGGTAGGTTGAGGTGGATTACTTTTAGATGGAGGGTAGAAGGTTTTCTGATGTGGGGGTATCACCGGAGGAGGAGGGTAGCTTACCGGTGGTGGAGGGTACACAACATTAGCTTGAGGCGGATACACATCAGTCATATGTGGTAGATACACCGATGGTATATCACCTACAATAGTAACATGTAAGGGTCCATCCTCATGCTCATGTGTACTGAAGTGTGGAGGTAGTTCTTGATGAACCTGAGATTGTTCTTGCTAAAACTGAGGTGGGCGTAACTGATTCTAATGAAGTCCCGGTTGATCATCCCTTTCTACGTAACCAACAACTGCTACCTCATCCGGATTCAACTCATTTGCCTCTTGCGGCGCTCTTGAACTTTTAACACCACCGACGCCTCTACGGGTTACTACCATTCTGAAAGATCAATGAAGATGAAAATGTTACTAAGTGGACTAAAGAAATCTTATCTTAAAGGAAAAAAAGCATAGAACAGCAAGGATGCTTCGCTCTAATACCAACTATAACGCCCCGCTCCTGGATACTGAGTCCTTATTCGAAAGAGAACGTTCGGCACGTATAATATTAAATAAATTAAATATTATACGTAAGCCTCTATGGCGTCATATCAAAATAAAGCAAACGAAAGCTAAAAAGACTCGGGTAAGCCATAAATGCTACTAAGAATAGCTTACAAACCATGCTAAAGAAAGAAAAGTTATCTTACAACAACGATAATCCCAAATCTTACAACATACGATGTTATAAAAGTAAGGTGCAACAACTGATCTTACAAACAAGAAATAAAAGTACAACATTTGTCTTGAAAAAAAATCCAACTTAATCTAGTACATCATGGGTAATGAAGTCAATAAAAGAACATCAAGTAGCATAGCATCACATGTCATCCTCATAGTCATCACCGAATTCTTGATCAACTTGTTTGTCTTCTCCCCCATAATGCATGAACAACAGACATGCAATGGAGGTAAGTAAATAGATACTTAGTAAAGAGGTAGAAGCTATTGAATAACTAGGTTTTATAATGAAAGGTTCATATTATTGTTAAGTTATCTTTGGGAGGCCAAGTCAAACTCTAGGCTTCACTTCATGCTCATCAACATGTCATAGGATCCTACTTGTTTCTAGCTTAGTTTATCTTTGTTATATCAGTATTCAGGAGCACTATGCATGGTGCTACTCACCACGAAGTATGTGGGTGCAACCTATCATCATAATAGCCATGGGTAGCCCCGATAGGGTACACGTTCGGTGAAGTCCCTCCGTACTTGGGGTCTTATAAACCTACGAAGTTATTCATTCACGAAGTCCCTCCACTCCTAGTGCCCTTAGGCCAGCAGAGTTATTCACTTTATCCGACTGCCCACACAACGTGATACAGACTTGTGCCTTACCAAGAATAACGTGATGCTTAGTCTTTTAACTAAACAAGTATGTATGTTATTAGTTGTTAACTAGTAACCTAAGTGTTTTCAAGAAAGGCTTCCTTACAACTTCTACTCCATCACCTAGACCACTAGACACGGACAAGGCCTAGCACATTACACAGCCAATGATGGATACTAATCCATCAAAGCATAGGCCAGTCATGCTCTTCCGACAGTCCCGGACTTCTACTCTTAAAGAATCCATTTGGTGCTGGAACTAAACGTATCAAAAGCTTAATCAAGGCTTGTTCACGTTCATTTAATGTTATTGATCAAGAAACAACATTCAAAACTTGATTCGGGGCTGAAAACATGCATTATAGAAAATATAGTGGTTTTGGCGTGCGCTACAGCTCTTCAGCGCGCGCTAATATCGAACAACAAAAAAGAGAGCTTTCTGGTTTCGTTTTAGAGTGTGCCAAACCAGTTCACCGAGCGCTACAACGCATCCAGAACTCTGCCTGCTTTTGCTTCTTATTTGGCAGACGCTAAACACCCCATGGCTTGTGCTAAAAACTCTCTGAATCATCTTGTCCCTTTCTGCTCACCTTTTAGCGCACGCTAAACGCTTCTGGCATGCGCTAAATGTGTTGTTTTTACCAAAACATGACATTTTCAATACTTTACGAATTCCAATTGAATTCCAAACGTTTTGACAGCATAAAGTACTGGAAAATAGCAGCAAAACAAGTTCTAAACATGCTATAACATATCACATCACTACAACAGCACTTAAGCGTGATTTCTACCCCAATTAAACCCAAAACTCAAATCTAACATCATTAAACCATAACTAAACATTAGGAAGAGCCTCTTACCTTCTTAGCAAGCAAGACCAAAGCACAACCCCAAGAAAGTCTGTAGCACTTCTCCAATACTTCAACAAAAACCTATTTTGATCAACAATTGAACAAGAAATAATTGTGATCAAAAGATTCTATTCAAAAGAACTACGGATTCAACTAAAAACATCCACCAAACTTGATCAATTCTTGTTGTTTTCGAAAGTATGGCTAAACTAACCTTTTCCCAAATCTCCAACTTTTTAGTATCAACTTGTAGCCCTTCTCCTGCTCATTCTGAATCCCTAATTGCTTTTGAAAATCGTCAAAGATCCGATGAGAATTTTGAGGAACTTTCTTTTCCCCTTTCTATTTGCTCTCAACATTGTAGTTCAAACTGTGCCACGAAATAGATATTCTGACAAATCCATGGCAATAAAGGGTGGTTATTCCCAAAATAAACCTCCCAATGAGTTTATTACACTTTAATCCCATTAATCACAATTAATGCCCATGACTTCTCATTTAATATTTATATAACATATACTTGAAATAATTTTAATCCATAAATAATGATAAATATAATATTTCGTTTTTTGCAAAATGACACGTCTGCCAAGGAGTTTCTAAGTTATCCCCACACACGAGATTTCAAAAATATCCCTTGTTCCCGAAAATAAGATTGCAAAGGATGAAATTCCATCATGTTATCACTACGAACCCGTTTAATTTTCTGATCAAACTGACGTTCAACTAACGCCACTAAATTCAAAAACATAGAGGCAACTTCCATTTTACTATAAAAGATATAAACCCATACGGACCTAGAATAATCATCAACGATTCTCATGAAATAAGACGCTCCGCATGAAGAACGAGTCGTATAAAGACCCCACAAATCACAATGAACAAGTTCAAAAATCATGCCGGCCCTATTGGGACTATTGGGAAAACTGCCACAGGGCTATTTTACACGAAAGCACACATCACATGTCTCTTTATTCAAACAATTAGACGCACTTACCATAGGAATTTGTCTAGGAACCTTTTTCGAAGCATGTCCAAAACGTTTGTGCCATAACTCAACCGAGTCCCCGTCAGTAATTGCTAGAATACGAGTATCCGGAACACCTCGAAAAAAGAAAAGTCTCTCCACTCGTTAACCCACTCCAATCACCGCCTTCGTCACTCGTTCCTGCATAACACATAATGAAGAAGCGAAATGAACATGACATTTATATTCATCGATCCAAAAAATTACGTTACAGAAAGTAAGTTGCAATTAAGGCTAGGCAGATATAACACATTTCCAAGTTTCAAATTTCCTGCCAGCGTCACATTGACTGTCGATGCCTGTGAATTACTACCGTCTGGTAGGCCAACCACGTGTTTTTCAATTTCACGAACATCCGTTAACAAGTGGTTGCAATCGGTCACATGATGAGTTGCACCTGTATCAATAATCCATAATTCCTCACCGGGCATTCGACCTTTATTTTTAGCTAAATCAAGTACATCAAATATACTTTGCCATTACGGTGGGGTAATATTGGAAAACCCTTCTTGCTCCGGGGTATCAATCTTGACATTCACAACCGACATCCTTCCCCCAATACAAAAACCTAGATGTCGATTCGACAAAAAACAATACCAAAACGCAGCAGTTTGGTCGTGGGACAATACAGAAAAATTGAACCGTTCAAACAAAAATTCCACCGTTTAGATTTCAGCTAAATCAGACACGAATACGCCCTCCATATTTCGTCACAATTGGAGTTCGTTGGATATCTAATCTTTGCAAGAAAGGTTCTAATGAAACACGAAATCACTGCAGTTCGGTTGCGGGACTATTCGGAAACTTGAACCGTCCAAACGAAAATTCCACCGTTCAGATTTTAGTAAAAGGAGACATGAACAATCTCTCCAAATTTCGTCACGATCGGAGTTCATTTTTCTATCCGATCGTCGCAAGAATGGTTCTGTAGAAACACCAAATCACAACAGCAGTTCGGTCTCGGGATGATTCAGTGAAATTGAATCGTTCAAACGACAATTCAACCGTTCAGATTGTAGAAGAAGGAGATAAGAGAACTCCCTCAAAATTTCGTAATGATCGGAGTTCGTGTTGATATCCGATCGTTGCCGTAAAAGTGCTGCTGCACAACCACAATACCAGCAAATTTTGCTTTCTTTTTTTATGGTTTTTTTTTCCGGGTTATGGTTCCAATACCATGTTAAATTTCATGTAAAAGTCTGTGTTTCATTCATAATCAGAGTTAAATATATAAACCCGAGTCATTCTATTTATTTATAAATAATTATAATTCCGTAATATAACGACACTGGGAATGTCGTATGTGGCTGTAGAATCGAAATTCACAACATCAATTTTACTGAAATACTCATATAGTTTGATATGCTAATAAAGTCGTGGTAGTATATTTTTTTTTTTTGGAAAAGTCGTGGTAGTATAAAACTTCATTTCCATGATAATAAACTTTTTTCACGCACTCACAAGAGCTTTTGTTACGTTTCCGGACTACCGACTCTATCCTCAGCCACGGATCATTAACAACCAAAAAGTACAAACATGTGAACTAACGGTTATTGTCCAACTTTATTAGAGGTGTTTTTTCAAGGCATCTCATGAGAATATGGACAAAGTTAAACCGTCCAAACAGAAGCAGCTCGAAATATATATATATATATATATATATATATATATATCGGCAGCCCCAATGTATCTAAGGTCGGGACTAGCAGCGCCCCTGGGGGAGTATATCGGCAGCCCCAATGTATCTAAGGTGGGGACTAGCGGCGTCCGGGGAAGAAGCTAAGAGGCGTACTTGCGGCCTCCAAAATTATGAATTTAAGGGACCTATAAAATTTTAATATATATATTGCATTTTTGAAAACAAATAAGATGTTTTTTTTTGTTAGAATGACTTAAAATAATATTTGGCTTCGAGTCTAAATTTGGAGAGGGACGTCTCTGGTTGGGACGTGAAGTCACATGACCCACTGATATGCGAGATTTTTTTATATTTTTATATATTACAACGATATAATTTTGTTACAAAATTTTAGTTTGACGCCAATATATCCTCAAATTTGTCGGGATTACCCTACTCGGATAAATTTTTGAATGTGCCATTATATATATATATATATATATATATATATATATATATATATATATATATATATATATATATATATATATATTAACATCCAGACTACGTCATTAGAATTCAAAATTTTCCGTTGAATAATCAAACCGCTAGTGTATAATTTGAGCAATGACGAAATAATTAGGTCGAAAGTGTGCATATATTTACTAAGATGTGATTAAATTCCCATATGTGAATAGTAATATATATATATATATAGGTATTGGCTTGGAAAGATTACAGGGTTCTATAGATGATATTGTATGACTCGCGTACGTTTGTTACAGAGATGTTACTTGCACGCAATTGCACCGATAACCGGAGCGGTGACGGCGCAAGGCAGAAGCAGCATGTTAGACGACACAGGATTTTCCTTTGTAAACTGTAAGGTGACGGGTTCAGGTGCTTTATACCTTGGAAGGGCTTGGGGTCCCTTCTCTAGGGTGGTCTTTGCTTATACTTATATGGACAACATTATCATTCCAAAAGGCTGGCATAACTGGGGTGACCCTAGCCGGGAAATGTAAGCCCCACTTCCTGCTCTCATATTCTTTTTTTTTTTTTTTTTAATAGAAAAATGTTATTTTTGATAGCTCTATGAACCCGATAAATTATTTTTTTGAAATCTACGCGCATTCCTGAATCAAATCGGTCAACCCAGCGTTAAGTACATGTAAAGGAGGGTTCGGCCCTCAATCAAACCTGCTTGATCATGTCCTATCATTGCTAGCAAATGAGCTACTTTAATTCCTTCCCGCCTATTTTAAAAGAAAAAAGAACAAGAAACAAAAACTTTATAAATAGCTAAACAATCTTGAACTAAACATCCTAGAGAGGACAAATCATCCCATGGCGATTGAAGTTGCTGAACACAAGACAAAGAGTCGGTGTGCATCTGAATAGAATTGAGGCCCAACATCGAAGCTGTATATAACCCATGTATTACTGCCATAAGTTCCAATGTCTCAACATCCTTGCTGCCTCCCCGGATTCGCTGGGAAAGCGAATGAATAATCGTGCCAGCGGAATCTCTTATGACAACCCCTTTGGCTCTTGACACCTCCCCGCAAGCCGCATCCGTAGTCACCTTGTATCCCAAGGCAAAGGTGGCTCCCAATGCCTGGGCCATGCCGGTTGATCAACATGTTCCAGTGGGGCCTTGAAAGCCTCAACGTACTATGAGGCAATAGAATGCCACTGTCAACAACTTATAGCCACGGACATGGTTCTTTCCAAAGAACCAAATGATCAAAGTGAGTTCCTCCAACTTCGCCCCATCACATGCGTCAAAGATAAAGGTAAGAAACCCTCCAAAATCAATTGCATGATCTAAGACCGCAACTATAACCGGATCATTATATGAAGCCTATATCCTCGTGGGGATTTCACAATGAAAAAGAACATGCTTAAGAATCTCCCCTTTATCCCCACAAAGCTGAAAAGTTCCATTGCCTATAGAGCATCGTTTAAAAGATGTCCCTATCGGAAGGCAATCATGTAAACATATCCACATAAAATGACGTATTTGGGGCCGCATCGATAGATTCCAAACTTTCCGCCATAAGGGATCGGACGAGCAGAGGATGACACACCGTACCCTGTACAATCTGGAATGCCAACCTATATCCGGATCTTACTGGATAGTTCCCCAGCCAGTCAAAATGCCAAATATTGTCATCTGTGTGTGTCCTATAAGAGAGGGGTATAATCAAAATGGCATCCGCCTCTATAGAAATTCCCTTGAACCATGTCATGCCTTCAAGTGCGTGTGACGGGATCAATAAGAGACTCAACCTTCGTGCCCAAAGGAAGCTGAGAAGAGTTCACACAAAATAACTTGGAAGCGGTGTCTTCCTCAGCAACTTCTGTGATAACATCATCAGACAAGCACAACACGATGGTTGAGTGTGTTTTCTCCTCCACACTAGCATAATCTGCTGCACTGGCATCACTTTTATCAGACAAAGGAGTCCACAATCCTTGTTGCTTTAACAAGGCCCGCATCTTGATTTGCCACAAACTGAAACTGTTCCTCCCTGTAGATTTATCAATCTTTACGTTCATTGTTGACATCCTTCTTGCTAAAGAACAGACCTTTGATCACAAAATCGTAGCACCGGTCACCGACCGGTCTTGGTGAAGATCAACTCCAATCAACCTGTAATTTCTCTGAATCTACGAACCAAAGTTGTGACACTAGTTTGTTAAAACACAGATGAGAAACTTGCAGGCTAAGAAAGATAAAACATAAGCAATGCAAACATAAACAATGGCAGAAATTGATAAAAACACAGAAACAATGAGAACACAGCGTTTAGAAATTGGTTAATTGGTAAAGATACATGTATTTGATGTCCCGCCCAAGAGAGAGATCCAAGGCCTAGTAGCCCTGCTAAATGATGATTCAACATAGATTCTACATCTTGAAACCAAGCCAACTTTGGGAGTCGCTTTATGATAGTGAAACCAACCAGCAAAAAGCATTAACGCTGCAAAGACCAATGCACCAATTGCTGTACAATATAGTTGTAATTACATGGTTTCCAGTGTTGTACCGACTACTCCAGAGACAGAAAATGAGATATTTTACTATGCACAAAGTTACAAGGATTTCACACACTTTGCATTGATTACAACATTGTTATTTATAGACACAATTCCCTAAACCCTAACCGCCATAAGATCTTTGTCAGAACTGTCATAAATACTCTAAATGTGGACCCCAGCTCCAGCTGTTATCCACTAGATGAAACTCAGCTTCATCTGACCTTCTCAGACTTGTAATTAGCAGCTCAAATGTAGAACTCAATTGAATTCAGCAAAGCTCAGCAGACTCAAACTGACTACTGACTTCAAAAGAACATAGCTCACTTCACTAGCTGACTTTCAGAGAACTGAATACACTTATTCAACAGACTTTTCCAGATCAGTTCCTCCGGTTTATTAATCGGTTTAGAGATCAAGTCACTTAACTGACATACATAAATGAGCGAAACTCAAACATATATTTTTTTTTATTAAACGAACTAGCTCGCAATCTTCGATTAAGCTCGAGAATATGCGCTTATGTACATGGAGGAGGTAGAGGGAACATGCCCCCACTGAAATCCTATTTCTTTTGGGGGTATTAAAGCGATATACTCCCTCCGTCCCATAATATAGGGATTTTTAGAAATTTCACACTGCTTACGAACGTGGTTGAGTGTAATAATTTAAGAGTAAAAGTCTGAGATACCATTTAACCAAAATTAATGCAATAGTTGTAGAGTAATGAAAAGTTGTTGGAATGATAATAAATGAGGGAAATGTGAAGAAAATAATAATAAATAATCCATCAGTATTCTAAAATGATTTATATTATGTGACAAAAATAAAAAATTAAATGGCCCTATATTATGGGATGGAGGAGTAATTTTGTTGTTATAAAAAGTAAAAACACCATTAAACTAATAGAAAAACACTTTTATTTTGCTATACTGTCTTTTACCACACAACAAAGAAAAGTGTTCCTAACATATACATAGTTATACTTATTTATCACGCTACTGTGGCTAAAGTAAGTATATAGCAATACTTTTTTTTATGTATGTGGGAAAAATTTTTGTAACAAAATAGTGTTTTTCTTATAGTGTGATGGGGTGTACCAGCATCCTCAAACATAAGAGGATTCGACTGAGGTGCAGAAAAACTATATTGTGTTAAGAATTAAAGCATCACATTTACTATCACCAATTGTTTTGGTACAACGGTAAGCGTTTGATCCTAACAACTGGTATCAGAGCGAGGTCACCGGTTCGAATCCCGGTAGCAGCATGCTGCGTAATGATTCCACTGTGTGTTTGCAGATGCTGGGGCATGCTGCGTAATGATTCCAAGGTTGCAGATGCTGGGGGGATTGTTAGGGTGTACCAGTATCCTCAAGCGTAAGAGGATTCAACTGAGGTGCAAAAAACTGTAGAAATAAAGTAGCACATTTACTATCACCAATTGATTTTAGTACAACGGTAAGCGCTTGATCCTAACATAGTGTTAGTGCCACCGGTGAAATTCAAACACTCTCGGTGGCCCTACTAGGTCATATTCCTGCTTCCATGGACGGAGCCAGGATTTGAACTTTGGGTGTGTTAATGGACTATATCCGGTTCATCGGATGTGCTGGATTATGAATATTTTTTTGTTCGGATGGACTTAGCCCCCTGGAGATATCACTTGCCTCCGTCCTTGCCTGCGTACATATATGTGTGTGAAAAATATGTATGTAAACACAACATATTAACCACAAATCCTACGGTTATCTTAGTGTCAGCCACCTTGGTCTATTTTCATATTCTTATCATGTTTCAAATCAACTATCTACTAGTTAAAAAATAAGGAAAACAATCAACCAATTTTTCATTTCACCGGTGAAAGTTGTATAACATTGATATAAAAAAACGGTTAAACCCTAACCGTGAGGGCCTTCCCACCCCCGATCCCACATGAATGTGAGGGGAGGTTAATCGTGAATCGTAGAGAGCTTAGAGTCGAGGGCTTTCTTGGTTCCCAACAACACTGAAGGGTGTTATCAATCGGAAATCAACCCTTTACGGGAATCGAACCGTGACCTCTCCAACAGGCAGTCCATTGTCATTATAACACCGCCCACTCAGCCATATCCAGAGGATTATAAGCAATAGATTAACGAAAAGAGCTTTAACATTATATTTAGCTTATTTATTAAACCAACAAACTCGATCTTGCTCGTGTATTATAGTAACAGAAACCGTGTATCATAGCAATAACATAATTAAACTCATGTATTTAATATGGCACTCGACTTGATTCATGTACAATCTCCTCCACTGAAACTAACCAAACGATGCTCAATCATCCACTCCCATCCTGATAAGAAAGTGGCTAGTGACCACTTTTATTGTAGCACTGAAAAAACCATTTACATATGCGTACTGCTATGTGCATTTAATCAGTCAATACGTTTTTAGTAAAGGTGTCTAATCATACATATTTTCATGTAAAGTAGTAGTGATAATTCTCATTTACTTGCTTTCTATTTCTAGGAGAGCTTAGCTTTATGTTGACATTTGACGGTGATTTTAGTAGTGTAGGTACGTGGGCATCCCTCATTCGTGTATGGGGTTTTACTGTAATAATAGTGATGATTTATAACCATACATATCTAGATGAACGTACTCTCTTTCATATAATAGTGATGTGTGTCGTGTTGAAAAATAATAAAAATATAACTTGACAACAGTTATACCATAAAATTTCTCGAAAACATAGAGCTGTAGTGTTACAAAGGAGAAAAAATGTATTCATAAACTGATAAAATTAAGCGGGTGACAATTAAATGACCCCGTTGGTGTGATTTTTAAGTCCTTATTAATTATGGATTGTAGAC
Organism: Gentiana macrophylla; assembly: GCA_026214975.1. NCBI lineage: Eukaryota > Viridiplantae > Streptophyta > Magnoliopsida > Gentianales > Gentianaceae > Gentiana > Gentiana macrophylla. The sequence goes on from CM047810.1 coordinate 66,471,008, forward strand.
CTGCATGATACATCGTTTTAACAATAATGTAATAAATGGATATGTTATGTCCGAACGCTTATACTCTTTTACACATGTACATATATATTTTCACTTTAAGGGGTGAAAAGATAGATATACGGACATAATACATTCATTTTAAACAACATTTCAGACACGATTGTAGCATAGAAAAAAAAAACTTTTGGGAGTTTCCCTAATAATTAATTCTTATCCTAATCTTAAATATTAGAAAGTGTATCCACATTGATTTCTCTTCCTTCATAAAATATCATGCTACTCTACTAGAATGAGTATGGGACGGTGCCTTTTATTACACAAGTGTTTACCTTTTAGTGCTTGTCATTTGTCAATATATAGGATTACATTTGGTGATTACGTAGAACACATGTTTAAATAAAGGATAATAGCCTTCACAACAACAACAACAAAAAGAACAAAAAGAACAAAAAAAATTAAAAAAATTAAAAAACAATTTCCAACTTTAAGTGATCACCACTAGAATCTTCATATCTTATCTGTCGTTATGTAAAGAGGGGGCATTTTCTTGTTTGTGAATGAGGTCATAGAATTAGCTCAAATAATTCCCCTGATTTAGATATTTATTATTAATCAATTTCGAAGAGCTCTAATCTAAATACTTATGGGCGATCAGGGACGGCGCCACCTTCAAGCTTTTATGTCAATTGACCCTCTAAAAAAAAAAAATTTGTAGGTATTTTTTACATTATTTAAAATTTTTATATACTTAATATCTACTTATCGACCCATTAAAAAGTTCAAATAATTACCTTGACCCATAAATATTCATATATTTTTATATAATCGACAAAAACTTGAATACAAATGTGTCGTTTCTTGATCCCCGACACGTATCACACAATTCCTGAAGTCGCTTCTACAAGCGATTCTTGATTTTTTTTTTTTTTTTTTTTAAACTGTAAATTTCATTGATGAAAGAAGGAAAAAAAAAAACTGTATTTCCTGGTTTCATGGCTGAATCATGAAACTCTACACAAAACACCTCTATCTTTTAATCAAGGTTAATGTATATGTTATCTGAATTTTTACAATATCACCCTTTTTTTTAACTAGTCTAAAAATTGAATAGAATAATCGCATTTGTCTTGCACAAGCTTATTGAAATTCACGAACACTTTGTATTTTGTAATAATTTATTATTTTTCATTCCCAATTATTTATCTTACCTAAATAATTTCTTCTTTCCGGCAAAAAATAAAAAAAACCACATTCTCCACTCGCCACTTCCATAAATCGCACTATTCCAAATTCCATGTAAATAAACATCCAACTTGACTAAAATCGGAGAACAAATTGTCAAGCCAATGAGAAATTATTGCGTGTAACACGATTTTTCTCATTCAATTTGACGGCTAGTTAAATAAAAGATGATAATTACAATGATTCACATTACATAACTGGCGAAAATGCAATAACAAAACATGAGTGGCAGGTCACAATCTTGACCAAAAGATAGGTGTGATTTGTCTAGATTTTCATGATTTAACCATGAAACCAGGAAATACAGGAGTGAATTAAGCAAGAATTAAGCTCAAGAACAGTATGAAAGTTGCAGAACATTAGTGAGGAAGAAAGCTGTTATAAATATAAGGGACATTGTTGTAGTCATTTCAAAGTATTGTACTAAGGTTGTTATTATGTACACATATAAGTATTGTGTACACGACATTATTATGCTTAATGAAACATTGGTTAAAACCCTAGCTGCCTTCCTTCTATCTTGGTATTAGAGAGCTAGGTTGGGTGGCATGGCTGACGCCACCGTCACTTCCGGTGAGCCAACGCCGCCGGTCGTTTCAGCTTCTAGCCCCAATGCTCAGCTGAACCCCTTTTTCGGATCCTTATCTTCTATCAACACCATGACCACTTCAATCCCTCAAAATTCCTCTGTTAACACACCATCTCCAACTTCGACAGTGACCATCGACGGTCATATGCAGAGCCGTGGGATTCCTGATCTCAATGTTTCTCATGTCGATCCTCTTTTTACTGGTCTATCTCGTGGATCTCTGCCACCGTTGTCAACCTTTATGGTTTCTTCTCGGACGCCGAATCGCCTTGTTGGCTCAACTCCCACTCCGCTTGGTGGTCATCTGACTCAGAATTGCACTGTGAAGCTAGATCGGAGTAACTATCTACTTTGGAAATCAACCATCCTTCCAATTGTTCGTGGCCATCGTCTCGAAGGTTATCTTCAAAGAACATAGACTCGTCCCTCGCAATTCCTGATTTCTCCAGTGTATGGTAATGTTTCGAATCCGGCCTATGACGACTAGTCCGTCACTGATTCCTTGCTTATGGGCTGGTTGATGGCATCCATGACCGAGCAAGCCCTAACAGAAGTAGTTGGTTGTCAATCGAGCAATGAGGTCTAGAATACTTTGGAGACTTTGTTCAACAACCGGTCTGAAGCACGTATGCTGGAGTACAAAAGGGCTTTAACTCGAGCTGATAAAGGGTCTAAATCGATGGTGGACTATCTTGCATTGATGAAATCGTATTCTGACGGTCTAGCTGCAGCTGGGTATCCGATTTCCAATGCTGAACTTATCTTAGCAGCTTTGGGTGGACTTGGAAAAGATTATGAGCCTGTTATAGTTAATATAACATCCAGGATTAGTTCAATCACCTAGCAAGAGGTGCAATCTCAGCTTGTGACTTATGAACGCTTGTCAGCTCGCTTCAATCCTTTAATCAATTTTGATGTCCCATCTCCAACTGCTAATTTGGTTTCCCAGAAGGCTGGATCAAGGAATCGAGGCAATGGACAAGGAAATAACTATGGTGGGCAAGATTTAGGCAGAGGCCTTGGCTAAAGAGGCAATAGAGGTGGTAGAAATAGAAGAGGTGGAAGGTCTGGTTCAGGTCCTAGACCAGTGTGCCAAGTTTGTGGTAAGACTGGGCATATAGCTGCAAATTGCTATCATAGGTATGATTCCTCCAATACTGGTCCTGTTGTTACTAACACTTCTGGCAATGGTGCCTATCAGAGTTCTAATCCAAGGTCAAATGATGCTTATGTTGCTTCTGGTGAATCTATGATGGACCCTAGCTGGTATGCTGACAGTGGGGCCACTAGTCATGTTTCCAATGATCTCAATAACCTGCATATATGTTCTGGGTATGAAGGGTCTGATGCACTCACTGTAGGAAATGGTGAGTCCTTACACATTGCTCATGTAGGTCAATCTAAACTTCCCACTAATAGTACATCTAAACTTTCTTTAAATGGTATTCTTCATGTTCCTAGCATTACTAAGAATCTTCTTAGTGTTTCTAAGTTGACTGTAGATAATTCTGTTTTCCTTGAATTTCACTCTGACTCTTGTTTTGTAAAGGATCTAACTACAAAGAGAATCCTGCTGCAAGGCACTCTTAGAAATGGTCTCTACCAAATGTCCATTCCAGATCATTTGAGCTCTCCTCCATCCAAAGATTTTGAAGTTTTGTCTCTATCAATTCAACTCTCTGAAGTTTTGTCCTGTTCTAGTGGCACCAAGTCCTGTACTAGTCCTATTAGGTCTAGTCATGAGTCTTTTGTTAGTTTGCATTCTGCTCAAAACAAAGCCATTGTTTGGCATAGAAGGTTAGGTCATCCCTCTAGTAGGGTTCTTAATCAAGTTCTCAGTGTCTGTAATGAATCTCTTGTTGTTAATGAAAATCTTTCTTTTTGTGAAGCTTGTTGTCTTGGTAAACAACATTCCTTGCCTTACTTGCTTTCCACATCTAAATCTACTGCACCCTTTGATCTGATTCATTCAGATCTCTGAGGGCCCTCTCCAGTTCATTCTTCAACTGGATACACTTATTATATGCACTTTCTTGATGACTTCACCAGGTTTACCTGGATCTTTCCTTTAAAGCTAAATCTGATGCTATTACTGTCTTTACACACTTCAAAACTCAAGTTGCAACTCAGTTCAATAGTAAGATTAAGTGTCTACAAACAGACTTGGGGGAGGGGGGGGGGGAATTTAGAAATTTTGAACCCCTGTTAAAAGACTTTGGCATTAATTTCAGACATCCCTGTCCTCATACCCATGGCCAAAATGGCAAGGCAGAAAGAAAACACACGGCCATTGTGGAAATGGGGCAAACTCTTTTTGCTCAGGCCTCCTTACCACTTAAGTTCTATTTGGAAGAATTCCGGATTATACCATGTTAAAAATCTTTGGCTGTGCCTGTTCTCCTTACTTAAGACCCTATCACAATAGGAAGTTTCAATTTCATACTCAGAAGTGCACTCATCTTGGACTAAGTCCCTGTCACAAAGGATATATGTGTCTTAGTCCTACTGGCAGGCTCTACATTTCTAGAGATGTAACCTTCGATGAAAGTTACTTTCCTTACTCCAAAGTCAGTACCTAATCCAATACTGCTTCAACTTCTATAAGTGCTATTGTCAGTGACCCTATGCTATCCCTGCCTATTCCTTCAGCCAAGATTTCTGATCTATCAAACCAACTAGAGGTTGAGTTTGCTCATCCCTCACCTCAATCTCCTAACACTCAGATATCTGCTGATCCCTCTCATCAATCACCTAGCAACTCATCCTTCTCTGGAACACCTCATGTTGTCTCTCCCTCTACTTTTCCTCATCCTAGTCCTTATTCTAAAGAGTCTAGTTCTGGTTCTACATCATCATCTCCTTTGATCAGTCCTACTATTCACCATGATTCTAGTTCATCCTCTCCTGTCATAACATCCTCATCTCTTTCTACTTCCAACACCTCTGTTGTCAATCAACACCCCATGCAAACCATAGCCAAATATGGCATCTTCAAACCAAAAACCTTTTCTTATCTTGCCATCTCTAATCCTTCCACTCATCCACCCGAACCTACTAGGGTGTCTGATGCTCTAAATCACCCTTATTGGATGCAGGCTATGAATGATGAATATGATGCACTAATGAGGAATCACACCTGGGATTTTGATCCTAGATCACAAGCTCACAATGTTGTGGCTAATAGGTGGGTTTACAAGCTCAAGTTGAATACAGATGGATCTGTTAACATACATAAAGCTAGGTTAGTAGCTAAAGGTTTCAATCAAACACCTGGTGTGGATTATTCAGAAACCTTTAGTCCTGTTACTAGAGCCTCAACTATTAGAATCATTTTAGCCCTTGTAGTTGCTATAGATTGGCCTATCAGAAAAGTAGATATTAATAATGCCTTCCTTAATGGGACATTATATGAGTCTGTGTTCGTAGAACAGCCTGAAGGCTTTGTAGATATGTTAAGGCCTGGACATGTCTGTCACTTGAAAAAGGCTATTTATGGTCTCAAACATGCTCCTAAAGCCTGGTTTGATGAATTAAAGAAACAGATGCTTGTGTGGAACTTTGTTCAGTCCAAGTTTGACCCTTCATTGTTTTTTTTTCACACTGGTAGAACATTGTTGTATGTCCTTGTTTATGTTGATGACATACTCATCACTGGTAATGATGTCTCCAGAATCAAAAGGGTTGTGAGTGATTTAAATTCCAGGTTCGCCCTAAAAAATCTAGGCAATATACACCATTTTCTGGGGTCCAGGCTGTAAGAAATCACAGTGGTTTGTTCCTCTCTGAGCATGTCTATGCTCAGCATCTATTAAAATAAATGGGGTTGGAGAACATGAAACCATGTCCTACTCCCATGGTGGGCAATTCAAAAGTGCCTCCATCACATGAACTGATGCGGAATCCTACACTTTATAGAAGTGCAGTTGGGGCTTTACATTATTTGACCTTCACCAGGCCTGACCTGGCTTATGCAGTAAACTCCTTGAGCCAATATATACAGGCACCAACAGTCTCTCACTGGCAACAAGTTTAGAATCTCCTCAGATGTGTAAAAGGTACATTATATCATGGCCTATTATTTAAAGCCTCTCAACCCCTGCACATTCATGCCTTCAGTGATGCTGACTAGGCATGTGATAAAGAGGACAGAAGATCTATAGCAGCTTATTGTATATATCTAGCAGGATCCTTGATTTCCTTGTCTTCCAAGAAGCAACATGTTGTTTCAAGATCATCCACAGAGTTTGAATACAGGGCACTTGCCAATGCAGCTTCAGAAACACAATGGCTACTTAATGTTCTGTCTGAACTCAAGTTCAAACCTCGCAAAGATCGCCTATCTTAAGTGTGACAATTTAGGGGCGTGTTCTCTTGCTCACAATCCAAGAATGCACTCCAGATCAAGCATGAGGAATTACATGCACATTTTGTCGAGAGAAAAGTGATACAGGTTTCAATGAAAGTCCAAGACATTCCTCTTGTGATCAAGTGGCTGACTCCTTGACCAAGCCTCTCAGCTCAAGTCTATTTACTTCTTTCAGGCTCAAATTAAATGTTGTTAATACCCCATTCAATTTGAGGGGGGCTGTTAGATTATAAGAGACCTTGTTGTTGTTATTTCAAAGTATTGTACTAAGGTTGTTATTATGTACATATATAAATATTGTGTATAAGACATTATTATGCTTAATGAAACATTGGTTAAAACCCTAGCTTCCTTCCTTCTATCTAAAGCCAATAATGAGAAGAGAGTTATTCAATAATGAGAGGAAAATACAGTTTCAAGTATTACAACTTACAAGATCAATTAAATCAAATCATTAGTTGTTGCAATCGCACCTTTATAGTGTTTGATCTGTGATTATACATTAGCAGGTCGTTACAACATAGAATAACTAGCTCAAAATGCTTGAAGAAAAACAAACTAACTTAAACTAACTTAAGTGACTTGTTAACTTACTAACTTAAGTCATTTATGTTAGAAGGAAACTGAAAGTTTTCTTTACTGTAATACACCCCCTTAACGTTGATTGAGAGTGTGAATGCTCTTGATTGTATAGCTAGTGAACTAATGGTGAAAGGTTGGACAATCAAATGACTTAGTCAACTAATATACAAGTTGTTTCTTGGTAGAGATGGGCTTTGGTTTAATCAATCTAGCTTAGGATATATCTCTGACAAAATGACAGTCAATTTTTATAGGTTTTGTCCTTTCATGAATACTGGGTTTTCAACAATGTAATTAGCACTATTGTTGTCACAAAAAATAGGAACCGCATTGGTATGATCAAGTTGAAAATCCTTGAGAATGTATAGTAGGTACCGAGTTTCAGCTGTTGCCATAGCAAGAGCCGTATACTCAGCTTCTAAGGAGCTCTTAGAAACAGTTGCTTGCTTTTTGGTCTTCCATGACACTAAAGAACCCCCCAAGAAAATGCTGCACTATGTGACTGATCCTATGGTGTCTTGGCAACCAGCCCAATCTGAATCTATGTAGGTCTTTATGATGGCTTCTAGACCAGTGGGAAAGAAGATCCCTTGATCTGAGGCCCTCCCTTCAAGTATCTGAGTAGTTTGTGGGCAACCTTTAAATGTAACTCTGTAGGCCATGACAGGAACTTACAAAGTGTTGTGTAGAAAAATTGATGTCATGTCTTGTTAGACTAAGATAAAGCTACTTTCCCACAAGAGACTTGTAGTAGGAATTGTCGAGCAAGAGAGTGGAATCTCCATTTTTAATCTTTTGGAAGTATCTATTGGCGTAGTACTTGGTTTGCATCCCAAATATATATATTCAGTCAATAGATCTAGGCAATATTTTCTTTGGGATAACATAATACTAGATTTGGACAAAGCTACTTCCAATCCAAGAAAGAACTTGAGCTCCCATATGCCCTTAATTGGAAAATTGTCTTGCCGGAAATCTTTGACTACTTGTATCAGTTGTTCATTACTACTAGCAGCTATGAAGCCATTTACATAGACTAATAAACTAATCATTTTGTCACTTGAACCTTCTATGCATAGTCTATGATCATTTGAATACTTCTTGAAGCCAAGCTGTACTAATGCATTTGTTAACTTAAAATTCCAATGTTTACTAGCATGATTAAGGCCATAAAGAGATTTAGTAAGTGTGCAAATAAGATTTTGGCCATTAGCTTGATAGCCTAAGGGAATCGTCGTGTCTCCAAATCACCATAGAGAAATGCAATGTTGACATCAATTTGATGGAACTTCCATCATTTGATGGCATCAATGTCTAACAATGTTCTGATTGTGGTTGTCTTTGCTACTAGTGAGAAGGTGTCTATAGAGTCTATAACTTCATGTTGTGTATAACCTTTCGCTAACAGCCTTTCTTGTATATTTGCTAACTGTTCCACTTGCTTTTCTCTTGATCCTGAATACTCACTTGCATCCTATTGGTGTTTTGCCTTTGGGTAAATGAACCAACTTCCATGTTTTGGTTTCTTCTAAGCCATCCAACTCCTCTTGCATGGCTTGTTTCTATTTAGGATCCTTAACCACTTCCTTAAAATTCTTTGGTTTAGTGTCCTAAACATTGTTTGATATACAAACTTTGTACCTATATGACAAGTGAATATCACTATTGTTGGTCCATTGGAAAGGCTTTGTACAAGTTTAGGGGAGGCAATAAACTTATCACTTAAAACTTTTTACAGAGTAAAGATAACTGAGCTGAGAAAAGGTCTGTTGACTTCTTCTACAACTGAGTTAAATGCAACAGAATATATTTATAGCCTTTTAAACGTTAAGTTAATCTTTTTGAAATTATGCTGAACTGAATTTTGGTGAAACTCAGTTTTGTGCTTGATATGAGTTCAATCAGGTTGCAAGTTAGTTAATGCTATAACTAGTATACTAAATAACTGAAAGTAAAATGCTTAAAGTAAATATGCAGAAATAAGAACACAAAGAATTATAAAGGTTCCAGATGGTGTAATCCCGTCAGTCCTCTCTTCCCTTGTGATGTAGGGGGAAAATTTCCACTAGACTTCTCGAGGTTACAACGGTTACAAAAAGTCTTAGTAGATTTTCCTTGACTAATACCTAGCTTCACAATCTAAACACTTGAACAACAGGTCGAATTGACACGTTCCAAATGCTTCACTGGTCCTTAAAGGGTTGAATTGCCTCTTCACCACCTACACCACACACAGCCTTCCTGATTGCAAACAACTGCCCTGTGACACCTAGACCGGATGCTTCACATCCAAACCATTGATAAAATCAAAGTTGGTGTTGAATCAAGTGTTTATCTGACTTGTGGAATCTTAAAGTGTTGGGTTTTGATTGACCTTGAATGCTTGAACACTTAGAAGATTTTTAGGATTTGTCTATTAAGCTCGGATATGATAGCAATGACTTACCAAAACTCGAATGCAAAAACTTGCCGAACTTAGGCTCAAAAACTTGGTGCAAAAAGAGTTCTTGATCCTTGTTGCTGCGTCCTCTATTTATAGGGTGAAATCCATCAGTCATATTTTTGAATTTTATAATGTTCACATTAGATTCCATGGAATATGCTATCATTTTGTCCGAAATGTCAATGTCCTCCTGACATGTCAGTCCTTCAACCAATTAGAATGCTTGATCTTCAACTTTCTGATTTTCCTTCAGTTTGACCGATTGGTTGATTTAGCTTTCTGTAGATAACTGAGTTTGAGTATTAACTCAGTATTTAATCTTCTTCAAAACTGAGTATTCCTCATTTATTTTATATTGAAGTTTGAGAGATCAGAGTACACCACTTTTATCTCATAAAATAACTATTATCACATTGTCCTTATGTATCTTAGACCTTCAATACAAGATCTATAAAGTAAGTTCATACAATCACAGACTTACCTGAATTCTAACATTATAATCTCGGCTTAGTCTTCATAAAACTGAGTTTGTCACCTCAGCCTTAAGTTTTCTAAACTGAGTTTGGTCCCTCAGCCTTCATAAATGAGTTTGATCCCTCAACCTTGAGTCTTCAACTTTGAACATGGCCAACTGAGTTTGATCCCTCAGTGAACCATTCTTGATTACATTTCAATTTCAGTCTTAGACTCCACTAAAACCTATCTGTTGGTCCCTTGGAAAGGCTAACACAAGTTTAGAGGGGGGGGGGGGTGAATAAACTTGTCACCAAAAACTTTCCCAAAACTGAAAGTGCCCTAGGAACTGAGTTTTTACCAAACTCAAACTGATGCTCAGCTCAGTTTTCTTCCTGTCCCTTAACTTGTGCGGAGTTCAGCTAACTCAACTGAGTACAAGTCAATACTGACTTATATTTAGTCTAGTTAACTGGCAGCGGATAAAAACAAGCCTTTTGTGCAACAAATGTGTTAATAAAAATCTTGACCTTCTATGTATCAGTTCTATGCTGACTCAGTGTCTGGTGTTTGCTGAGTGAAATGATGAGATGATTATGCAACAATTATAAAAAACATAAATTCATAAAGTAAATCAACACAAGATTTGTTTATAGAAGTTCCGGGTGGTGTAATCCCGTACGTCTCCCCTTCTCCTGTGGTGTAGGAGGTATCACTAGAATCTCGAGATAACTGGTACAAAATCCTAGCACGATGACAGTCCTTCACGACACCCTAGTTTCACTGTCTACACATAATGAAGAAAGGTAAGATTGCTCCTTCACTCTGCACACTGATCTTTCGGAGGTGGAATGGCTCCTTCACCAGCTCTCACACTAACACAAACACAAATCCAGATCGCACTAACAAATGTGGCAAACGAGTTGAAACCGTATGAGGAAAGGTGGAGTTGCTCTCTCAAACTATGCACATCCAACCCTTTTCACAAAGTTAGGGTTTAGAATTAATCAAGAGATTAATTCAGGTGAGTCGCTTGCTTCCTCCGATCCGGCTTTGTAGCTCCAAGATGCATTTTTTCCCCTTAATAGGTTATTGGATCTTTCTTTATAATCCTCAAGGCTATTCTGTTGGCTTCCTCTTTTCTAGATATGCAATCTGATTTTCTAGATCTGGATCTTTAGATATATGCTTGTAAAGCTCCTTTTTCGCCTTCTCTCTCTTTCAAGTGATTCTCTTGAGTATTTATAGGGCGATGTAATGGTCACTAGCTCTTTTGCTGTTTACATTTGTTGTTTAGCCAACGTTCATATGTATGACCTTTTGTCGTATTGTCAATTCAAATTTAACAAGGCCTTAACTCAGTTTTCTACTCTTCTTCAAAACTGAGTACCTCGTATATTTGACATCCGACTTTAATTGACTAAGTCGAGTACACCATTCGCTTTCTTCTTTCCTGGTAATCGATAATCTTTGTCCTTAAGATTATTCACTTTACATGATCTATAGTTCATTTGGTCACCACAGACTTGCCGTAATCCTCGACTTATAGTCATGACTAAATCAGCTACTAACTGAGTTTGCCACCTCGCTTCTTCGCCTTCGATAATCGAGTCTGTGTCCTCTCGTTTCTTCGGTCTTTCTAGATGAGCCAACTGAGTCTGTGTCCCTCATCAAACTTATCTTCTTCAGTTTTCTCATAACTGAGTGTGAACCCTCAGTTCTTCACATGTATACTCAGTTTGCTTGCTGTGACTCAGCTATTCGCCTAGTTCTTGTCTATTACAATGTTTGTCTGAAACAACCTATACAAGGTTCAGACTCTAGATAGAACTTATACATTTTCTCTAGACCATTTTTTGCTTCTTCTTTCATTTTGCACTATAACTGTTAGTTATGACTTCATCATCATGGGTTGTAAGTGATCTTACTCATTACGTGATGAATCATCATCAAAACACAGATATTATTTCCAACACTATCTATTGTAGTCTGATATAACCAATACAAAATCAAAATTTTACAAGTCCTAAACATTTTTAATCTAGACTTCTTTCATCTTTTCACTATAACAGCTAGTTTCAGAATTTCATCAATGGGGTTTAAGCAAACAAATAAATCACAAGTGATGATTCATCATCAATACTCATTTTTATTTCTAACAATTTCCCCCATTTTGATGATGCAAAAACCCTCATTAAAAGAAAAGCTTAATGATAAAAAAAAACAAAAATAAAAACCAAAAACTTGATTTTTCATTAAAGTCAGAACATTTGGTGATTACAAAAACTGATACAAATTTCAGTTGGTAACTAAGTTTTTACGCTTTGTCGATCTAATTCTACTTTTATATAGAGTCTATCTTTATCATAGAGTCTATATTCTTTATTCTTGGCTAAGTCATCAGCTGCAAAAAGCTTGTTTTAATCAACTTGACTTGTTTCATTCTATATTCTCAATTGAACTAACTTGGGTAGCTCTCTGTTGTCTCTGTAGTAGATTTCAAACTCTTCCATATCAATCTTCATTTGCTCATTTTTGTCTTTCACAACAAGTTTGTCTTGAAGCTTCCTAGCTTTCTTATATTCTTTCATGCTTTGATCGTAAAACTTGCTTGACAAAAATGTTAATAAGGATTCTTCATAAGTCTTGTATTTGTATTTGGCCTTTAAGTGATGATAATTATCCTGAAATGCTGTCCATAATTCCCTTATTAAAGTGGGTCTTCCTTCAGCATGTACTCTAAATTCTTAATGATCGCTTCCTCACCAAGTTCATTGGGCTTCCAAGGATCCAGTTAACTTGCAATTCCATTGTCTACTGGCTTGCTTAGGACCATACAAGGATTTGGTTAATTTGCAAACTTGATTTGGTTTTGTGGCTGCACAGCCTGGGGCAGCTGCATGTATACTTCATCATGTAGGTCTCAAAGTAGGAAAGAAGTATTGACATCTATTTCATGGAGATGCCAATTAGTGGCTGCTACTGCAGCAAGTAAAGTCCTGACTGTAGTGATCTTGACAACATGAGAAAAGGTTTATTGATAATATATGCCATATGTCTGAGTATAGCCTTTTGCTACTATTCTAGACTTGTATCTCTCTACAGAACCATCAGGATTGTAATTTATTCTATATACCCATTTACACCCAATGGGCTACAAGCCTGGAGGCAAATCAACTATTTCCCAGGTGTGAGTTGTTTGTAGAGCTTCAATCTCCTTTTCCGTTGCTTCTTTCCACTCATCATTCTTAATTGCTTGATTGTAAGTCTTAGGCTCTTTGACAGTATCAATGGCATTAATGAATCTTGCATACTCTGCTAAAAGGTTTTCCAGATTCATTACATCCCTCAGAAGATGTGGATTATATTGAACTGTATGAGCAACTCTTGATAAAAGGCTGGTGATTTCCTTATCCTTGTGCATCTTCTTATTGTGTTGGTGTAGTTGACTGGATGACAAGAGCATGCTCTTCATTAGAGGCCTCAAAGACTAGCCACTTCTGTTTATCGGGTCTGTTGACTCATTCAACTTAGAGATCATCAAAATTGTCTATCACCGTAAAGTGTGATCGGCATATCTCAATAGAAAACTAATCTTTCACTCCATTCTCATTCACATCAAAGAACGATAGAAAATACAAACCAAATCAAACATCATGAAGAAAACTGAATTGAATAAATTGAAAATCAAACTCACATAGTCTTGAACAATGGTTGAAACACTCATGAAACGAAAAGTAAAATGCATCTCCATCCTATCTAACCTCGGTTCACTTTGAGCACAAGCTCGGTGACTGCCTTCAACTTCCAAGACAGTGGCCGAGCTCTTGAAAGTGTATGAGAAATTTGTGGTATTGAATGATATCACTTAGGCTTGGCGCAAATTGCAGTATTTATAGATCGAGTAAGTCGGTTAGTATAAAGCAATGCAGTTCGCTGCTCAATAATTTGGCGCTACGCTGCTCAGATGCTTGAGGTTTCTGACGCGGTCCACTTCTTGGACGCTAGTAGACGCTGCTGCCAAGTTCGTCCCAAACTCTTCGATCCATCTTTCTTCACTGACGCTTAGTCTGTTTTCAAACGCCGCCCACTACAGACATTTTTCATTCATATATTCTCGACGCTGTGATCGACTTTGTGATTTTCCCATCTCTATCTTCATCTATTTTTTCCTTATCTCTTTTAATCTTCCATATCTTTAATTGATCCTTCAATCTCTCGTAAATTAGCCTTAGATCATCTTTTCACCATTAATCGGGTATCTACAAAATATAAAAACATACCAAAATTACAACACAATTTCCAAAATAACATAAAATCACAAATTAACTACTAAATCTGTTACTTTCGCTTCTAACCATTAAAAACCTTATTTACTCAATTAATCAATTATAAGCTCGATATCTCTATGAAAATAATCCAAATACTTAGGAAATTGATATATAAAATATATGTGAAAAATTCTACTATAATTTTAATCCCAAACAACTCCCCCATTATTTTATCTTTTGCTCAACTCGAGCAAAGCAAAACAAGAACATACCAAAAATCCATATAACCCCAGATACCCCTAGATATAGTCAAAATCACGACAAGCTTAGTATTCAAAGAAATCGACCTCACTACCTTGATGTGTGCTGCCGAACCTACTAAACTCCACACCATCCTCTCTTGACTTATTACATCAAGCACTAACAGCTATCCCAATAACTAAACTAAAACTTCATTCTATCTACAAAAGACTTACCTAACAAAAACTAATTACCAAGAACATAGGTAGAACCAACTCACAATTAAACTCCTTTACTTAAGGCCAAGAAAATACCTCTCTCGTCTCACTGGGTTTAGATCAACTTGACTTGTAATTCCAAAAACATCAGATATTTTATATTTTATATTTCCTATCGTCGCATTCTCAAAAGTATAACACTCTCCCCTACATTGTATAGCCACCCCGAGATCACTCAAACCTCATCAGCTCCGGGGTAAACCACACTCCCCTATCAAAGCAAAAGATCCAAATGGACTCCTGAGGTGATAGGGCATATAAACAAAATTTCCGGCAAAGAAATTCTATCCATTTATTATTTATAGATATATATATTTTTATATTTTTCAAACTCTTCTTAAACTCTCGGTCAAATATATTTCTAACACATTCAAGATTCCTCAAAGTTCTCAAGAACACTAAGGTAATCGAGATTCTAATCTCAAGTAGTATAGCACAAGTTCTTAACTCTCATTAATGCTAAATATGTCATATATCAGATCAAGAATTAACTTCCCTTTAACTAACCGAATCTATTCTGTATATTTGGCTCTTCATCTAATAGGTTCGTGAAATGAAGTTCTAAGTGAGACGAATCTACCAAACCTATCCTTAAACATGATACTTATCATCGATAACAACTAAAGTGTCAAATTATAAAACTAGCATGCCAATGAAATGTTATTCGACAAAACAAAAAAATTTGAAAATTAAGCACTTTTCATGTAAATACTAAAAATGATGAGCAAAAATAAAGGTATAAAGCATATAAATCATCTATCCATCTATCCCCCACATCTTAGATTGCAACTCTGTCCTCAAGTTAAAAGTAAGTGAAAAATAGCAAAGAGTACTCTCAATGATTGACTCGCACCTGAGGAACCAACAAGAACCAGATTGCTCAGATAATGCTCAAGAGACCGCTGGAGCATCACATGACAATCGAATACATCTTTAAAGTGCACAATAGCTATAAAAATATCCTCGGCAGACTTGGATCAATGCAAAAGAGTCTACGGGAAAAAGAAAAGATTATATATGGTAAAGCATACGGAAAAGCGAGATATGTAGATATTTCAAATTTAAGCCTAGTATAAAGATGGACACATATACATGAAAATATCACAAACTCGGCATGTGTGCAACTATACGTAAAATGCAATACAATGCCAACTGAAAAATCCTAAAAATAAAATAAATAAAATAAATAAACTCGAGCAAAGGCATACTAAACCGAAAGCTAACTACACTCAAGAAAAATAAAAGGAAAAAGCAGAAAACAATGCAACTATACGAAAACAATGCAACTAAATGAAATGCATCTATATGATATGCAAAAATAAAAGAAAATAAAAGAAAGAAAACTAGCTCACTAATTAGCAACATGACATGTATGTAAAATAAACGCTCTACCAAATAATTAATACATATTTACGATAAACGATGTTGGTCAGCCCATTACATGCAAGCAGACGCGCTTTAAGACTCATCAAAAGCGATAGCATTATAAAAACCAACAAATAGCTATACTAAAAGATATAACTCATATAATGTCGGAAGACGTAGTATAATGGAAAACCGGCTGAGCTACCCATATGAACTATAAAACAAAGGAAGCACGTAAGTCTTAAAAAGCTTAAAAGATTCATCTGAGCTGGTATGTAAGTGAGCACGTGGAACCGACATTAAGCTACTAATTAACTATAAGAACAAAGGAAAGCTATTTAGAACCGATACCAATATGGGGTATAACATGCCTAGATGAATCATATATGGCGAATTGATCAATTATCTAACACGGATTCATGTGATGGAAAGGTAAAACATATAAGTTCGTGGCATCTATGTAAAACTCAATTAGCTACATAAGCTCGAATGAAAATCCACATCAAATAAAGCATTGAAAATAAAATCAAGAAAAATCGTAACCTCGGACCGCATTCCTTCCGTATTCGACGGGGGCGCTCATCCAGCCAAACGGGCATTCACCTAGGGCCTTTTCACCGGACGGGAAGCGCTCAAGAAATTCAAACGCCGGGCCTCCCACAGATATGAACCGGATCGGGCGCCCAAATGCTCAGACGTCATTCAACAACAAATACGCACAGTAAACGCAGGAAAATAACACAAAGAAACCCGAAAACTCAATAATTCAAAACATCAAGAAAGACACACACGGGCAGCCTACAAGACAAATTTCAAGCACAGTGGAAGGATTAGATAACACATAAAGCACATGATTCACGTAAAACAAATTGAGTAAAAATCTTTGCAACATTCTAACCCAATGGTTATCAAACACGGGCAAAATAAAACTCTCAATTTGGTATACGCTACTTTTATTGTAAAACTAAAAACTTAAACGTAACAAAAAAATCGAGAAATTAACAAAATCGATTCAACATGACACCTATTCCCTCGGCAACGCGCCACTTTTTTGTCAGGGAGGATTTTAACAATAAACAAAAGAAAATTTATAAACCTATACTTAACATGCAAACTAACTCCTAACCGACCAAATATCGGGTGGTTGATAGGATAAGAGAAAGTGGCTGTGGCATCCATCCACAGTGAAGGCGGACGGAAGGACCTAATCTCACTAATTTCTCTCAATTGCTACCAAGAAACGGAAGACAAAACGTAAAAATGCAAAAATAATTCAACTAATCTAAATCCCAAGAAATAAAACAAACAATCTAATCTAAAGACACGGGATCAAATAACCAAATAGTACAAACCTACGCGTGATCTCAACTAGTTCAATTCACGATTTCAATTCGTTGTGGTTTCACTTTTCACGAAGACATAAACCCCAATTCCTTAGTGAATTTATTTCACGCTATGGATTCCTAATTCCTTAGTAAATCCAATTATCAACCTCACTTCTGTAAGTTAAGATTGGTTTCATACAAAACTCGGTGTGTGATCCTAGTTAACTCTCGTTTTTTTAAGAATCTAACAACCTAGATGATTAACCAATTAATTTGTCATCATTAATGATTAAAAATCCATCTTTCTACGGTGATCTAATGCTGATGCAACTTCCGTGATTATAAACATCAATAGAAAACAGACCTTTCAATCTATTCTCATGCCTCGTTAACGACAGAAGAAGACAGAAAATAAATCAAACAACTGCTGAAGAAAAACTCGAATTGAATAAATTCGGAAATCAAACTTACATAGTCTTGAACAATGATTGATCCGCGAAACGGGTGCTAAACGAACCATGATCTACGCGCATCTATTCTCGTTCGGCTTTACCTGAGCACATGCCTCGTGACTGGCCTTCAACTCTCCAAGATGCGGCCGAGCTCTCTTGAAAGTGCATGAGAAATTTCATTGAATTTGTATGAATTAGTGCTGGCACTGCTATTTATAGATTGAGAAGTCGTCGCTACAAGAATTCAGGGGTCGGCCCTCACAACGCTGCCACGACGGGTGTAGTGTTTCATCAATCAATTTTACCGCATGTAAAAGGCAAAAACCCCAATATTTAATGGGTAAATTACTCTGGAACCTCAGACACCTAGCAACATTCAGTAGATGCTGATGTATCCTTTCAAGAATACCAGTCTGCTCAAGTGTGCAGACACATGATGTCTGATGTATTGTGCCCGGTTAAGCATAGAAGTCGGTCAGCTGAAATTCAGCTCCATTGTCATATCTAATTACTTTAATGATATTTTGAAAACTAAGTACAAACGAATTTAATAAAGGATTTAACAAGATCAGAGGTTTCAGATTTATATCTCATAAGAAAAACACATGTAAACCTAGAAACATCATCTACAACAGTTAGAAAATATTTATGTCCATTCATAGTGTGTTGTTTCAAAGGACCCCAAATTTCCATGAACAATACCAAAAACACCATTTACATCAGTTGTGTTTAACGAAAATGGATTTTTCTTTAATTTTGCCATAGGAAAAACATAACAAAGACAATGATTGCAAAATTTGACATCAGTAGGCTGTGAAGTAATGACATGCAGTCTCTTATATGGCAAGTGTCCTAGTCTATAGTGCCATAAAAGGGCATCATCTAATCTATCAGACAAAGCATTTTCTACAGCATTAACAATAGAGATCCTGATTGGCTGATCCATGACATATAGTCCTTTGTGCAACTCAGCTGAATCAATAACTTTCTTGTTCTTGTTGTGCAAAACAAATTTGTTAGTAGAAAAACAACTGCACTTTTTGTATGATTTACAAATGAATGTAAAGATAAAAGGTTGTATTTAAATCCAAGAATAAAGAATACATCATGTATGACCATATGAGGATTTACCCTTACATGGGATATATGTGTAACAGAAACAATCTTTCTATTAGGTAATCCTATTTTTATAAAAGTCCAATGCTCTACAAACTGAGCTATACAACCAAAAAAAGATGTAGTAGTAAATAATGATTAGTCTGGAAAAGAAAAGAGGATTTAATGCTCGTCAAAAGCAAGAGTAACGATACTATAATGCTCGACAGAGGTTCACTCTTCCTTTTCCTGCGAGGAGCAACTTTTCTTGGGCTTACCCTTGATCTCGGGCCAGTTCGTCGAGAGCCCATCCACTGCAAAGATCATATGTAAGCACAACCTGCAGGAGTAACCCCGTTCATAACCGTATAGGCGAAGAGTTTCAAGATAAAAGCATGCGCTTGACCAACGAAGAAAGGTCATTTGAATAGTATATCTTGCATTTATGATAGTTGCTACTATAATGACTACAACATTAGCACCTAAGTATTATAGAGTAGCAAACTGATGGTAAAGAAAGAGTCTTCTCGGCTGGAATCATAAATGGTCCTCTCCGATGATCCTTTCTATTTTGATGCTCAAATAGAGGCAATGGGCCTAGCGAGCAATCTAGCTAGATCCGAGCTACTCATATGTTGTCTGAGTTCCCGCTCTTGGTGCAATAAAAGGTGTTCGGGCTATTTCACTCCTAAATTAAGGTAGTGTGCTTTCTTTGCCAAAAGAATATGTCTTACATGCTTACTCTGATTAAACCATAGGGAAGGGAAGGTGTGCAGAACAATAGTTCCCAACAAGATAAGCCAATCGAGCAGTCTAGCCAACCATTGCTTGCGTTCAAGCCGGAAGAATACAACGATATCACTGCCTCGTCACCAAGTGAAGAAGCAGGAACCGGTTCGAAAGAGTCCTATTTATGAACATGAACTCACTCCCCGTTTTTCCCACTTTCTTGTCGAAGGGGGCTAACTAACAGCATTTTACGGAAAGCGTTCAGACTTTTTCTTGCGCCGATTGTAAATTTATTAGTCTAGTCTGGTTGTCAAAGAAGGCTTGGGATTGCTTAATAGATCTAATGACCCTACAATGTGATCTGTGGCACCAGAGACCAAGATCCATTGTATACACCGTACTAAATTTTGATCACGTGTCTCTGTAGCGGGTGAGTAGTGCGTAAAAATATCAGCAGGTTGGCCAATAGCAAATCTTGCATGTCTCGGAGGACCAGAACTCAGCAGAGCCATCAACTTATCAAGTTGTTGTGCAATAAGATCTGGAAACCCTGATTCAACATACTTATTTTGGGCCTGATCTTCTTTGCTGGTTGTTCCTTTTATACCATATTAGCCCTCTTTGACTTGAAACCATAAGGATAGTCATGTTTCTTATAACAAGCCTCTTTAGTATGACCATTGATTCCACAAAAAAGTACATTGTACCTTCTTGGGATTCATAGGCCTGTTATTTGCAGCAGTCATAGAGCGTGGTCTACTGACTGATTGATGTTGCCCCAATCCATTCTTCTGAGACAAGAAAACCATAGAATCTTGATTCTTGGCATTGTTAGCCACATATAACTTCTGTCTTTCGAACTTAATGGACATTGGAAAAGCATGATGGATTTCTAGAAAAGGCACCATCAATATTACCTGTGAAACCATTGTCTCAAATTCATCCCTTAAACATTTAAGGAATTTCATGACATGTCAACCTCCATATGATCCATTAAATTACTAAATGGATTGCACTGACATTGAGGATCACAAGAACAGACTGGCATAGGCCTGATGGTCTTGATTTCTTACCACAAAACCATTAATTTTGTGATATATTGATTGACAGAATCTGTACCTTGCTTCAGCAAATGCATCTAATCAAGAAGATATGAAAGTCTCAAGGCATCTAAATTAGAAAATCTAGCAGCAAGATTCTTCCAAACTGCATGGGCACTCTTAAAGTACATCAAACTTTGAGCAATGGTGTTCTCTATAGAATTCAAGATCCATGATCACACCATTGTATCACACTTTTGATTGTGCCGTCTATGAAGCCAATTTTATTCTTGGTTATTAATACCATCTCTATGGACATCTTCCATGGATTGTAATTGTTGTCATTTATCAATGGATGAACCTGAACCAAAGATGGATTCTCATTAGGATGTACATTGAATGGACTGGATGAGCTTAATTCTTGTTTCTTAGTTTCCATGGTCATTAAGAACTCCAGAACTTATCAGAAAATCAATGAAAAACAGAGAAAACGATCAAGAGATAATCACAAAGGATCACAGTTTACTCTCAAGAAACTGTAAACTCAGAAAAATTGAAGAATTCTCCCAAGATTCTTCAATAACCAGAGAAAACACAGGAAAACATTCAGAAATTCTCAATTTTCTGCTATGATACCATGTTGAAATTCGTAAAATTACAAACATAAAGAAAAATGCGGAATTATTATTAATAAAGTAAAATCAACAAGTTAAGTTACAATATACTAAATCATGGGTTATTTATAGCTTTGTACACCTTGTAAATCGCTTAAGAGTAGGTTACAAACGGTTACAACAAACTATAATCGAATAATCTGCTTCTACACTAAACTATTCAATGATCTGTTGTGTCTTCATGTGGTCTCATTGTGTGTTTATCAATGAGATCGCACTCAACATTACCTTCAGCCCTTATATCGTAACAGTTACAACATAGATTAACGAACTTGAACTAAGTCTAAACTAACTTACACTAATTAATGGACTTGTTAACTTACTAACTTCAATCCTTTGTGTTAAAAGGCATCTAAAAGTTTACTTTACTATAATATTTTGTGCAAGTAGTCTAAGAAAAAGTATGAATATACAGGCATATGAATATCCTTGAGTGCTAAATTTGTTAGTGTGATGAAATGAGTATTTGTATAAAATATAGTTGTAATGCCCAGCTCCCGGATACCGAGCCCTTATTCGGAAGAGAAACGTTCGGCGCATATAGCATTAAACAAATCTAATATTATACGCGAGCCTCTACGTCGTCGTATCAAAATAAAACAAACAGAAGCTAAAAAGACTCGGGTAAAAACCTAAATGCTACTAAGAATAGAAGTAACCATACTAAAGATGGATAGTTAAATTACAACAACGAAAAACCCAAAGACTTGTACAATACGAGATCCTAAAAGTACAAACCAAACTTACAAAGGTCTTAGAAATAGAAGTACAACAAGTCTAAGAAAAAGAATACAACTAGTCTAGTACAAACTTTACAAAGAAAAGGAACTAGAAGCTTCGTCAAGACTTCAATGTCTTCAAAAGTCGTCACTACTCTTGGTCAACCTGTTCGTCTTCTCACCCCACAATGCATACAAAAGAAAATGCATGGGAGGTAAGTACAAAGTACTTAGTAAAAATGAGAAGCTATTGAATAACTAAGTTATACAACGAAATGTTATTATTATGATTAGTAAATTATCTTTATGAGACCGACTCAATCTAGGGCTCACTTCATGTCCACCAACATGTTGTGACTATACGTTTCTAGCTTAACTTATCTTGGTTACATCATTACTGAAGGACACTATGCATGATGAAATTTCCACCACGAGATGTACTTGCCAACCACGGTGAGTAGCACCGATAGTCCCGGGATCTCCCCGGTATGCATATACATTCGGCGAATTTCCTCCACTCCCATTCAGCCGTTTATAGGCCAAAGAGGCGTTGTTCGCTTTTCGAACGTATCACATCATCGACATGAATCGATTGCTCAACCGAGAATAAGTGACGTTTTAGCTTTTACTACACGTATGTAATTATTTACCGTTGTTATCTAGCCACCTAAGTGTTTTCAGGTAAGTTCCCTCACATACACTACTCTCTTTCATAGACCACTAGACACGGACAAGGCCTAGCAAATACACAGACATTGATGAACTCTAGTTCATCAAAGCACAAGACCTTTCATGCCTTTCTGATGGTCCCGGACTTCAACTCCCTTTAAGAGTACGTCCGGTGCCGGAACAAAACGCATCAGAACTCCATCGGGGCTTGTTTATGTTCAATTAATGTTATTCAATCAAAAAAATAGAAATTTAAAACTAAACACAAATATTCCAAAACATATCACATCTTATTAATTACAACTTAGCATGAATTCTATCACCAAACAACACCTAAACTCACCGAAACTCAACCTATCATTATAAAACAATAATTGCTCATTAGGAAGTGCCTCTTTCCTTAAATTCCAGCAAAAATGATCCAAAACCTTCAAGATACTGCTGATCATCCAAGCCTTCAACTCAAAACCTAATTGATCAACAGGTAACCCTAAAAACCCTATCTTTCTTTAAAAATCCGGAAATGAAAAAGTGCTTGAAACAGAAGATTACCTGGATTATTTTCTATGAAACTATTTTTAGAACGATCTACACTCTAGGAAGATCGGTTTGACTACTCATGGCTTCGAAACAGAGCTATGGACTAAAAGATATGAATTTTTGAAGAAACGAACTCGACGATTATGAAAAACTAGGGCTAAACTGAAACTTACGGAATATGAATATTTTATTTTCCAAAGTTGTGTCTCGTCGTGGTGATCACTTTTCTCTCCCGCGGAATCTTGAAACGACGAACTGATTGGCCGCACGGTTGAGGTCTTCGTTCCAGGCATCCTGCGAAGCTCTGTGTCTTTTTATTTTTCTTTCTGCCATCGTTTTTCTTCCTTTTTTTTTTCTTTTCAGAAATTGGCGTGAAGAATTATGAGGAGAATATTGGGATTATTTTCCTTAAATAGCTATTAAATAAATCCCTTTTAAAATAATAAATAAATTCTTTAATTAAATCCTTTTTAATTAATTAAATATGATAAATATTATTTAGGTCGCAGTGGGTATGCCCAATTACAATATTACCCTTTCTGAAAAGTCGGGATGTTACATTCCTCCCCCGTAAGAGGAGTTTCATCCTCGAAACTCGAGTGTAACTGAGTTGTACTTGAACTTTGGACCTTGCGAAGCGTTTCGTCTGCTAACT
Source organism: Gentiana macrophylla (assembly GCA_026214975.1). NCBI lineage: Eukaryota > Viridiplantae > Streptophyta > Magnoliopsida > Gentianales > Gentianaceae > Gentiana > Gentiana macrophylla. The sequence goes on from CM047810.1 coordinate 66,494,735, forward strand.
CTTACAGTCATCTTCTTCTTCCATCTTCCCACTCTTTTACCTGTCTTGAACCAACTTGGGGTTGCGAAGATCCATTTCAATCTTCTTGTTGGCTTGCTCTATCACTCTGGTCTCTTATTCTGTCATCGCTCTCCTTCATCAAAACTGGCGTTCTTCACTTTTCTCCATGTAGAGTTTCAAATGTTGACATCTGGATGTTGTCGTGGTAACTATTGTTGTATGCAGCTCTTCTACCTCTATCTCCATGAAAGATCATCAGTGGTACTGTTCCAACTCTCTGTGCATCTTGGTTTCTCCGGATGATTGCAACTGCTATCTTGTGTCTTCATTCATCACTTTGACATAAACTTATTGTAGAACCACAATGATCCCAGCTAAAGGACTTCTGAGTCTCGTTGGGATGGAGAACATGCATTCTCAATACTTTCTCTCTGACGATCTGATCGAATCCTTATGACAATAAGGGTAAGCTAGGAAAAACAAACAGAGTTTGAAGGTTACAGGTTGAGCACCAGGAAGACTAAACCATTTAGAAATCAAAAGAGGGAAGAATCTCAACATGCAAGAGCTATAGTGACAAAACGAGTACAACAAAAGGTCTCAGAATAAAATAAACACTTGTCAAGAAGTGTCCAAGTTTGCAATAGTCAAAGACAGGTTATTTCGAGATTTAGAAAAAAAGAAATTTCCCTCAAGGAATTGTAAGGGAATATCAAAAGTTTGAATAAGTAAGCGGTAAACAAGATTTTTTTAAGTGAAGAGGAAATGAAACATAAGAATTGTCGGATAAGGTTTGATTTCAAAGAATTAGTTCAAACCTTCAAAGGAAGTTTAAACGATCATTGACGATTCAAATCAAAGGGTCAAGGTTGCACTACTCAAGAGGAATAGTACACTTCTATGAAATAAATGCTCGAGGTTATTTCTCATTAGGGAATGGAAAAGTTAAAACAATAGGCATTGAACCGGTGTATGAAAATGGTAATAGAAATGCCACAACAGAAGATTGGAAGTCAAAAAGGTTTATATGGCGGTTCATGGCTCTAAATGGCCTGAAAGAGAGTTAAAACTGAAGGGTAGAAGGTAGATTAATCTGAATTGGAAATCAGAAGTTTAGGAATTCAAAAGTTGTTTGGCTAGATAGGTTCGGAAGGCACATTGGCAAAGACTACCTTCTGCTTGAAACTGGTTTAGCATAAATTGCTGGAAGGTTAAAGATAAGTAACTGAAAAAGAATGTCATGGTAGGCTTAAGAATTTGACTGGCAAAAGAAGATATGCATACCTTAAAAGAAAAGGCAACATTAGGTGAAAAGTTACAACATCGACACTACCGTTAGGAGGGGAGCTGAGAATGAACACAAGTAAGGAGAATGTTCTGACATCAGAAGGCTTAGTCAAATATGAATTTGAAAAGAATTATGGGAGTTCAACACTGCGGATCTAAAACGAACTTGTTTCTTGATTTGAAAAGTAAGAAGGTAAGAATTTGTTTAGAAGAAGGGTTTACGGCGATATGTTTCTGAGGTAACTCATGACAACATGTAAAAAGGATTTGTTGAGCTTAAAGATCTCAAATGAGGGATTACATGAGAAATAAATCACCAGAAAAGGTATAATTATAAAAGGGCACGAAAAGGGTCTGAACATCAAACATGACATGCTGGAGGATAGCATCTTGGTTCTTGTTTACAACTGCAAAAGAACTATAATGTTAGCTTTAAAAGCATCCTACTAAAAGGTTTAACTCGGAAGGATATCAGACTTCGAGGAACTCCTAAAACATGGCAATCATAACTTACTACCCTCTTAGCCCAAACCCAAAGTCAAAGAGGTGAGAATTCCTTTTAGGTTGCTGTGTATTATATATACTCCAGCCCTGTCATTATCGACTTGTGTAGCCCAAACGAAAAGGAGTTTGAGCATGATCAAAAGAGAAAAGATTTAGATACTGGAGTTTCCCATGTGATATAAAAATATTGGAATTTTTGAATGAGATAAAGTCAGTCAAAAACAGTTGTTTCTGACGATTGCACAAACTGTCAGAATTTCTAGATTAATAAACACTGAGTTGAATTGCAAATCGAGATCAAACGAAAAAGAATCTGAACTTAATTCCAAAAGGAAAATTGTAGATAAAAGTTTTGTCTACAAGATAAAAAAATTCAGCTCATCTGAAGGTGTTTAACCTGTCTAAAATAGAAGAAGAACTGAAGGTGCTGCTGCAGATTTTCTGGACAGAGTGTCCGGCATGAACATGAATTTTCTGAATAATCCATAACAATTATCGAGTTTATGTGAAAAGAGAAATTGTAGAAAAGACTTCGGTCTATATTGTGGAAAATTTCTAGAATTGTTAGAGCATGGTAAGTGATTTAACCTGAAAGGAAAACACGGAAACAAAATCATTAACTCATGTTGGATAAAGCAAAACACGAGGATGATGAAATCTATGTGCCAAAGTATGAGACCTTTAACACTAGTAGTTGAAACGAGTTAGGAGCATTTGGAATGGATAAAATTTTCATATGGAGTTTGTGTGGAACCCATCTCGAGCAAAGAAAGGCCAAAGAATTTTGGTAAACATAAACCAAGCGATAGCGAAAAGAGAAAACGGAGGATTTGTAGAGTCGAGTCTTTAAAAAAAAATTGTATGTACTAAAACATCTTGTAGGGGATGCATTAAGGGTAATCACTAGGATGCAAAGGTGTGTTTCCCCGAAATAGCTAAACATGACATAGTTGGAAGGATATGCAATTGTCAGTTCAAATAGTTCGAAGGATGAGAAACTTATTTTCCTTAAATCAAGCATTTGACATGATGAAAATATCTTAAAGAAATAAGGCACATCAATGAATGTACACACTTGGAAAACAAAACTTCTCAATAAGGGAACTTTTACCGAGGTTCAAAAGTTTCTTTCAAATGGAGGATTTAACTAGAGCATGGGTTACAAGTAGTATGGATGGGAAAATTTGAAATCGGGATAACCAAGTAGGAAACTAGATGATTATAAAAGAGAACCTTATTAATAAAGACATAAGATTGGAAAATCACCACGCAATCATTTTTTGCCATCGAGGAGCACTATAACGACAACACCTTGTCTCCACCTACCAAACGTTTTATCCTGGGTAACAACTAGCTTAAGAATCAGATATATCAAATTATTCTCATCTCATATATCCTACTACACTATAACTTAAAGGGTGAAAGAAAGACATCTATCATTTCTTGACCAGTGGACTTAAATGCTTTTGAGAAATTCGGGTGCATACATAAACCATGAAATCACTGATTTGCACAAAACAAACTGAACTGATTTTGAAAATGAGGTAAAGAGAAAATCTGTGAGTATATAAGTTTTACATATGATGTTCAAAAATCAAAAAATTTGGGAAGCCATAGGTCGGTCAAATAATTCTTTTCATCTACTACTATAAGATGTCAAAAATTTTCAGGACTTCATCAACTGTCGTGTGTTGCAGATTGTGCTCAGACCTAAATGAATTTGCACTTGGATCCAAAACATAAATTAGTTCAGGATGTTTTCAACAACATATCAAAAATCCAAGTCATTTGCAGGTGTTTAGCTTATTCAAAACAGAATGATAAGTAAGAGTACCGCTGCAGAATTTTCTGAACAGAGTACATCTCATTGTTAAACAATTTGTGAACAATCCATATTGAAAACTAAATTGATGTAAAGAGAGAAATTGTAGATAAGACAACTTTCTAAGTGGCTGAAAATTTACAGAATTCTTGGAACAAAAAAAATGATATAACATGACATGTAGAAACGTGAACAAAATCGTTTAGTCATTTTGCATAACACCAAGTTACAAGGAGGTGATTTGAACCAAATGTAGCATTAAGAAAGCATTAAAACCTCAAAAAGAAATAAAATTAGAGAAAGATTCGAAGATTCTGAAATGAAAGAGGGATCCTAATAAGGGTTCTCGAAAGGAACAAAACTTGAGAGGATCACATAAGAGATGTGAGCTTAAAACTGAACCTTCGCCTAAGGAGACTTTTCACTTGGTCCTAGTGCAACTTAACCACGTTCTAAGGATTCCTAATCCTACGAGTATTTACCACCAAGATCAAGAGAGGTCAGAAGGGTTCAAAAAGGTCTAAAGAAATCCTATCTTAGAGGGAAGAAGCATAGGAAAGAAAGAACGCTTCTCTCTCGATACCAACCAGACGCCTCGATCCCGATACCGAGCCCTTATCCGGAAGAGAAATGTTCGGCGCATATAGCATTAAACAAATCTAATATTATACATAAGCCTCTACGCCATCATCGATCAAAATAAAGCAAACGGAAGCTAAAAAGACTCGGGTAAAAACATAAATGCTACTAAGAATAGAAAGTAACCATACTAAAGATAGATAGTTAAGTTACAACGACGAAAAACCCAAAGACTTGTACAATACGAGATCCTAAAAGTACAAACCAAACTTACAAAGGTCAAGTCTATGAAAAAGAATACAACTAGTCTAGTACAACTTTACAAAGAAAAGGAACTAGAAGTTTCGTCAAGACTTCAATGTCTTCAAAAGTCATCAACTACTCTTGGTCAACCTGTTCGTCTTCTCACCCCACAATGCATACAAAAGAAAATGCATAGGAGGTAAGTATAAAGTACTTAGTAAAAGTGAGAAGCTAATGAATAACTAAGTTATACAACGAAAGGTTATTATTGTGATTATTAAATTATCTTTATGAGACCGACTCAATCTAGGTTTCACTTCATATCCATCAACATGTTTTGAATATACATTTGTAGCTTAACTTATCTTGGTTACATCATTACTCAAGGACACTATGCATGATGAAAATTCCACCACGATATGTACTTGCCAACCACGGTGAGTAGCACCGATAGTCCCGGGTTCTTCCCGGTATGCATATACATTCGGCAAATTTCCTCCACTGCCATTCAACCGTTTATAGGCAAGCAGTGTTGTTCGCTTTTACTGAACGTATCACATCGCCGATATAAATCAGTGCCTAACCGAGAATATGTGAGTTTTAGCTTTTACTACACATATGTAAATATTTACCGTTGTTATCCAGCCACCTAAGTGTTTTCAGGTAAGCTCCCTCACATACACTACTCTCTTTCCTAGACAACTAGACACAGACAAGGCCTAGAAAATACACAGACATTGATGAACTCTAGTTCATCAAAGCACAAGCCCTTTCATGCCTTTTCGACGGTCTCAGACTTCAACTCCCTTTAAGAGTACGTTCGGTGCCGGAACCAAATGCATCAGAACTCAATCGGGGTTTGTTTATGTTCAATTAATGTTATTGAATAAAAAAAATAGAAATTTAAAACTCTACACAAATATTGCAAAACATATCACATCTCATTAATTACAACTTAGCATGAATTCTATCACCAAACAACCCCAAAACTCACCGAAACTCAACCTATCATTATAAAAATATAATTACTCATTAGGAAGAGCCACTTACCTTAAATTACAACAAAAATGATCCAAAACCTTCAAGATACTGCTGATCATCCAAGCCTTCAACTCGAAACCTAATTGACCAACAGGTAACCCTAAAAACCCTATCTTTCTTGAAAATCCCGGAATGAAAAAGTGCTTGAAACAGAAGATTACCTAGATTATTTCCCGTAAAACTATTTTTAGAAACGATCTACACTCCCAGACGATCGGTTTGACTACTCATGGCTGCGAAACAGAGCTACGGATTAAAAGATATGAATTTTTGAAGAAACGAACTCGACGATTAAGAAAAACTTGGGCTAAACTGAAAAACTTACGGAATATGGATATTTTATTTTTCAAACTTGCGTCTTATCGTGGTTATCACTTTTCTCTCGTGCGGCATCTTCAAACGACGAACGGATTGGCCGTACGGTTGAGGTCATCGTTCCAGGCATCCTGCAAAGCTCTGCGTCCTTTTTTTTTTTTTTTTTTTTCCTTTCTGCCGTCGTTCTTCTCCCTTTTTTTTTCTTCAGAAATTGGCGTGAAGAATTATGAGGAGAATATTGGGATTATTTTCCTTAAATAGCTATTAAATAAATCCTTTTAAAATAATAACTAAATTCTTTAATTAAATCCTTTTTAATTAATTAAATATGATAAATAATAATTAAATCGTAGTGGGTATGGGCAATTACTATTTTACCTTTCTGAAAAGTCGGGATGTTACAATAGTTGTATGCGTGATGATAAATTTATGATTTATTGTGCAGGACGGTATTTTATGGACAATATAAATGCAGTGGAGAAGGGGCGAGTTTTGCTGGAAGAGTGTCATGGTCAAGAGAACTAACTGACGAGGAAGCTAAGCCTTTTATTTCACTTGGCTTCATCGATGGCTCTGAATGGATTCAGATTTGATACATTACAACATAGTATTTTTAGGTTTAATTTTCCTTTGTTTTTTCTTCCTCTCTTGCTGAATATGAAAATTCAGGTTTTTTTTCGTTAGAGAGATTCAGTAAGTGGAAATAAGAGTTACACATCTAGCCGGGTGATAAACTTCGCCATAGAACGGTTTAAACATGGTTATACCAAGTAACATATAACTATAACTATGTATTTATATTATTTTTAGCATATTACATACCACGTGGTATAACTATGTAACAACCATTTTAGCATAAAATAACTCGTGACCAATTACAAAAAAAAACTTTACGGCACATTCAACGAAAACATATTGTACCAAGAACAGACGTAGTGGTTCCCATCAGATTTTGGCCTCTACTGGCAATATATTCCGACGTGGCAACAAATAAAATTATATTGATTGATTTCCTTCGACAATATGATGTAATGGTGGTGGGTTTTAAGAGAGTAGATGGGTGTCTCGTGCCATAACAATTTTAGGATGCTGGCATAAACGAATTGGATTAAAAGCTGCTATTTTGGTATTGTTACATTGTCTTCTAAATAAACAAAATGTCTATTCTGCAATTGTCAAAGGAGATGGAAGCTAAATGAGTCATAGTACGTTTGCTCTAAGTGTGTTGAATAATGACATTTAGTAAATATATTAGTAGTTATTTAGTAGATATAACAACAGTTATTTTTGGTAAATGCTTTTATATTAGAGAATGGACAGCTGTCCCTTGTAATAGAGCCATATATAAGGCACCTCTTCAGACAATTGACTTTGACGAGAAATAAGATCTACTTTTCCCAAAATGTTCGAATGTCCAGGAAGATGACCTAGATTCATCTCCTTCCTTTATCTTCGATTATATCTCTTTCAATTCAGTTACTTCCACATGATATCAGAGCACAAAAGCTGCAATTAGTAGTTTTCTTTGTCAAATCTAGGTCAATTTTCTCATTTTACTGCTTCGAAGGTTCAAAAATGGCGGACGAGGTTGTGATTCCGGTGTCGAGTCCTTACTATATTCACCCTAGCGAAAGCCCATCCTTTGTGCTTGTTCAACCGGTTCTCGATGAAAATGGAGTCAATTATCTCTCGTGGCCACGATCGGTGAAGATGTCTTTGATCATGAAAAACAAAATAGGTTTTATCGACAGTTCGATCTCCAGACCTGAGAAAGGAGATCCAAAGTTTCATGCCTGGGAACAGTGTAATACCACCGTTACTTCCTGGTTGTTGAATTCCGTAGCAAGGACGATTGCTCAAAGCGTTATGTTGATGAACACGGCAAAAGAGGTTTGGGACGATGTTCAGGACAGGTATGCGAACTTAGATTCGTTTAGGTTATCTGATTTAGTTGAGGAATTGAATGGAATTAAGCAAGGAGAACTCACGGTATCACAATATTTTGCTCGAATCAAAATCATTTGGGATGAGATCAACGATTTAAGGCCTGTTCCTAGTTGTAAATGTGATCCTGTCTGTCATTGTGACCTAATTCCCACTGTGGTTGGATACTTTGAGAATGAATATGTCATTGGGTTTCTCAGAGGTTTAAATGAAAGTTTCTCACAAGTTAACTCCCAGATTCTGTTAATGACTCATTTGCCAAGTATTAAGGTTGCATTTTCTATGGCCTTAAAGTTTGAAAGGCAGAGGAAGGGCTGCTTTACTACAGGACGTCAGGTGTCAGATCCAACTGTCTTGATCAACAGGTCAACCTTCAACAACAACGATTCACGGGATTCTGGTACAAGGTTCAGTGTCTATGATAATGGAGGTACAAGAAGATCAAATCAACAAGGTCAGAATGGAAAGCGTCCACAATGTACTTATTGTGGAAGGGTTGGTCATGTGGAAGATAAATGCTATCACAAGCATGGTTTTCCCCCAGGTTTCAAGCCTAAAGGGAGGATCAACATTGTTGAAGGAAACTTAGAGGATGCTCCATCACAGGTTTTGTCAAATTCAACAAGTACAGCTGGTGGTGGATACTCTTTGAACCAACAACAGTACAAACAATTACTACAGTTACTTAGCAAACAGAATGAAGGGAACAAAGAGAATCAAAGTCCACATCTGGTGAACCAAGCTTCAGTTCTATCTGCTTCCTTCATGCCAAAAGATGATTTGGGAGCAGGTAACTTACATAACAAATGGATCCTAGACTTAGGGGCTACAGACCATGTCATTTATGATTTGAATTTTTTTTCAAAGTTTCAGAAAGTGGAAAATGTCAGTTTTAGCTTACCTAATGGTATGAAGGTTATGGTCACTCATATTGGTGAAGTATATATAGGTGCCCATATACTTCTACTAAAAGTTTTGTGTGTGCCTGCATTCAAGTTTAACTTGATCTCCCTCAGTAAATTGACTAAGGATACCAATATCAGGATAGTATTTGAATCTGATACTTGTCATATACAAGATCAAACACATGAGATGATTGGATCAGCTAGGAAGTTTAAAGGGTTGTACCTCCTGAATAACGGTGAGAGTCATGGTGGGACAACAATAAAGAGCTGCAATGCAGTCTCATTTCAGAATGCACCTGGTTTGTCAGATGGTCTGGTATGTCACTATAAAATAGGGCATCTATCTAATCAGAGACTGCAACAACTCAAGGCATGTAATAAAGACATAATAGGAACTAAGGATGATATTTGTCATATATGTCCCTTGGCTAAACAAAAACATTTGTCATTTCCTTTGAGTTGTTCTTCAATTTAATCTATTTTTGACTTGGTATATTTTGACATTTGGGGTCCTTACAGACACGCTACTGTCCATGGTCATAGATATTTTCTCACCGTGGTTGATGACTTCAGTAGGTTTACTTGGGTCTATATGATGCATGATAAGTGAGAAGCAAGAGGGATAGTCCAAAGTTTTTGTGCTTTTGCCCAAACTCAGTTTCACAAATTGATGAAAATAGTCAGGACGGATAATGGACAGGAGTTCTATATGCCAGAATTTTATGCTGCTATGGGCATTGTACACCAAAAATCATTTGTGTCAACCCCTCAACAAAATGGTGTTGTTGAGAGGAAACATCAACACCTTCTCAATGCAGGGAGGGCACTGAAATTTCAAGCCAACCTTCCCATTCAATTCTGGGGTTATTGTGTCATCCATGCAGCCTATCTCATTAATATTACACCCACACCCCTGCTAGATGGTGCTGCACCACATAAAGTCCTTTATGGGATAGATGATGATCTAAGTAGAGTTAAAATGTTTGGATGCTTAGCTTATGCTTCTACATTACAACAAAATATATCAAAATTTGATCCTAGAAGTGTAGCATGTGTACTCTTGGGCATTTCTCAGTCGACAAAAGGATACATCATGTTGAATCTAGATAAAAGACATATTATTATCTCTAGGAATGTTATGTTCTACGAGAAGTGCTTTCCCTTTGACAAATCATGTAAACGGGGTCCAGATCCAACACATTCCCCTTGTTTACCTATTCCTTATGAGTCACCTGATGTAGAAGACAACTCAATCTCAGCTCCAATTACAACTGATGTCAATCCAAATGATCAACCAGAAACTTGTTTAGGATGATTTTCTATGATTTATATCATTATATTTCGTGACAATTTTCCTCTATACTCTAATGTTTTGCATAGAAAGTGAACATTTATTTGATTTATTAAGCAAGCGAGGTTTGGAATAGTTTAATCGCAAAGTTGGTTGAGTTATGAGATTTTATTGTTGATTTTCTCTCACTTTGAAGGATTTTACACTTTGCAATGTTTTTGATGTCTTGTAGATACAATAATTTGGCTTAAAAGAGGTTTAAAAGATGTTCAAGTGAGGATTTACATGGAAGAAAAAGGATAATGATGAAGTCGGATAAAGATAGAGATGAAAAACCGGATATGAAGTGAACTGAACGTACGTCTGAAGTTCCGTCCAGTGATAGCAAAATAACTAACTGCTAACTTTAACCGACAGAGTATCGGGTCAACAGTAGTATAGTGATAACAAGGTCGAATCCACAGGGAACAACGTTTAAGTACCAAAGTCGACATAGAACTTAGTTCAGGTCAAGATTATGGTAGGGAGATATTACACTAATGCAAAAGTAAAGATTAACTAACGGTCGTAGTTCTAGTTATTAAAATGTATAGCCGAATTATGATCCAACGAGTTACTTTCACCCCTAAGGGAAGACTTGACAGGGAGCGTGTTTTAACCAACCTAGCTTTTCAAAGTAATTTAACGACATCCACGGGTGCCAACTCCTAATTCTGGTGTTAAGGTCTGAACAACACTCGCTCAACACCCTATGTGAAGTTAATCAATTTTCCCTTTAGAAAACCGATTAACCTAACATGATTACGCTCTTAGAGTCGCTCGAACAACGATGACAAACCTCTCAGATTGGAAACGGTCCTAACAACTAGGCCGAATCTACGCAATCCATCCTAAAACCCTTATCCCACATCTCACCGCAAAATACATCTATAGGTTCGATGTGTGTGATAGTGAACTAGGTGATCAATCTAATTCAAAGACGCTTTACAATAAGTTTTAGGGCGTGGATTAATCATTAAAACATAAAATTACGCGCTACACAACTCCCGCTTGATCCCTTTGGGCGTTTCACTCGCTTTTACATAATTCGACTATACATAATTTAGTTACTCATGATAGTGAAAACAACGGAATGATTAAAGGAAATTATACTAAAGACAATAAGTAAAAACGAATTCAACATCATATGAAAACAGTAAATAAGTGCTTAGTAATATAGATATATATATATATATAGTTATATAGCTAATATATATATATATATATATATATATATATATATATATATATATATATATATATAGATATATGTAAATACATAAATATACATAAGTACATAAGCATATATATATATATATATATATATAATTATAGATATATATAAAGATACATAAATATATATAAGTACTACTACTAATATATATATATATATATATATATATATATATATATTAATAATAAATAAAAAGGAAATGATATTACAACGATACTACGGCTTCTACATTATTTTTGGCATAATGCCTACTAATATATACATTACTACTACTAAGAAAGAGGGATTAGAGAAATATATATAGGAAGAGTATATATATATTGGTACACTCTCGTCTGTTGTATCTGAGGCTCCTTTTATAGATGAAATTCTTGGAGCCGGACCGGGCCGGGTTTGGGTCGGACTGGGCCGGTCTCATCATTACATTCATCCCCCTTAATTATCCAATTTCCGGATAAAAATTTATATTTTGGAATAAAACTTTAAAAATTCATATCTTAAGTTCTAGATCTCCAAATGACATGATTCAAGAGGCATTAGAAAGCTCGTTGAATGATCTACAACTTTCATGAAGGACTCTTTTTCAGAAAATGTCTTTTTGATGGGCCATTCGTTCATCGAAGATATTTCTCGATTTCCACTAATACGAATCGATTTTCCACTTGACCACTTAAGCTTGTGATACTTCTTATATCCTTCCAAAGATATGATTTGACTTCAAAAAGTATCGTTACTTGGGGTCTTAGTTTATCATAAATCTGCAAATACCACAAATACCCAGCGTAAATCCGACACGACACTCCGGTTACTGAACCGGTACAAAACCTAGTAAAAACTTGATATTTTACATGATAACTACTATTTATACATTTAAATGAAACTTAGGAATTAATGACTTGAATTGATATAAAAATGCTCAAAATGATCTTATAAACGGGATAAAAAGTTATGAAAATAACTGTGAATTTATCTGTCATCACAACCCCCCACTTAGCTTTTGGTCGTCCTCGAACAAAACCAGCGATAAAACAAAATGAATGAGAGATAAATTTATGAAGATATAAGGTGTAAGGGTCAACCAGATGATGCAACCATTCGAATCATAACTACATGTTAACCTTAATATAAATGTATAATAGAGTGTGTGTGTGAATAATCTCTCAAAATTATTATTACGCAATTAAATATGAAATCCTGCATACAACACTTATTAAGTTTCAAACCATAGGCTTAAGAATGATACCAATCTACACTAATCGAGACATTTGGAGTCAAGAAGTTAGATCGGGTAGGACTTGCAAGTTTGTAATGTTAGGCCCGGGTAGTTGGCTAAGCGAAGGGTAAAAAGGGAATATCAAAGAGAACAATGCAAGATAGCAAGACTCTATACCTTCACTTCCTAAAATGTTGAATTGGTATATCTCCTTCTTCTTTTGCAAAAATCGTCGAGGTGGCCATATCAACAAAGAACAAAAGAGATAAGAAACACCGTTTCACATCATCACAAATTCCCAAGCTTGAGTTACTTGAACTAATATTCAAATGGTTTTTCTTTTGACTAACCGTTTATTGAACTTTATTGAAACTCATTTGAATTTTTTTCTTCTTCTTTTTTTTTTTTTTTTTTTCAGAAACCTATATACACCAATGAACTCCGAACTTGATAAGATACCATCTCAACTTTGTGCCAATAATGTCATCCAATTCTTGCCCAACTTCAAATGTCACCACCATACAACATATAGAAACTTGCTAAACTTGCGGGACATCAAGGGAATGTAGACCAAAATTAGGCTAAGGTTCGGATAATAATGAGCTTAATCACGAATGGCTAGTTTCGAGTGGGTCCGACCACTCTACAAAGGCTGAGATGGGGACAGGTGGAAAATATGTTCGGGAAGGCCATTTGGCTTTGGTTAAGTCAAAGAAATGCCATGACCGTCATACCTAACTTCGATTCCAAACATCTTTCTATTTCGCCTCGAAAGGATATCAAGCCTAAGTTCTAGTTGCTATAAAAGCATGCTTACATGATATCATACAAAAGTTGCATGTTAACAAAAGATTGAGATTATACGCTCATAAGGAATTCATGTTACACAAATAGATTTGGGGTTAAAATGTACTTTACAGCTTCAATTTGGTTATACATATCCAAATTAATCATTACATCTTCAAATCCATGAAATTTATGCCTTGTACATTATTTTAATCAACTAAATAATGCTCAAAAAGAACAAAAACTAAGGGATTTTATAATACAAAATAAACACTTAATGCCATTGCTAGACCAACCACGACTCTACCCCCCACTTACGAACTTGCATTGTCCCCAATGCATAGTGAGGGTAAATAAAAATGGTTGGTCTAATAATGGTTTATCAAAACAAGTCCAAAAAAAAAAACCAGGTTGTTATAAAAGGGTGGGTGGGTGGGTAAATAAATAAACACACCACGTTAATTTTAAAACACACAACATTACATAGTAGTTGAACTAATACATAAAAAGAAAAATATGTCACACATTATTTGAAATATGAAACAGACTAGATCGTAAAATGAAATGTGTGAAATTGTATTGAGTCTTTTATTCCCAGATCCTCAAGGGTTCTTTCAAAGTATTCTAACAACCTAAGTCCAAGAAATGATGCAATTGAATTTTCTCTTTGTTCTCCATCGGGATTTTCGGATAACCACCTAATCATTCCCATCTTAATGACATTCAAACATTCATCCTGAGACTTGGTTGTGATATGTGCTCATCTTCCATTGTGTTTATTCTTTCCACATATTCTACATTTCATTAAGACTAGTCTTATTCATATTATTATTATTATTATTATTATTATTATTAACGGGCTGCCTCCCGGTAGTGCTTTTGTTTAACGTCGTTCGCTCGACAGAGACTCAGAAACAATTAATCAAGGCTCGAGATCAGTCAAATGCACAATTTCGAGAGCCTCATCGAATGGTAACTTCCTATACTTTTTTAGACGAAGACCGTTCGTGATGAACGTTCCGTGCTTCGGATGTGTTACCTCGATGGCTCCTGAGTCGAAATCTCGCAATACCGTATATGGTCCCGACCACCTCGACTTAAGTTTGCCTTGAAACAAATGGAGGCGAGTGTTATAGAAAAGGACCTCATCACCTACGTTGAAACTACGCGGTTTGATCAACTTATCGTGAAGCATCTTTGTCTTCGCCTTATATTTCACCGAACAATCGTAAGCTTGAAGGCGAAACTCATCTAACTCGTTCAACTGTGCCATCCTTCTTTCACTGATTAGTGCGTCATCCATATTTAGATTCTTTATCGCCCAATAGGCCTTATGCTCTACCTCTACAGGGAGATGGCAAGCCTTGCCAAAAATAAGCATGTAGGGTGACATACCTATGGGTGTCTTGAATGCAGTTCGGTGTGCCCAAAGCGCATCATCTAACTTTTTTGACCAATCCTTCAGGTTGGAATTGACTGTCTTCTCCAGGATTCTTTTGATTCCCCGATTGGACACCTCTACTTGGCCACTAGTCTGGGGGTGGTAGGCAGTGCCTAACTTATGAGTGACCCCATATTTCATTAATAGCTTATTGAAATCTCTATTTTCAAAGTGACTTCCATTGTCGCTGATTATCGCTCGAGGTATTCCAAACCGGGATAGAATATGTTTCTTAAGAAACCGTATGACTACATGTTTGTCGTTAGTAGGCGAAGCAATTGCCTCGACCCACTTTGAAACGTAATCACAGGCGACAAGAATGTACTGATTCCCGAAAGAAGACGGATATGGTCCCATGAAGTCTACTCCCCATATATCAAACACTTCACACACTATTATCGGTTTCTGGGGCATCTCATTTCCTTGGAAATCCTCCCCGAGAGCGTTGGCAGCATCACATGTCTTAACATACGAATGTGCATCCTTGAAAATAGTGGGCGGCGAACCCACTTTGTAACACCTTCAATGTCGTTCTCTCGCCGAGAAGTGGCCACGGCCTCTTTATCATGACAGAACGAGAGAATACTCACTATCTCACTGTCATCAACACATCTCCTCAGGATTCCATCTGCACATAGCCTAAAAAGTAAGGGATCTTCCCACACATATCGGTTCACCTCACTATAAAACTTCTTTTCCGATTTTCATCAAACTCAGGGATCTACTTAATCCACACTCGTGATAATTAACGAATGGTGCATACCAAGGGTTCCTTTCTTCCCTCTCTGCAGAAATTTCCTCGCTTAACCGGGAGCATCGTATCCACTACTTAATAACTGCTCATCCCGAAAACGATCATCAATCCCAATTTTAATAGAGTGTTTCTTGTCTCCATGGTCCATCCTACTGAGGTGGTCAGCTACTACGTTCTCACACCCCTTTCTATTCTTAATTTCTACGTCGAACTCTTGAAGGAGCAAGATCCATCTCAACAAGCGTGGTTTTGCATCCTTCTTGGCAAATAGGTATTGCAATGCAAAGATGGTCGATGTGAACTATGACTTTCGATCCAACCAAGTATGACCGGAACTTGTCGAAAGCAAAACAATACGACTAAAAGTTCCTTTTCGGTTGTGGCGTATTTTTGTTGAGCCGAGTTCATGGTATGACTCGCATAGTAGATAGAGGCGAAACAACTTGTCGACCTTCGACCTAGGGCGGCTCCTACGACATAATCACTAGCATCACACATCACTTGAACCCTTGGACCAATCAGGTGCCACCAAGATAGGAGCCGAGTAAGAAGTTTCTTAAGAGTTCGAAAAGCATCTAGGCATGCCGCATCAAAAACACAAGGGCACCTTCATCAATTGAAGAGTAAGAGGTCTAGCAATTTGGGAAAAACCGGAATGAATCTACGATAAAAACATGCATGACCCAAGAATGACCGTAGAGTCTTCAGATTTGTAGGCATAGGAAGCTTAGAAATTGCCTCTATCTTTGCTCTATCGACCTCTATTCCTTTCCCCGACACCTTATGTCCTAAAACAATTCCCTCAGTTACCATGAAATGACACTTTTCCCAATTTAAAACCAAGTTTGTCTCCTCACAACGTGCAAGCACCTTATCAATGTTCGACAAACACTCGTCAAAAGTATCACCAAAAACGCTAAATTCCTCCATAAAAACTTCCATGAAACGCTCTATCATATCAGCAAAGATGGCCATCATACATCGCTGGAATGTCGTGGGTGCATTACACAACCCAAACGGCATTCTTCTAAATGCAAAGGTGACATACGGACACGTGAATGTAGTCTTATCCTGGTCATGTATATCGATGTGAATTTGATAATAGCCACTAAAAACATCCAAAAAGCAGTAAAATGCATGACCACTCAGACGCTCTAGCATTTGATCAATAAAGGGTAGGGGAAAATGATCTTTCCTAGTCTTATCATTTAGCATGCGGAAATCAATACAAACTCTATGACCAGTAACTAAACGCGTAGGAATGAGCTCACCTTTTTCATTAAGCACAACTATAATCCCTCATTTCTTAGGCACGACTTGCGTGGGGCTCACCCATTCACTGTCGGAGATTGCGTAGATTATCCCTAACTCAAGCATCTTTACCACGTCTTTCCTCACCACCTCTTGCATATGTTGGTTTAGTCGTCTCTGAAACTGCCTGACCGGCTTGGCACCTTCTTCCAGGATGATCTTGTGCTTGCGGATATCAAGCACTAACCCTTTTATGTCAACCATCTTCCATCCGGGCCTTTTGTGTTTCTTGAACGTGGATCAACTTAGCTTCTGCAAAAACGGTTAGTGCAGGCGAAACAATAAGAGGAAGTAATTCATCAGGTTCTAAAAACACATACTTTAAATGCTTAGGAAGTGGCTTGACTCGGATCGGTAGGTGGTTCCTCGATTGATGGCTTTGGCGACTTGCCGATCAAACCGAGCTCTAGCTTCTTGTTCCATCCTCTGCGTCGACATAAGGAGTTGCCTCCAAATGATATACCTGAACTCTCATTTGTGGATCGTCATCCTCCTCCAGCAGTTGCTTGACTTCATCAAGCATTCTTCCATTGGTTCTTATCCTCCTGCATGTTAGTGTGCTCCAAAATACAAGGATATATAGCATCAATAGAAAAACAATCACTCTTTTCATCATCAGGATGCTTCATTGCATTATACACATTTATGGCTACACTTTCTTTCCCGACTCGTAGTATAATCTCTCCCCTCTTAACGTCTATCAAGGTCTCTCCTGTGTTCAAGAAAGGCCGACCTAACAAAAGTGGGGTTTTAGTATCCATATCCATATCTAAGACTACAAAGTCAACGGGGAAAACAAACTTGTCTACCTGTACCAATACATCTTCAGCTACCCCTAAAGGTTTCCTAACAGACCTATCTGCCATCTGTAAGGTCATTCCTGTAGGTTCTAATGCTCCCAATCCCAAATTTTCATAAACTCCTCTAGGCATCAGGCTCACAGAAGCCCCTAGATCACATAGCACATTTTTAAACACAGTTTCTCCAATGGTAATTGGGATGGTAAAACTACCTCTATCCTGCAACTTGGGGGGTATCCTATTTTCAAAGATTGCAGAACATTCCTCACTCAAATGTACCATCTGTTGCATCTTTTCTTTACTCGACAACATTCCTTTAAAAAATTTAAAATATGGGGGAATGCTCGAAATTGCCTCTAATAGGGGAATATTCACCTCTACCTTTCTTAAGAGATTCAGAAATTTTGCCTGACCTTGAGTCAGTATGTCCTTTCTGGGTCCCTTAGGAGGATAGTAAAGTATTAACATCAAAATCCAGGGGAGGAGGAATTCTGTTTTTCTTACCTCTTTCTTTAGGCGGCGAGGCTTCTTCTTCTTTGATGTCCAAGACCACATAGTCTTTCTTCGGTGCTGCCCCTTCCAATGCTTTTTTATTTGCCTCAGCTAAAGCTTTTTTCGTGGCTTCCAATTCTTTCCTCATTGCCTCCATTCTTTGCTCGACATTGCCAATCTCCAAATCTTCGATCTCGACTTCACCATACATCGCTCCTTCACGGTCAACTGCCTTCTCTTTCTCAGCCTTTTTAGTCTCTGCTTCCTCAGCCCATAATTCTTTCTTTTTGTCACTCAGCCCGACCTCTTTACCACTTCGTGTGAACACAGCATTCACACCCTTTGGGTTCCTCTCATTGTTACTCGGGAGTCCACCACTTAGATTTGTCTTCTGAGTGTCGGTTATTTGACCCACTTGGGTCTTCAAGTTCCGAATGGCAGAATGTGTGGCCACCTTTTGTTCTACAACATTCTTATTTAACTCAGAAACAGTCCTGTCTAATCTCTCCAGGAGTATCTCAGTGGCCATCTTCTGAACACCAGAATTGTTTGATTGCTGATTGCTTTGATTGTTCTGGTGCAGATGAGCGTTTGGATGCTGATAGGTGCCAGAATTATTATTTCTCAATGGCTGGCTCACTTGTTGATTCTGATTGTTTTGTCGACCACGATTACGATTCCAAATATGATTTTGGTTCCACTTACGATTCTCTTTGTTGTCCTTGTGACCGAGGCTGGATTCGACTATTCGATAGTAGCCTTGGTTTTGATTACGGTATGAACTCGATTACGGGATTACGAATCCACGGTCGGTTGTATGAGCTTTAGTTTTGCCTAAAACCTTGGTTCGATTATTATTTCGATTCCACTCGATTACGCCCCTGGTTCCAACCTTGTCCAACATAATTCACATCATATTGTTGTGAACCATCACCCATACCATAATCCATTTGTGGCCCTTGCTGATTATCAAAGTTCTGATTCCACTGTTGCTGGCCAAACTCTTGCTGATTCATATCCATTTGCCCCATTGCATAAACATTCATTCGCCGTTGGTCAGTCTGATTGCCAGACAGTTGTTGTACTGGAGTAGGTGTCAACTGCTGTGGATAAGTGGGTTTTTTCAATGATGCACATTCTATGGCAAAATGTCCACCTCCACAAAGTTGGCATTGTTGTGCCTTCTTTCTATCTAACTCCATTCGGTCCATCTTTAGTACCATTTCTTGCATCTTGTCGTGCGTAGCAGATTCTCGATCAAGTTCCTCTTTCAGCGACTTTACACTTTCCATTGGGGCTTTCTTCTTCTTTCTACTCGATCCCCATTGTCCTTCTCTATCTGCCGCATTCTCTATTTGTCTCATAGCTTGTTCTGGCGGCAGATTCATAATATCTCCGCCACTTGCGGCATTCAGCTTGTTTTGGTCCATCGGCTCTAAGGCTCTGAATAATATAATGACTTGCTCCACCGTAGAAAAACCGTGTGGGGGCATCTCTTTAGCAGCCCCCTAAATCTCTCATAAGTCTCTTTTAGTGTCTCTCCCTCGAGACCATAAAATGAAGAGATTTCTTCTTTCATATCCAAAATCTTTGCCGGAGGAAAGTACTTTTTCAGAAATACCCTCGTTACATCAGCCCATGTATGTAATGAATCATTTAGTAAAGAGTCATACCAATCTTTAGCGATTCTCTTAATGCAAACGGAAAAACTATTAATTTTACCGCCTCGTCACTTACCCCGTTATATTTCATTGTTCCACAAATCTGGAGAAAGTGATCCAGAAAGCTATTCGGGTTCTCAGTCAATTTCCCGTGGAACAAGGCGTGTTCCCCCAACATGTTCAAAATATTTTGCTTAATATCCATGTTATTCGCATTAATTGGGGGTACCCTAATTGGGTTGTGCCCTATAACTTCCTGTGAGGTAGTGACGTAATCTCGACAAACCCTCAATCCACAGTGCTTTGCCGAGCCATCATTGTTTGATAAACCGGCTGCTGGCGAGGAGGTGGATCATACGGGTTATCTTTGGTTTTGGAACCCTGTTGATTTCTTTGATTCTCCAGCATCCGCAGTACTCGATTTACCGTCTCTTGGTCTAATTCGGTCTTAAGTTTCGTATCCTGAGCATCTTGTCCTCCTCTGCACCATGTCCAATCCATGGCCGCTGATTAAACTGTGCAGTTCCCAACTGACGTAGCCCTGTGTTGTCCTCTCTCAATGGTTCATGACGAGGGGTCCTCGGTGGAGTTTGCAAAGGTACTGTTGCATTACCACCAGTAGTGGTTGAGGTTTGCTCCTGTAGAGTTTGTTCATCGATGAGATCTTTACCGCTTGGTCTAGTTATTACATCGTCCATTTCTGCAGAGGAATTAGAAAGTGATCTTTCTAATGTCCCTGTTTCTTCAAACAAAGGGTTCGGACTAGCGACTAGGATTTCTCCTCGGCGCTGACTGTTTCTATGACGTGCGTAAGCTTCGATCTCTTGTATTGGCTCACTGAGAGGTTCTTTAAAGCTTCGAGTCATTCACTGACACACACGAAACAACATGAAAACAAAAATAAAAACGACCTAAGCCCAAGCTTTCGCTCAACTTACAAGATATCAAATGTCGTCGTTCCCCGGCAACGGCGCCAAAAAGCTTGATAGCAAAATAACTAACTGCTAACTTTAACCGACAGAGTATCGGGTCAACAGTAGTATAGTGATAACAAGGTCGAATCCACAGGGAACAGCGTTTAAGTACCAAAGTCGACGTAGAACTTAGTTCAGGTCAAGATTATGGTAGGGAGATATTACACTAATGCAAAAGTAAAGATTAACTAACGGTCGTTGTTCTAGTTATTAAAAGGTATAGCCGAATTATGATCCAACGAGTTACTTTCACCCCTAAGGGAAGACTTGACAGGGAGCGTGTTTTAACTAACCTACCTTTTCAAAGTAATTTAACGACATCCACGGGTGCCAACTCCTAATTTTGGTGTTAAGGTCTGAACAACTCTCGCTCAACACCCTATGTGAAGTTAATCAATTTTCCCTTTAGAAAACCGATTAACCTAACATGATTACGCTCTTAGAGTCGCTCGAACAACGATGACAAACCTCAGTATTGAAACGGTCCTAAAAACTAGGCCGAATCT
This sequence comes from Gentiana macrophylla, assembly GCA_026214975.1. Lineage (NCBI taxonomy): Eukaryota > Viridiplantae > Streptophyta > Magnoliopsida > Gentianales > Gentianaceae > Gentiana > Gentiana macrophylla. The sequence continues at coordinate 66,515,877 of CM047810.1, forward strand.
CGCGCACGATCCCAAAACCCCTTATCCCACATCTCACCGCAAAATACATCTATAGGTTCGATGTGTGTGATAGTGAACTAGGTGATCAATCTAATTCAAAGACGTTTACAATAAGTTTTAGGACGTGAATTAATCATTAAAACATAAAATTACGCGCTACACAACTCCCGTTTGATCCCTTTAGTATGCGTTTCACTCGTTTTTACATAATTCGACTATACATATATTTAGTTACTCATGATAGTGATAACAACGGAATGATTAAAGGAAATTATACTAAAGACGGTAAGTAAAAACGAATTCAACATCATATGAAAAACAGTAAATGAGTGCTTAGTAATATAGATATATATATATATATATATAGTTATATAGCTAATATATATATATATATATATATATATATATATATATATATATATATATATATATAGATATATGTAAATACATAAGTACATAAGCATATATATATATAATTATAGATATATATAAAGATACATAAATATATATAAGTACTACTACTAATATATATATATATATATATATATATATATATATATATATATATATATATATATATATATATATATATATAATAATAAATAAAAAGGAAATGATATTACAACGATACTACTACGGCTTCTACATTATTTTTGGCATAATGCCTACTAATATATACATTACTACTACTAAGAAAGAGGATTAGAGAAATATATATAGGAAGAGTATATATATATTGGTACAATCTCGTCTGTTGTATATGAGGCTCCTTTTATAGATGAAATTCTTGGAGCCGGACCGGGCCGGGTATGGGTCGGACTGGGCCGGTCCCATCATTACATTCATCCCTTTTAATTATCCAATTTCCGGATAAAAATTTATATTTTGGAATAAAACTTTAAAAATTCATATCTTGAGTTCTAGATCTCCAAATGACATGATTCAAGAGGCATTAGAAAGCTCGTCGAATGATCTACAACTTTCATGAAGGACTATTCTTCAGAGAATGTAGTTTTGATGGGTCATTCGTTCGTCGAAGATATTTCTTGATTTCCACTAATACGAATCGATTATCCACTTGACCACTTAAGCTTGTGATACTTCTTATATACTTCCAAAGATATGATTTGACTTCAAAAAGTGTCGTTACTCGGTGTCTTAGTTTATCATAAATCTACAAATACCACAAATACCCAGCGTAAATCCGACACGACACTCCGGTTACTGAACCGGTACAAAACCTAGTAAAAACATGATATTTTACATGATAACTACTATTTATACATTTAAATGAAACTTAGGAATTAATGACTTGAATTGATATAAAGATGCTCAAAATGATCTTAGAAACGGGATAAAAAGTTATGAAAATAACTGTGAATTTATTTGTCATCATCCAGCTGGACGGGCGTTTGAAGGAAAGAACGGGCGTCCAGGAAGGAACACTGGATTTAGAGTTTTAAGGTTTTTGCTGAACGATCGTCCAATTTTACATAGGACGGGCGTCTGATCATGACTCAGCCCGACTCGAAGATTTTATGCATACTGGACGGGCGTCCAGCAGCTGACTTAGCAAAAGCCGACTTAAAAACCTATTTATAGTCACGTTTTTCTAGACACAATATACCCTAATTACACTTGGCGGCCACAGAAACCCTAAGGGGCGATTTTTCTGTGTTCTCCACCTTTCATAAACAACTTTTTATGCTTTTTATTTCCTAGAAAAATCTCTCCAATTCATGTACTTCATAGAAGCTATCTCGAGTACTCAAACGATGCTTAGAGGCTAGAGCTCTTTGGAACAAGCGTTGTGAAGCCGTTCTATCAACAATTTGATTTCTCGTTGGATTATCTTGTGAGTTTTTAGTAAAAGTTGTATCTTTATTATGTTTTACTTGTTGTTATGCAATTTAATCGATAGATACCTTGCATGCTTGATGTTTAATGTTTGATGAAAATCGTTATTAAACCCTAGATCACCGTAACAAAGATTGGATCTTTAATCTAATTAACGAGAGTTGTTAGGTTAATTTCTAGGTTACTAGATTGAGAAATCTTACACCTTTGATATTAAAAGCGTTAATCGTTAGGATCGAAAGATAAGAGATTAATAAACGAATTATCTAAGAGATTAGAAATTCATACCCACGATAGGTGAATCACAACTTTTGTTAAATCATCACCAGATAATCTAAAGGAGAAATTGAATGTTATGGAATTGGTGGATCAATTGCTTGTTCGTTCGTTAAATTATTAATCAAAAATCGTTTGAACTTGAATTGTTTAGCAATGTTATACTTTTTATTGCATGTTTAGGTTTTAAAATAGATTATTTTAGATAATTTGGTTCGTAATCACGTTTCCTGGCTTTGGATTTCCGATCTTCTGTCCAGTTACTTTTGTTATTTTCATTTTTAGTTTATCACGTGTTAATCGTTTCTATTTTCTCATAATTTCAGTAATAGTAGTTGTGACATCTTTAGGTTAGTTAGTTAAAAACTAGATAGACAACCCCGATTCCATGTGGACTCGACTCCGGTATTAACCTCTATACTACGATCCCATCACTTGGGGTAAACCGGATTTATTTTGTTACTTGTTTATTTTTCGTTAGATAAAATCAGAGACAAGTTTTTGGCGCCGTTTCCGGGGACTCGGTTCGGTTGTCCAGTTTTTACTAAAGTTTTCTTTTTTCTATTTTTCTAGCTGTTCTCCAAACGGGCGTCCGGAGTAATTGGACGCCCGTCCATCTAAAAAATCAAATTCGTTACCATTTGGAGGAAATCAGACGAGTGTCTGGCTTGCCCCAAACGGCCGTCTAGTTCTTCAGGCAGACGCCCGTCCGGATAAATTGGACGCCCATCTGTCCTCCTATTTTTTGGCTATTTTATTTTCTTTTCATAGGCTTTAACTTTTAGTTTTTAGTTTTTAGTTTAAGCAACCTGATTTTGGTTTCGGTTTATGCAAACTCGAAGTCAAAAGGGGCCACTACTCTATACCCCCGACCTCGAGCGAACCATAGTTCGACCAAACAGGCAGAAAATCCGTTATGCGGTTCTTTCTGATAAGGCCGATCAAATCCTGGAGGAACGTTTAGCTGAGGAGATCGAAGACATAGTCGTTATGGCTGCAGAAGATAGACGTATGTTGGCTGACTACGCCATGCATGGTGAAGTCAGAGTCAACCTGGCCATCGTTCTACCCGCCATAAATGCACCAACCTTCGAACTAAAACCTGGGCTCATCCAAATGATGAAACATGCATCAATCTTCCATGGTTTTCAATCTGAAAATCCTCATACTCACGTACACACATTTTTTGAGATATGTGGTACGACCCGCATTCAAGGTGTAAGTGAGGATGCGATAAAGTTGAAGTTATTCCCGTTTTCCTTGAAAGGGGAGGCAAAAGAGTGGTATAACTCTCTGCTGCCGAATCAATCACCACAGGCCGGGACTCGAAAAAGAGTTCCTAAGTCAATATTTCCCACCATCCAAGACAGCCCAATGCTTAAATGAAATTTTCACCATTTATCAAAAGGAAAACGAATCGTTCTTTGATGCATGGAAGAGACTCAAAGCTATTCTTCGTAAATTCCCTCACCACAGTTTGGACTTGCAGAGGCAAGTCAACACATTCTTCAGTGGATTGACCGAGCTCACTAAGGGTATTGTCAATAGTTCTTCTGGTGGGGCATTCCTGCGGAAAACACCTGCAGAAGGGTGGGCATTATTCGAGGATATTGCCAAATAGAATTATGCCCCCTCATCTCAAGCTATTCAGGCACCATCTCCTCCTCCTCCTAGGATCGAGGAAGTGAATATGCAAAATCTGATCGTCATGCTGCAACAGCAGGTGGCCGCTCTTTCAATGTCCCCAAGTCCAACGAATCGAATTCATCATTCCTTGCAATTCTCAAGTTCTGCTTTGCAAAAATTGTTGTCAACCGGCCATATGGTTGGCCGGTGTCAATTTGTTTCCTTCCACCTATCAAGTCAATCTTTGTCGAATCGTGGGGGCAGTATAATTCGATCACATGCCAGGCATGTGATAATGTGAGGCACACCTCTCCTTTCACGTCCTATGAATGGACAAAATGCTGAAGTTAATGCTTTCTTTGGCCAGCAAAATCAGAGATTTAACAGTCAGTTCTCTGGCCAAAGCAATCTTCAAAACCATGGTTTTAATCAGAATCAAAATCCCAATCAAAATTCGAATTTCAACCCGAATCAGAACTTCAATCGAAACCGAAGCTTCAATCAGAACCTGAACACGAATTTTTCCAATACAAATCAAAGGTTCAATCAGAATTGGCCAAACAATTCAAATCCTGCATTTCAGAATCGTCCCAGCCAAACCATCCCGCAGAACTTTCAGAACTCTCAAGGCCCCTCTCACTCTTATAATCTTGAAGCTAAACTGGAGGAGCAGAATAATAATATCCAATCCCTCCAGAGCACAATAAAGAGTCTTGAGAGGCGAGATCGGGCAAATGGTCGGCCAACTAGCTTGCAGACCCTCAGGCGGTTTGCCCGACTTTACGGAGAAAAATCCTAAGGGTGGTCAGGTAGCTCAGACCGATTTGAATCATAGCGATTATCTGTCGACCTAGTTCCTTCGATTCCTTATGGTAAAGAAGAGGCCAAGGTGCAATGCATCTCGAATCTGTACTCAACTTAGTGGTCCCCGAACCAGGAAACCACTAACCCTCCCCGCCAAAGGATAAGGCGGGAGGAAATCAGCACCCATGTTCCCTTTTATGCACGAGAGTACTCAGGTGGCTGATCCCTTGAGAAATGAAGAATCAAGTGAGAGTCAGGTGGCGGATCCCCTGACTAGTAAAAGAAGTGAGAAAGTGGTGAGGTGGAAAGATTTGGAAGATAAAGTTGTCAATTCATCCTCGAAGAAAGTCTTTTCTGAGAGTGATTTGAAGAAGCTACCATTTCAACCTAGAAAAAGCAACATCTCCTTGCATGAGGACAAGAAATATGAAAAAATGCTTAATCTTCTGAAAAATACTCAGGTTAATCTTCCATTATCTGATGTTTTGGTTGAGATGCCCAAGTACACTAAGTTCATCAAGGATGTTGTTTCTTCTAAGAAGAAGTTAGAAGGCATGGATCGGTTGATTGGTGAGGACTGCTCTGTGATAAGTTATGAAGATCTACCAATCAAGAGGAGTGACCCTAAGAAATTTGTGCTCACATTGCTGATGGGAGGCCTAGTCTTCCCAAACTCTTTATGTGACCTGGGTGCATCCATAAGTCTGATGCCATTGTCTGTCTGTAAACAACTTGGATTGAATGATCTTTTAGAACCCACGACCATGAGCCTACAATTCGCTGATAGATCTTCCAAGAAAGCTGCGGGGGTACTAAAGGATGTGTTAGTTCAAATTGATAGATTTACTTTTCCGGTTGACTGGTACGTCCTGGACATAGAAAAGGATGAGAATGTCCCCTTGATACTTGGAAGACCTTTTCTTTCTACAGCCAGAGCCCTCATTGACTGTGATGGTGGGCAAGTGACCATACGAGTTGGTGATCAGGAAGTGAGCTACAGTGTCTCTAAAGCTATTCAAAGACCCTCTGATTATCCAACCGGCTTCTCCATAGAAGATATGTCAGATGACTTTAATGATTACATGGAAAAGCAAGTCATGGCTGTTGAGACTGAATATGAGCGATTAGTTGAAAATTTGAACAATCAAGGTTGGGTGAATCTAGAACAACTAGGAGCTGAATTTGATGAAGTTTCGTTGAAAGGAGAAGCTTTGGCAGTGGGACCACTCAGTAAACTCAGTGATGTTGAGTTGAAAAGTGGGGAGCTTAAATAGAGTTTAAAAGAACCACCTGTAGATGTGGTACTGAAGCCGTTACCTAAGCACTTGAAATATGTCTTCCTGAGAGAAGGGGACAAGCTTCCGCTAATTATTTCTGCCAAGCTATCCCGATTGGAAGAAATGAAATTGTCAAACGTTTTGAAAAAGAATGAGAAATCCTTTGGTTGGCAAGTAGGAGACATCAGGGGTATATCTCCTGACATATGTATGCATAAAATTAAGACTGAAGAGGGTGCAAAGTGTGTTAGACAGCCCCAGAGGAGGCTCAACCCTCATATGCAAGAAGTGGTCAAAAAGGAGATTATCAAGATTTTAGACATGGGAATTATTTATGCAATTGCTGACAGTGAATGGGTATACCCTACTCAAGTGGTTCCTAAGAAAGGAGGGATTACTATCGAGAGGAACGAGAAGGGCGAAGAAATAACATTGAGGCTCGTGGATCAAGTTATGAGTCCAGTATAGACTACAGAAAACTCAATGAGGTTACGATGAAAGATCATTTCCCCCTTCCTTTCATTGACCAGATGCTTGAGCGTCTGGCAGGACATGCATTCTACTGTTTCCTGGATGGATATTCAGGATATTTCCAGACACCCATAGATCCGGTCGACCAAGAAAAGAGCACTTTCACCTGCCCCTATGGTACATTCGCTTACATGCGAATGCCATTTGGTCTCTGCAATGCCCCAACTATATTCCAAAGATGTATGCTGGCAATCTTTGATGGGCTGGTTGAAAAGTGTATGGAAATATTCTTGGATGATTTTTCAGTCTTTGGTCAATCCTTCGATGACTGTCTTGATAATCTTGACCAAGTGTTATCCCGCTGCGTGGAAAAGAACTTAGTCCTAAACTGGGAAAAGTGCCATTTCATGGTAGACGAAGGAGTAGTTCTTGGCCACAAGATCTCAGCCAAAGGTATGGAAGTAGATAGGGCGAAAGTGGAAGCTATAGAGAAGATGAATTTTCCTAGAAATGTGCGCGAAGTTAGAGGTTTTCTTGGACATGTCGGTTTTTATAGGAGATTCATTAAGGACTTTTCCAAGATAGCCAAGCCCCTTTCTACTTTACTGAGAGAAGATCTCGTTTTTAATTTTGATGATAGTTGCAAGCAAGCGTTTGAGGAGCTTAAGAGTCAATTGATCTCCGCACCAATTCTTATCTCTCCTGACTGGAATCTACCCTTCGAGCTTATGTGTGATGCATCCAACTACGCTGTTGGTGCAGTCCTAGGACAACGAATAAAGGGAAAGTTCCAGCCAATATCTTACGCCAGTCACACACTAAACCCTACTCAAGTGAACTATACCACAACTGAAAAGGAATTATTGGCCGTAGTCTTCGCTATGGACAAATTTCGTAGTTACTTGTTGGGTTCTGCGATTCTTCGTGGGCGATCACGCTGCTTTGCGATATCTCATGACAAAGAAAGATGCTAAACCACGCTTACTACGTTGGATACTGATCCTGTAAGAGTTTGACGTTCAGATTAAGGACAAAAAGGGCAGTGAAAATGTAGTAGCTGATCATGTTTCAAGGATGTTGAATGAGGAAGAGCAAGAACCTAACGATATAGACCTTTACTTTCCTCTTGAAAATGTTATGCTTATAGACGATGGCAGCCCAGATGTTCCATGGTAATCTTCCATTGTCAACTACCTTCATTCCCAGTACTTAAATCCGGATTTTTCATATCAGGAGAAGAAGAAATTCTTCTCTGACTTGAAAACATTTGTTTGGGATGAACCTTACCTCTTTAAAATTTGTAAAGTCGGATTGCTAAGGAGATGTGTCCTCGAATGGAGCAACGTGATATCATTGAACAATGCCACAAATGGCCTACCGGTGGCCACTTTGGTCCCTGGAAAACCGTTGCTAAAATCTTTCATCCGGTTTCTATTGGCCCACGATCTTCAAGATTGAAGCTTTCAGAAAGCTTGTGATAGGTGCCAACGAACCGGAGTTTTAACAAGGCGTTTTGACATGCCGTTGAAACCCATTCTAGAATGTTAATTCTTCGATGTATGGGGGATTGATTTTATGGGCCCGTTCCCATCTTCCTGTGGAAATAAATACATCTTAGTCTGTGTCGATTATGTATCGAAATGGGTGGAGGCTCAAGCCACTTCTTGCAATGATCATAAAACGGTCATGACTTTTCTAAAGAAAAACATCTTTGTGAGATTTGGGTGCCCACGTGCCTTGATAAGCGATGAAGGAACACACTTCTGCAACCGACCACTAGAAAAAGTCCTTGAGAAATATGGTGTCCGGCACAAAACTGGCACACCATATCATCCTATGACAAGTGGCCAGGTTGAACGAAGCAATCAGAGCTTGAAGAAGATCCTGGAAAAAGTTGTGAACAGTCATAGAAAGGACTGGAGTCTTAAGTTGGATGATGTACTATGGGCATATCGAACTGCCTACAAAACCCCCATGGGTACATCTCCCAATCAGATGGTATATGGAAAGCCATGCCACCTGCCAGTTGAGTTGGAGCATAGAGCGTACTCGGCCACTAAGTTCTTAAACTTCGATACCAAATCATGTGGTGAACACCGACTGCAGCAGTTGCATGAGTTAGATGAGTTTAGACTCCAAGTCTACAAGAGTGCCAAGATAAGTAAAGATAAGATGAAACTCCTTCATGATGCCAAAATCAAGAAGCGAGAATTTCAAGTTGGGGAGAAAGTTCTACTGTACAATTCCAGGTTACATCTGTTCCCTGGAAAGTTGAGGACACGTTGGTCCGGCCCTTTTGAAATTCTGCAAATCATTCCTGGAGGCGTTTTAGAACTAAGAGGTCATGGTGACTAGCCGTTCAGAGTAAATGGTCAAAGGTGCAAGCATTATATCGGTCAAACCAAAGAAAAACCTTTGATTGTTCATTTCCTCAACATCCTCGGGTGTGGTATACCTGAAGTCAATAAGTTTGACGAATTTTCACCCAACTTGTTTTCTGAGGATGAAGGCAGTGGTCCGTTAGAGGAAGTCATGGCTGGTAGTTGGGATATGGAAGAGTTTCATAGGGAGCAACAGCTCAGGAGACGTCTAAGGAAGAAGAAGTCTACAATGGGGAGGATTAAAAGTGTTTGGAAAGCTATCAAAAACTTGACCCCATGTGTTAGATGCTGTTTTTGCAGCCACACTACTGATAAGAGCTTACACGATGTATTGGCTGGAAGAAAGGTTAAATGGCCTGATCCAGGCTAAATTGAAATATTGTCGAGCTAACGACACAAACCAAAAGCGCCACTAGGGGGCATCCTAGATATCCTTATTTTGTATTAGTTACTTTTGTTTTACTCTTTTCTTTGATTTGTTTGTTTAGTTTAAGCCTAATTAGGGTAATTGTTGGCTCTGCTTCAGTTCAGCTTTGTGTATTTTAAAGAAAAAATGGATTACGGAGTTCTGCCGCATGAGTTCCCTTTCATTAGTAGGATCCACCTTATCACCTTAGATGACGGACCTGGAGGGACAATCATTCTGGATGTAGATTATGATATTATCACTCGCCTCAGGACTGTTACCTACGTTATCATTGTACCCGAAGATTTGGGAGGTGGAGAGTGTAATACCGAGGACCTACAGAGTGCTTTAGGGCGACCGTATACAGTCCTCAATGATCCGATGCTGACTGACTTGTTGCTAGTGCTGCGTGCCGAACATTTCCGAGGAGTGGATGTTGCTGGAGAAGACTGGGCCCTACAGGATGAATACGATTTTCCTCCCGTGATTGACATGCTCCGTCGTCTGATCCGGATTGTGGATTGGGCTGATATTTATGATGACTAGCTTCGTTAGGTGTTTTGTCAAGCAAATGACGTTAAACAAAAGCGCTCGGTGGGAGGCAACCAACTATCATCTCGTTTTTATGTATTTGAAGTTTTTGTTTGATCTATATGAAGCAATAAGAGTTTGAATTAAAAGTGTATGAAAAATTCTATGTTTTTGCTTACTTTTGATCTCGGACGCCCGTCCATCATATGGGACGCCCGTCCAGAAATGTGTTTTCAGTGAACGTGCGTCCATCTTTTCTGGCGCCTGTCCCAAAAGTTCCCTCCAACGCTGTATTAGTTTGAAAAGTGGGACGGACGTCTGTTTTATCGAACGCCCGTCCAGTTCATCAGTTTTCCAGGTGGACGCTCGTCTGCTTCACTGGACGCCCGTCCACCCTGCGTCTATATATACCCCCTGCTTTCAAAATTTCAATCGAACCAGAAAAATTCAAAGTTAAAACCGACTCTTGCACCCCATTTGCCCTAAAATCCTTGTTTCTAAACCGTTTTGGGCGATTTAAAGCTCTACAAACACCTCTCAAACCCCTCTCATCGATTATCCAAACCAAATCCTACAACAAACATCCATTAATCCGATTCATTGACCTAGCTTTTGCGGTTTCTTTTGGAGAAAAATCCAATCTTTGGGGTCGAATTTGCATTGTTAGGGCCTCCACTTATCATTTTCATCACCCTCTCATCACACCTGGTAAGACTTTATCACCGTTTCTTAGTTTGATTCATGTTTTTTTATTTCGATTTCGGAATAGTTTTTCTTTTGAATTTTAGCTTATTCGTTCTTTTCTTTTTCCTGTTTTGTTGGTGATCTGGGGTGGTGATGGTTGATGGTGGATGGTTGCATTACTGTTTTGGTGTGGTTTGGTGTTGGTTGTTGAATTTTTGGGAAATCCCGTTTGGACGATAAATGGGTGGTTTTGTTTTGCATTGTGGTTTGGTGTTGTTGTCTAGATTGTATAGCAATGGTTCAGAAACGACATGGTAAGGGGGTATCAAAGGAGCCCAGTAAGAAGAAAAAGGTTGTGGATCTGACCTTAGTACCTCCCACACGGGGTGTTGAGATTAGAGAACGTCTTCCTAGGGCGGCTCAAGGTAAATCTAGGGTGCCGTTGAGAGATGAATCAGAGTCTGATACTGATGATGAGGTACCCCTAGTGAGATTACCTAGGGTTGAAAGGACTGAAGAGACTCCTAGGCCTACGACTGAGGAAGCACTTGAGAGGCAGGAGCCTGTTAGACAGAATGTGAGACCCCATATCCCTATTCCATTTGCTAGGAGGTTCATTAACCCCAAGGCCCTAGACGTGTACAACAAGCATTATCTGACGAGAACTATGTTGATAGAGAGAGCCGTTCTTGAGTCTCAAGTAGATCACTCTTTTGTTCAGATGTTGACGGATAGACAGTGGGGTGCCCTGATGAGAACCCCTAGAACCCTTGTCAATGCTACCCTAGTTCTTGAGTTTTATGCGAACTGTTCTGAGACGGTTCTGGAAACTGGGGTAGTTATGGTTCGAGGAGTTAAGGTGCCGTTTACACCGAAGGTCATCAATGAGAAATACCAGTTGGCACCTTTTGAGGGGTTGGATTATAAGGAGGCGATTAAAGCCACGCAGGATGTGGGTGAGGATCCTTTGGAGGAGCTGAGACTGAAAGTGTGCCCGGAGGTGCCGTGGACACTTAGACCGAGAGGAGATAGGAAAGAGTTGGTTACTACCTCTTGGACGGAGGATTGGAAAGTCCAATGTCGGTTTATATAGAACAGGTTGTTGCCTAAGAACAACTTGACGCATTTTCACATTGGTGATCTTGGGATGCTCTACGCCTTGAACTTCAAGTTGAATGTTGATGTAGGACAGGCAATTTTTGATGAGATAGCGATGAATCAGAAAGTCTATGCTCGATGCCTGATTTGCCCCCATTTGATCCATAGTCTCTGTCAAGATGCTAGGGTTCCCGAGTACAAGACTGATCACAAACCTAAGAATCCAAGGTACTTGCAGCGGGAGAAAGTGAAATCTTCTGGTCAGACTGAGACTGAGGCTGAGGCAGCACATGAGCCTGGATCATCTTCCGTACCGCCTCAAGCATCTTCCCTTCCTTCTTTGTCTCCATCGGTTCGGATGCGTCTGAGTATGGCTAATAGTATACGGAACTGGATGGAGGACATGAGAACGTCCCAGAAAAATATCCTGACTATCTTACGGTGCATGAGTGAGGGCCGTCCTCCGAGGGATCAGAGATGCTACAATGCAAGCACGATGGATTACGTTTTCTCTGACGACATCGAGCAAGCTATTGCGGATGTTCTTCATGAATCAGAGTCATCTTCTGATGAGGAGCAAATTGACACAACAGGGAGGACTACTACACCACAGACCGGATCTTCTACTGATACTCCTACGGATAGAGCACCTCCTGCTGGTGATTCTTCGGCACCAAGGCAGACTTGATTTTCTGAGGCTGATTCTACATTATATTTTTCTCCCTGGAATTTGTTTGTGTTTTGATACTATGTTTTTTTCTTTCTTTACTTGATTCATATGTATTTTCCTTGGAGCTACTGTTTGTTTCCGTTGCTCAATTTTTATTGCTGAATCCTGTAAGCCATAAGGCGAATCGTTGACATTCCTGTGATTTCTTTTATTCCGTGTTGTGTATAAATTGTCATTTGATTCGATTTCACCTTATCCTTATCTTTATCTTTCTTTTGCGATGTGATATAATCCCCGTTTTTCCCCGAGATTTTCCCGTGTTTATCGAGTAGTGCAGGCATATTTTTAGCTGTTTTATCGAGCTAGTATTCGAATCATGCTGAAACAGATTGTCTTTGCGTTTTCCGAACGTTGGTTTCTTCATGCTCATGCCTGACCAACGGTTCGAGTTTCTATTCCAATCAGCTAAGTACTTTTTTTCTTTTTAACCCTGCACAACCTGAGGACATGTTGTCGTTTAAGTGTGGGGTAGGGGAATGGATATGGTTATGTGTATCTTTTTGCTTATATCGTTATTCTATGCTGAAAAGAGCTAAAATTTTCAAATTTTTGTTTTGTCCCGGTTGAGCAAATGCATATTTTTGTTCGGTTTTTATAGACATTTATGCTGTATATTGTATGTTTAGTAGGTTAGATGTTTCACCCGACATACATTTCACGAGCCATATTAAATGATGAGCTAAAATATAAAGCTATACCCATTTGGATTAGTAATTTTTGATTATCTTATAAGTATCTTGTGCTTAGTGCTAATGTACATATCGTGAGAATTATAATAGTTTGTGTTTAGAGCCGGAGTATGACATACTGTGAATATCTTAGGTTTGAATGTGATAAGCGAACCGTGACTATTGTTCTTTAAAAAGTATGTTTAAAAAGAAAATTTTTTTGATGAATTAATCGGGTGTGTCGGAAGCTGGTCAATGATTTGAGTGAGGTAGGGCGTATCTCGAATGTCCTATACCACTATGATGACCAAAAGCTCACGATAGTCAGTAGAAGCTACTTGATGATTTGAGTAAGGTAGGGTATATCTCGAATGTCCTATTCTACTATGACGGGCAATAGCTCATTCTGATGTGCGTATAAATGTGAATGATGATTAAATCAACTTACGGAAAGTGTTGGTATGAATTGATATAAGACTTAGTTATCGCCTACCTTATCCACAGTATAAACCGACATATATGTTGTAGGGATTGTCCTCTGAGTATGTCAGAAAGGTCCTAAATGTATTCAATCATCCTTTTCGGGATATGTTACGTTTTGTAGGGTTCATGTTATGAGTATCACTTATTTCTAGTTTAAATGGGGTATTTGCTAGTTGCTTGGAAAGTTTCAAGTTTGGACTTAGTGGAAGTTTGCTATGGCTTTGCACACACACCGGGGTGAACCTCTAATTTATTGAATATGCTTTATTCTTGCTGAGATGTCTATCTTTTTCTCGAGCCTTCATCTTGTTTTGTTTCGCTCGGGACGACCAAAAGCTAAGTGTGGGGGAGTTGTTTAGGGTGATTTTCTATGATTTATATCGTTCTATTTCGTGACAATTTTCCTCTATACTCTAATGTTTTGCATAGAAAGTGAACGTTTATTTGATTTATTAAGCAAGCGAGGTTTGGAATAGTTTAATCACAAAGTTGGTTGAGTTATGAGATTTTATTGTTGATTTTCTATCACTTTGAAGGATTTTACACTTTGCAATGTTTTTGATGTCTTGTAGATACAAGAATTTGGCTTAAAAGAGGTTTAAAAGATGTTCAAGTGAGGATTTACATGGATGAAAAAGGATAAAGATGAAGTCGGTTAAAGATAGAGATGAAAAACCGGATATGAAGTGAACTGAACGCACGTCTGAAGATCCGTCCAGCTGGACGGGCGTTTGAAGGAATGAACGGGCGTCCAGGAAGGAACATTGGATTCAGAGTTTTAAGGTTTTTGCTGAACGAGCGTCCAATTTTACATAGGACGGGCGTCTGATCATGACTCGGCCCGACTCGAAGATTTTATGCATACTGGACGGGCGTTCAACCCCTTGGACAGGCGTCCAGTAGCCGACTTAGCAAAAGACGACTTAAAAACCTATTTATAGTCACGTTTTTCTAGACACAATATACAATAATTACACTTGGCGGCCACAGAAACCCTAAGGGGCGATTTTTCTGTGTTCTCCACCTTTCATAAACAACTTTTTATGCTTTTTATTTCCTAGAAAAATCTCTCCAATTCATGTACTTCATAGAAGCTATTTCGAGTATTCAAACGATGCGGCTAGAGCTCTTTGGAACAAGCGTTGTGAAGCCGTTCTATCAACAATTTGATTTCTCGTTGGATTATCTTGTGAGTTTTTAGTAAAAGTTGTATCTTTATTATGTTTTACTTGTTGTTATGCAATTTAATCGATAGATACCTTGCATGCTTGATGTTTAATGTTTGACGAAAATCGTTATTAAACCCTAGTTCATCGTAACAAAGATTGGATCTTTAATCTAATTAACGAGAGTTGTTAGGTTAATTTCTAGGTTACTAGATTGAGAAATCTTACACCTTTGATATTAAAAGCGTTAATCGTTAGGATCGAAAGATAAGAGATTAATAAACGAATTATCTAAGAGATTAGAAATTCATACCCACGATAGGTGAATCACAACTTTTGTTAAATCATCACCAGATAATCAAAAGGAGAAATTGAATGTTATAGAATTGGTGGATCAATTGCTTATTCGTTCGTTAAATTGTTGATCAAAAATCGTTTGAACTTGAATTGTTTAACAAAGTTATACTTTTTATTGCATGTTTAGGTTTTAGAATAGATTATTTTAGATAATTTGGTTCGTAATCACGTTTCCTGGCTTTGGATTTCCGATCTTCTGTCCAGTTACTTTTGTTATTTTCCTTTTTAGTTTATCATGTGTTAATCGTTTCTATTTTCTCATAATTTCAGTAATAGTAGTTGTGACATCTTTAGGTTAGTTAGTTAAAAACTAGATAGACAACCCCGATTCCCTGTGGACTCGACTCTGGTATTAACCTCTATACTACGATCCCTGCACTTGGGGTAAACCGGATTTATTTTATTACTTGTTTATTTTTCGTTAGATAAAATCCAAGACAAAACTCAATCACAAAATGTACAGGATGTTCTTCCATCAGTCCCTCTCATAAGAAGATCAAATAGAACAAGACAAACTCCTGCTCACCTATAAGATTATGTGTGTGCCCAAGTTACTACCTCCATATCTCCTCATGATTTTAGCCAGTCCCTCAATTATGAGCCCTTATCCCAATCTCATCAGGTTTTCCTCTATAATTTAGACAAAGAAACAGATCCATCATCCTATGCTCAAGCTGTTAAATGTACCTATTGGAGGGATGCCATGAACAAAGAAATTCAGGCACTAGAAGCTAATCATACGTGGGAAGTTGTATCTCTTCCTCCTGGGATGACACCCATACGATGTAAATGGGTGTACAAGGTCAAATATAAACCTGATGGGACAATAGAGAGGTACAAAGCTAGATTGGTTGCAAAGGGGTACACCTAAACATATGGCTTAGACTATCAGGAAATGTTTTGACCTGTAGCTAAGATGACCACCATTAGAGTTCTCTTGGCTATTTCAGCAGTACAAGGGTGGCATCTTCTTCAATGTGATGTGAACAATGCCTTCCTTCATGGTGATCTCCATGAAGAAGTGTATATGAAGTTGCCACAAGGATTTCACACTACAGCCAAGAATCCTGTTTGTAGGCTAGTCAAGTCATTGTATGGCCTCAAATAGGCTAGTCGGCAATGTAATTCAACTCTAACTTCAGCCCTACAGTCTATTGGTTTTCAGCAATCTAAAAATGATTATAGCTTGTTCACTAAGGTGATCAATGGCAGGTTTATGGCACTATTGGTATATGTGGATGTGAAGAGAGTTTGAGAATGTGATAAACACAAGAGTAAACTTCAACTTAGTTTATTCATTGATATGAGAGGTGTATAAATAGATACAATTGAGAGAGACTAGCAAGCTACCTTGGGCGGCCACTTGAGTATGTAGATGTGGGCGGCAAGCATGCAAAAGTAAAAGTAAAAGCTATGTCTATGACATAAAGTAAACTAGAGTTTGACATATTAATTGTTTATATGTATCACAATTAATATGTCTATGACATAAAGTAAACTAGAGTTTGACATATTAATTGTTTATATGTATCACAATTAATACAATTAAATAAAGTGTACAAAATATCCAAAGATTTAACTCCTGAGGCTATCAAGGCACTCTCTTGAACTTCAAAGAATCTGTAAGTAATCTTGTAATATTTCCACACCCCTCAAATCAATGTATATGTTGATGCAGCCAAGTTTGCTACTAAGTCTACTGAACATAAGAGGTGGAATAGCCTTGGTAAGAATATCAGCATTCTGATCTGCTGAGGGAACATACTGGAGTTGAATAATCTTGGCATCAATCTTTTCCTTCGTAGTGTCTCACAATGTCCACATGCTTGGTTTTATCATGA
The DNA here is from genome assembly GCA_026214975.1 of Gentiana macrophylla. Classification (NCBI taxonomy): domain Eukaryota; kingdom Viridiplantae; phylum Streptophyta; class Magnoliopsida; order Gentianales; family Gentianaceae; genus Gentiana; species Gentiana macrophylla. Next base: position 66,532,533 of record CM047810.1, read on the forward strand.
TGGATGGGATCTTCACCATGCATAAGGTTGAATTATTATCACAAAGAGAGTGTGATAGGTTGTTTGCGAGGTTGTTGAAGTTCGGTCGAAGACTTTTTAGCCATAGAGCTTCACAAATGCCAAGTACAAGTGCCCTGAGTTCACCTTCAAGATCGCTTCTTGACACAAGAGGGTTGTTTCTTGCTTCTCCAAGTAACCAGTGTTCCCCATACATATGAGCAATAGCTCATGGTAGATCGTCATTCAATGTGACATCCACCAATCGAATCAAGATGTAGACCTTGATTGATCTATCAAGAGACTTGGTGAAGTGCGTGCCTTGGCCAGAGTGGACTTTAAATATCTCAAGATCCTATTCACAAGATCCCAATGTTGCTCAAGAGGCGGGCGAGTGCATGAACCGACCGACTGACTAACCCCATATGCAATATCGGACCTTGTGTGAGAAAGGTAGATGAGTTTACCTACAAGCCTTTGATATTGTTCTTTTCGACAAAGAATGTCACCAAGCGATGAGGGTGTTACTGGGTCTACTCGGGATACAAAGAGGTTTGCATCCCAAAGATGCCGCTTTCCTTCAAAGCAGATCCAAGTACATACTTCCTTTGAGAGACTGAAATGCCTTTATCTGCTTTCTAGCTATTTCCATACCAAGAAAGTATTTTAGGAGCCCAGATCTTTAACTTGGAATACCTTTGCAAGAGAGTCTTCAAATGTTGGATCTCAGAGAGTCATCTCCAAGAAGGGATGATATCATCCACATATACAATAAGAATAGACCTTCTCTCGTTTGGTTGTCTTGATAAACATAGTGTGATCGAGTTGCATTGATGATATCCAGCAGCTTTAACCACGGTGAGTGAGTTTTTCAAACCAGGCTCTAGGGATTGCTTGTGCCATATAGAGATTTCCTGAGTTTGCATACCTTGCCTTGAGTGTGGGGATTGACAAAACCAGGAGGTACATTCATGTAGACTTCCCGAGTAAGGTCACCATTGAGAAAAGCATTTTGATATCCAATTGGTAAAGAGGCCACTGTTGGACAAATAGAGAAATCGAGTACTCTGACAGTGTGTTAAGCTTTGCTCTCGGTGCAAAAGTTTCAGATAGTCAATGCCATAAGTTTGAGTGAACCCTCTAGCCACCAATCTGGCTTTATACTTGTCAATAGTACCATCAAGATTGTATTTTATGGTGAATAACCATCTACACCGATCTGTCTTCTTGCCTTTGGGGAGAGTTGTGAGGTCCCAAGTATGATTATCCAGAGTGCAATCATCTGCTTTTAACAAGGCAGACCTTCCACTTATCATTTTGAAGGGCCTCTGAAATATTTTTAGGAATAGAGTGAGAGTCCAGTCCTGTGTAAACATAGCAAATACAGGAGACAACTGGGCATAAGATAAATAAGTCTGAATAGAATGATCAGTGCATGATCTTTTCCCTTTCCTTAGAGCAATAGGTCTGTCATCAATGTCAGTAGGGTCTTTGTGGGTTCAGCAGATCTACGAGTCGATGAGGTGTTGAGGCTCAGCAGGCTCGTGTTCAAAGAGCTCTGGGGTCGAGAGGGAGCCGAGGTCCAGCAGCTCTGGTCGATGGTGTCTTGAGGTTCACCTGTTGAGTCTCGATGAGGTTCTTTGAGGGTTAAGAGTTTGTTGAGGGAACGGATTTAGATCAATTTCAATTAGATGTCCATCAGTGACTGCTTCAGTAGACTTGCTGTAGTAGGGAGTCCTTTCAAAGAATTTTACATCCATAGAGTTGTAAAATTTCTTTTCAGTAGGTGAATAGCATTTGTAACCTTTCCTGTCCTTAGCATACCCTAGGAAAATGCACTTGTGAGCTTTGGGATCAAGTTTGCTTCATGTTGGGCATGGATATAAACAAACACAAGACAACCAAAGATTTTTGGAGGCAATTGGGCAATAAGATGAGGCGGGAGTGTGTGGTCAACAGGGGTTTGGATAGGAGTCTTGAAACCTAACACTCTGGCTGGAAGCTTGTTGATTAAGTATGTGGCGCTCAATATAGCTTCACCCCACATATATTTTGGAACATTTGTAGTGAACATGATTGATCTCGGCCATTTCCAAAGAGTGCCTATTCTTTCTCTCAAAGAACCCCATTTTGGTGAGGGTGTCTCAACACAACTACTGATATGGACAATTCCTTATTCATCAAGAAATTACCGAGATTAGACTCATAATATTCAAGAGCATTGTCAGTCTTCAAAATTTTAATCTTAATGTCAAACTGAGTAGAGACCATGTTGTAAAACTCTTGAAAGATGGATCCAACTTCAGATTTATCCTTCATTAAAAATAACCAAGTGATTCTGGTGTGGTCATCTATGAAGGTTACAAACCACCTCTTACCTGTTATACTTTTCACTCTTGAGGGTCCCCATACATCACTGTGAATTAAGGTGAAAGGTGTGGATGGGAAGTGAGGTAATTTAGTATACACAGATTTGGTGAGTTTGGCAAATTGACAAATATCACATTGAAGATCATTAAGATTACATCCTTTAAACAATTCTGGAATTAAAGACTTTAAATAACCAAAACTTGGATGTCCTAGTCTATAATGCCATAACATGATATTGTCTAGGTTTTGAGTGCAAAGTGCGATCTTGATTCGATCGTCGTCGATCTTCTGCCTTCAGCAGGTTGATCACAAACAAATCTGAAAGGTGGTTTAGCTTGACCAATCACTTCCTGTGAAGAAAGATCCTGGAATGTGCACTGATCCTTATCAAAAACAATAGTCCAATTCAGATCTTTAGTGAGTTTACTGACATATATAAGGTTACAATCTAACTTTGGAACAAATAAGACCTCTTGTAGATATATCTGATTAGTAAGTTTAACCTTCCCAACACCTTTTGCATAAGAAACAGAACCATCAGCAGTTTTAATTCTGTGAATTTGGGTGTATGGCATATAGTGGGTAATGAGGTTTTTATTACTACCATGTGGGAAGAAGCCCTAATCAACAATCCAAGTCTCATTACTAAGAGGTGAGCGGAATATACTGCTTTTAGCATGAGTGGCCATTTCAAAGAGAGGAGCTACCTTCCTGATGCTGAGCAATAAAGGCTTTAAAGGCAGCAAACTGAGCATTCAGATGGCTGTCATTCTCCTCGTCACTGACAAGTCTGCCTTGATTTTCCTTGGTTGGTTTTGAGGTTTTAGAGGGATTAGGCTTGCCATGAAGCTTCCAAAATTGTCCTTGGTGTGATTTGTGCGTTTGCGGTGATCACGTAACAACCTTCCAGCTTTCTCAAGAGGCTTCTCAGTAAGTCCCAATAACCTCAAGCACCTTCCCGACATTCAAGCAGGCGCACCTTCATGAGGTTATCACAGGGGTGTTCATGAGCATGACTTTCCTCCTCGCTTTCTTCATGTTTGACTTCAAAGCAAACATGGATTTGGGATTTGGGAGAGGTTTTGTGGCAAGAATTCTCCCTCTAACATCATCAAGAGTAGGGTTCAAATTGAAAGGAGGAACTTGAAGACTCTTTTCTTTCTATGATGTCCTTATAGAGGCAAAGATCCTTAACATCATTCCAGGGTGAGTTTCCAACATATCTAGGTGTTGCCATGCCTTAGATAGTTGATTGAAATATTGAGTTACTGAGATATATCTCCTTGTCTGCGGCTTTGAATCTGAGCTTGAGTTCATAGACTTTGATGTATTGTCCTTTTTGAGTAAAGGTCTCCTGGCATTATCCTGCATTTCCTTAGCGATGTCATACATCATGAAGTTCTCATCGATCTCTTTTGTCATAGACCTCGTGAGGATGGTCATGACTTGGTTATTTTCTCGTGTCCCATGCTTCAAACTTGGGGTCGGGCCACAGGGGCGTGTTTGGAACTGCATGATATCCCATCTTGCCCTGGCCGGAGATATACATTTTCATAGACCTTGACCATAGCAAGTAATTGTTACCATCAAGTTTATGATTTGTAAAGAAGAGTGTTCATTATCCCATCTCTGAGGCAAATGTGAGTCTATCGAGGAAGATGAAACTTCGATAATGTTGACATTTTTCCGAAAAGGAACTGAGTTTTGCAGCGGATTTTAGAACTCAGTAAGGCTCTGATACCATGAAGAGAGTTTGAGAATGTGATAAACACAAGAGTAAACTTCAACTTAGTTTATTCATTGATATGAGAGGTGTATAAATAGATACAATTGAGAGAGACTAGCAAGCTAGCTTGGGCGCCACTTGAGTATGTAGATGTGGGCGGCAAGCATGCAAAAGTAAAAGTAAAAGCTATGTCCATGACATAAAGTAAACTAGATTTTGACATATTAATTGTTTATATGTATCACAATTAATATGTCTATGACATAAAGTAAACTAGAGTTTGACATATTAATTGTTTATATGTATCACAATTAATATGTCTTTTACAATTAAATAAAGTGTACAAAATATCCTGTACGAACTCCCCGAGGTCATTGGGCACCTCTTTGAACTTCAAAGAATGTGAAGTAATGTCAGTAATATTTCCACAGGATGATATCATCCTAGCTAGCCAATCTTTGGATGACATTCAGTCCGTCAAAAACTATCTTCATGAGAAAATTCAAATAAAAGACATTGGAGAACATAAATATTTTTTGGGGTTGGAGGTTGCAAGAAGTTCAACAGGTGTGTTCATTTCTCAGCGGAAATACACCTTGAATTTACTAGAGGAATTTGACTTGCTGGGTGTCAAACCAGTCCCTACACCCATGCATAGCAAGTCTGCCTTGCAACATGGCGATTCTGCATTTCTAGCTGATAGTACACTCTACAGAAAGTTAGTTGGTAAGCTGCTCTACTTAACCTTCTATAGATCTGATATTATGTACGCGGTCCAATAGCTCAGTCAATCCCTCGATACACCTACTATCTATCATTTTAGGGCAGCTAAAAGGGTCCTGAAATACCTTAAGAACAACCCTGGACATGGAATTCTTTATCCTGCTCATAATAGTTTTACTCCTTGTGCTTTTACCGATTCAGATTGGACAGATGCCCTGAAACAAGACGGTCGCGACCATTCATCGCATTTTCTTGGGGAAATCTTTGGTTTCTTGGCGGTCCAAGAAACAGACAACGGTCTCTAAAAGTTCCACTGAATCCGAATATCGAGCAATGGCAACTACCGTGTCGGAGATTCAATGGCTGCTGCAATTACTTAAAGACTTTCAGGTTCCTGTTTCATTACCTGTTGCTATCTACTGTGATAACCAAAGTGCTATGCACATTGCTACTAATCCGGTGTTCCACGAGCGCACTAAACATATAGAGATTTATTGTCACGTGGTTCGTGACAAAGTTCAAGATGGTATGGTCAAGTTACTCCCCGTTTCTACACACAATCAGCTGGCCGATTGCTTCACAAAACCTTTGGACGGTTCATCGTTATTCCAGGCTACTCGAAGATTTCACTTGTATGATATTCACACCTCCCATTCCACTTATGGGGGGGTGGGGCGGTGTTGAATAATTACATTTAGTAAATATATTAGTAGTTATTTAGTAGATATAACAACCGTTATTTTTGGTAAATGCTTTTATATTAAAGAATGGACAGCTGTCCCTTGTAATAGAGCCATCTATAAGGCACCTCTTCAGACAATTGACTTTGACTTTGACGAGAAATAAGATCTACTTTTCCCAAATTTTTCGAATGTCCAGGTTGATGACCTAGATTCATCTCCTTCCTTTATCTTCGATTATATCTCTTTCAATTCAGTTACTTCAACAAAGTGAATGGAAAGAGAAAAAGGGACCCACTCAAAAAATAAATAAAGTCAAAAATAGGAACAAGCAAGTATGTAAAATGTTATTAACACAAATTTTCAAATCACTCACTTGTTAAACTTTGATAAATCGGTGGGGGGACACCATGAAGTTTCTGTTAGAAGTAGTGCCCGAAAAGACAATAATAGATTGATTAGGAAAATGTTGTAAATGACCACTTTTAATTTAATTTGAGTAAAAAGGACAAGAAAAAAAGACGGTGGTTGTAAAGGACCAAAAATAATGAATACTCAATAATACCCTTTATTATTAATTTCCCAATATTTTTCGTGAATTATTATTTGATATTTAATGTTGTTCATTAATTGCTATTCAATGTTGTTCAAACACTTTTTTTTAACTTATTCATCCTATATTTAATATGAATTAATGCTGCCACACTAATTGCTCGAAATTAATGGTAAATCTTCTCCAAAAAATAATATATATGCCCGAAAATAGCCATTTTAAAAATAAAATAAATAAAAACTCTTTTTAATTTACTACTTGTTACTATATTAATTTTTTTTTTTGGTGTAAATACATGTATTAGACTGACTAGTACTAATCTACACTAATTCCTGTTACTACATGTTTTTTGTTGTAACTACATTCTTTTTATTTGTGTTACTACACCTTTTTCCCTCATTAGATTAGTACTGGTCATGTAGTAGCATCAACATCTTGTAGTAACACCTGTTGTAACACATGCCATTTTCATCATGTAGTAACATCACTATGCACACTCCATACAAAGAATTTAGTTACGCATAATGTAGTATCATAGTGAAAGTCCACATATGAAGTAACACGTATTTCACATAGGTTCCGTGAACACCCTCAGACGTAGTAACACCACGATGCAAGCACCCTCAAACATAGTAACACAGAATGTACACCCTAAACCCTGAACCCTGAACCCTGAACATTAAACCCTAAACCCTAACCCTGATCCTTAAACCCTAACGCGAAAGCTTAAACCTTAGACCCTAAACCTAAACCTTAATCCTTATGTTTAAGGGTTAGGGTTCATGTTTAGGGTTTAAGGTTCATGTTTAGTGTTTAGGTTCATGTTTTGGGTTTAGGTTTATGTTTAGGGTTTAAGGTTCAGGTTTAGGGTTTAGGGGCCAGGTTTAGGGTTTAGGGGTTCATGTTTAGGGTTTAGGGTTCAGTTTTAAGGTTTAGGGTTCAGGTTTAAGGTTTAGGGTTTAAGGTTCAGGGTTTTTAGGGTTTCGGGTTCATGGTTCAGGGTTTAGGGTGTACATTATATGTTACTACGTTTGAGGGTGTTAGAATTGTGGTGTTACTATGTCTACGGGTGTTCACGAAAGCACCGTGCAATACTTGTTACTTCATTTGTGGACTTTCACTGTAATACTACATTATGCGCTACTACATCTTATAGAGTCTGCATAGTGGTGTTACTAAATGATGAAAAAGGCATGTGTTACGACATGTGTTTTTCTACATTATTTTGATGTTACATCATGTTACGCAGTGTAACTGCATTGTATGATGTTGATGTTACTACGTGTTACTCAGTGTAAATGTGTTGTGTGGATTGGGTGTATAGTGAAATTGATTGTGTGTTTTGTTGCTAGCTACACCGAAAAAGATTAGTACTAGGCAGTCTAATACAAGTAGTTACATCCCAAAATATATTAATATCGTAACAAGTACTAATGATTAATATAGCAACAATTAGTAAGTTAATATACACGTGTCTGAGTGCATGAGTTACTACATGTTGTAGAGCACAAACTTATATTGGGTTGAAATTTAACGTATAAAAATATGTAGTTAACATAGAAAAATATGTAGTACAGATCAACCAAATATATGTAGTTACACCCAAGTATAATGTAGTAATACCCGTGAAACATGTTGCAACATTGAAAATATATGTAGTAACAACTAATAAATTAAGTGTAGTTTCAGCAAAAAATGTGTAGTAACACACATACAAAGAATTAATGTAGTTACAAAAAAAAAAAAATAAACATGTAGTAACTTGCATTAGATTAGATTTGTATTAGACAGTCTAATACATGTAGTTACACCCAGAAAAAAAATTGATGTGGTAATAAGTAGTAAATTAATATACATGTGTGTTAGTGCATGAGTTACTACATATGAGGTACGAACTTATATTAGGTTTAAATTTAACGTAGGAAAATATGTAGTTATCGTAGAAAAATATGAAGTACAACTCTACCAAATACATGTACTAACACGGTAAATAATGTAGTAACAACTAATGAATTAAGTGTAGTACCAACAAAAAAATATGTAGTAACACACATAAAGAGCATGTAGTTACGAAAATTTAAATGTATTAAAATTGAAAAAGATTAGCACTAGTCAGTATAATACATGTAGTTACACCCAAATAAGATACTACTCATTGTCAACCCATTCATTAACTATTATCCTCATTTTTTTCCTAATTTTTTTCCTCCATTATTAATTATGAGTTAATGCTTGCGAAGTCAATGCTGCCGAATTAATTTTTTAACTCCATCATTAATTATGAAGATATTGCTGCCGAAATTTCCAAAAATAAAATAAAATAATATCTGCCAAGGATATGTTTTTAAATAATGGTGTTTCTGTACATCTACGTGTTTTTTTGTCCTTTTCAACCAGTGTCTTTTTTTCTTGTCCTATTTCATTATTTTCAATCTTATCTTGTCCTTCTGGCCCACCACATCTAGATTAATTGTTTTAGATTAATAAAAGTAGCTTTTTCTTATTTATCCTTTTAATTGCTTGTAACGCCGCGTTCCCAGATACCGAGTCCTTATCCGAAAGAGAACGTTCGACATATATAATATTAAACAAATTCTGTCATACTCCAGTAAACAGATAAGTGCTTAAGTAAGTGTGCTGATCTTGTTTCTCTTTCTTTCTTGTTCTTGCTTCTCTTGAAATTCCCTGATTTCTTTGACAATATCTATCATCTATTGATTTTCCAAAGTGGAAAAGTCAACCCAGGTATGTAACTGTTTCCACCATTTCCAGGCTTCTGGTAGAGTCAACCTTATAGTATGAACATTGAAGCCTTGTCCCATGTAGAAATGCTTGAATTCATCCAGTGAATCCCTTGCTGTCTGACTTCCCATTCTTTGTCCTCTTCCACCTCTGCCACCTCTACTAGAAGCTCTTAATGATTTGACCCTTACTTTCCAAAATTTATGTCCTAGAAAGGAATTCAGTCCTTCCTGAAATCCCATGTCATGATAAGGTCTCTTCTTTCCATAGTACAACTTCTTGTACATTTTAGAAGGTCATCAGTCATCTGAATCCTGCCAGGTGCAGGTTTTCTGAACTTATTTATGTCAGCCTCCCATTTCTTTTTAGCAAAATTCCTTGCAATCACCGTTGCTTCTATTGTAAGGCCCTTTTCCCCTTATTGACATCATCAATAAACTGGTACAACAGACAATGAACACTTTCTTATGTGATCACCAAATTTGCCAGTTGACCTTCCATAATTTCAGTCCTTGTGTCAACTGCAATGATCCTTCCTTCCGTAGTCTGTTCTAGCAGATTAATCCTCTCATTAATCTTAGGATCCAGTGTAGTAGTTTGAGGTGCCTTAGCAGGTTGAGGTGCCACAGTAGGCTTAGGTGCCTCAGCAATCTTGTCAATCTTTTTGTGCAATGAGGCAATGAGGTAATGTTGGAAGAAACTATTTCAGTGGTCCTTCCTCTATTTTCCACTAGATTCACCAAGGCTTCAAACCTATGTTCACTTCTTGTGAGTTGAGTCCTTAGTTGTGTAATATCATCTCTTACAGCTCTCAACTCATCCAAAATATGTCTTTGCATCACACTCACCCACACCTCCTCCACCATTTGTCCAAAGAAAATCATCAAGAGCTCTTAAACATGATAATTGGCCCTTGGTATCCCGACAACTATGGCTCTTGTCCTGTCCTATTCAAAGCAGAGTTCAGACTCCTCCACAATCACATTTTCAACAGGTACCTCCTAAAAAATAGGTATATGTGCCTGTTAGAGCTCATATGCTATTCCTTCTTCCTCAGGCATTTGGAACTCTTCATCACAGAAGTCATACTCAACAAGCTGTTATTCAACAATATCATCTGCAGCTTGCTGTCTATCTTTAGCATCAACAACCTTTTCTTTAGCGAGTTGCGATCGCTTCATCAACGCAGAGCTCTTGAACTTTGTGCTACAACAAATTGTGTTCCATATGGGTCTGCATTCACACGAGCTTTGTTCTACAATAGCCTACACACAATGCATAGGGGATTCCTCTAATTCCATCAAAAGTTCCAACCTTTGTCCCAACACTATTTGATCCTCAGTGATTAGGACATCCTGTTCCAACCTTTGTTCAGTTGATGTCTGTCCCTCAGCAGACTGAACCTCCACATCTTCAACTGTGTCTATAAAGACATTCATATTTTCTTCTAGCACACCTTCAACATTTGCAATTTCTCTAAGAGTCTCAGAGGCTTGTGCCAAAACTTCATCAGTGTCAATACTCTCTTGATATTGAGCTGATTCTTCTGATAGAATTTCTTGTAGTTCAACCATCATAGCATCAGTAGTGGCCTTCAACATAGCATCTTCAAGAAGTGTTGCTGCTGTCAATTGTTCTTCCAAAATCTGCCAGAATAAAGAACAAACAGCTCTCTGATCCAAATCATCAGTCTCCTAACCCTCAGCAGACTTGACACCATCAGCAGATTGATCTGCCGTCTCTGGCTTAGTAGATCCTTTTCCATTTTCATCAGTAGGTCTTTGCATTGCAGTACCACTGGACTATCCTGGAAACATAGGATGATCATCATCACATTCAGATGAAGATGAATCATCACTATCAGGTGTAAACTTGGGATCCTTAAAGATAACATTCTTCTTCTTCTTTCCATCTTCTATGATTGCCATAATCCTTGCTTCTAATTCAGATGTATCTATCAGTCCCAGTAAAGTTTCCACTTCTTGGCTTTCAAAAATCCATTCCTCAAAACTAGTCATAGGTTCTGCTGCTGGTTTCTGTCTCTTGTAGAAACCAAACTTCCATTCAAAGTATCTTTGGACCCTCTTGAAATCAGGATTCACTCTCTCTTTCTTAGATTTATTTTCCCTCCTCTCATTGGGCATTGTAGGCTTCCTAGGAATAGGTTGTTCAACTTGTTATCCTCCAAATTTTTCAACAAGTAAATTTAATGTATCCTCAGCAGATACAAACTGGTTAGTAGGTTCTTCAGGTTGTAAATTAGTACCTACCACCTCCATCTGTTCAACACTAGGTTCCCCTGACTTATATGCTCACCAGCAGGGTCAGCATCACTTTGTTCTTCCCCCTGAGTTGTAGCATCAACAACAGGGTCTTGAACATGTACAATGACTTCCATAGTAGGTTCAGGTTCAGCAGTGTGCTGAGGTTCTTCAACTTGTTGTTCTATAACAACATCAGCAGCCTCAGTAGGCTCAACGACTTGTGTTTTTTTGACAACATCTTCTTCTATTTCTGCTTCCTTTTGGGCCTCCAGAACCCTCAATTCTTTGCCCTTTCCATGGCCTTTCTTTTTCACAACCTGTTTCTTTCTTTTTGTAGGTTGTTGCTGAGCCTCAAAGAGTTCTTTTTCTAGCTGCTCTTTGCTGGCAGATTTCCTCTTTCTTCTATCTTCTTTCATCTGTTATTTTAAATGCCCAGCATGAGTCTTCTTTGCAACTCCAGTATGATGAGTAGCCTCAATTTCAACTTGAGCCTCTGTAGACTCAGCAGTGTCTACTGGTTGCTTCCTTGTCCTTTTAGGCTTTAGCATCTCAATTATCTTTCTTGTTTCACCAGACTTTCATTTCTGTACAAGCTTCTTTGCTGCAGCAGGTTGGACATTATTTATGGCCTTGGCCCTCTGTTCCTGCCCACCATCATCATTATCATCATCATTATCACTCTCACTCTCCTCATCATCTTCTTCCACATCATTCAAACCAGGGAAATAATAATTGATTTCTGGTTTGTACCTTGATTTGTTAATTTTTACAGGTGCAACATCAGCAATCTGCACGTGATTCAGCAGGGCCTGAATCATCAAACCCAAGGGCTTTGTCTTAGACTTCCTTGTTCCATCTCTGTCTTTTGACAAAACCTTCTTCGTGTTTTGAACAAAGAATCCGGCCAAATCAAACTTCAGGCTTCTGCAAATGATTACCAGCAGGTCTATCTTTGATCCAGAGAGTGTATCAAGACTTCCACTAAATCCTAGAATATTTTTGGTAAAAAACTTTCTCAGCAGGTTATATTCCAATCTAATATTCTTCACATTGATACTCAAGACTGTTGGTATAGAATTGCTTGTCTTTATTGATTCAATAAATTACAGTCTTGATAACTCCATCAACACATGATTTGTAGGAGCACTATTTCTAGGTCCAAATCTGAACACCTCTCTCAGTAGACCTGATGTGATTTCAATCTGCTGGGGATTAACAGTTGTAGTGAATGCCTCTCTATCATCTTTTATCACCATATTCTTCCAGAAGTTAACAACATTTGTGTATGAAATACTTTCCAATCTTAGATTTAGGACAACTTCTAGTCCTTCACATCATCTGATTCTTCTTCCAATGTTGATGGCTAACTCAGACTTGTTAGCATCAACAACAAAGTCTCTAACACTTTGGCTTGTACCAGTATGAATATCTCCTTTGTCCGCCATTGTATAAATTTGAAAAAGATGAAGAAGAAAACTTTGCAAATCTGTGTTCACACTTGTGTATAATCAGAGAAAATCAATCTGAGTTCTGTGTATCTTCTATGTATATGTCTGTATATATAAGGAAAGATTGTGGTTGATAACTGTTAGGAGAGTACTGTACACGTACTGTATCATTTGACCATGATTAATCTTTGAATAAATGTGATTTGCCACGTGTCCCACTAACTTGTCCCATTAAGAGTTGTAACCATTTGATATTATAACCGCGGTTATAAAGGATAAGAATAATATACGTTACTGTTGACTTTCATTAAAGTTTGACTGTCTTCATAACGTATAAGTCAGTAGACTTGGCCTTCAGGAGAGTTAAGCATCATCGGGTTACTTCGAATTTACTCTGCTGAACAAGTGATGTCTCAGCAGCCTGATGACAAGAATACTATGCTAATCTTCATATAGTCTAGTTTTGTCCAACTGATAATACAAGATGAAGTTTAATACCAATGACTGATCTGTCAAGTGAGCTCACCTAACAGGACAAAGAACAATCCCCTTGGCAACTTCATTTGCTCAATTGTCCAAACTATTCAAGTACATGGAATTGTTGATACCACTGACTAATCCGCCAAGTGATCGCACCCAGCAAGGCAAAGACTAATCCCCTTGGTGAATTCCCGTACTCTTTTGACTAGTAACATGTCAGTCAACTTTTATGATGCCAAGTTCAGTTCTTAACTTAGCAAATCTTTCACTATCCAATGGTTTTGTAAATATGTCAGCAAGTTGATCTTCAGTAGGGATGTAAAGAACCACCACATCTTTCTTTTCCATATGATCTCTTATAAAATGATGTCTCACATCAATGTGTTCGTTCTAGAGTTCAAAACTTGATTTTCTGTGATAGTAATTGCACTTGTGTTGCCACACATTATGTTAATTTCCTTTTCTTCAATCCCATAATCCTATTGTTGGAAAAAAAAATTATGTTTTGATGATAATTCATCATATTTACTCAGAATATTATCTTAACCTCATTGATGAAGTGCTGAAGCTAGCTGTTATAGTGAAAAGCTAAAAGATGTCTAGAACTGAATGTATAGGTCTTACTAGAGTCTGATATTTGTATAGGTTCCATCAGACAAGCACTGTAATAGTTAGTGTGTCGTGAAACTGAAAACTGGAAATCGACAAGATAAACAAACTGGCTCAGACTACACCATTATGAAACTGACGAAGGTAAGTTCGCTGAGGGACACAAACACAGTTGGCTTATTTAGAAGACTGAAGAACTATGGGTTCAAATTCAGTTGATGAAGAGCTGAAGGTCACAGACTCAGTTATTGAAGATTGAAGAACTGAGGGTTCAAACTCAGTTATGAAGATCACAAGTCGAGACTATAAAGTTAGACCTCAGGCAAGTTTGGGGTGACCTGAACTGACTTTATGGATCTTGTATGAAGACCTAAGAATCATAAGGTCAATGAAATCTTATAAGATAATTGCTTATGGTGTACTCTGATTAAGTCAATTATAATCAGATGAAAACTGGAGTATTGATATTTGAAGAAGAGTAAAATCTCAGTTAATGCTCCAAGTCACCAAAAAATCGACAATCGATAAACACAATATAAAATCGCCAGAAACTCGATCGAGTCATCCAACAAACTGATAGTACAGTCGAACGTTATAAAGGAAGCAATTTTATTGGATGAAATACTGACACATCAGAACGGTCACAAAATATAGCCGTTACAAGCTAGACGTTGATACAATTTGAATTCAAACTAGATGAACATTGGACCTCACACTATAAATAGAGGACTTTGCCCCAAGGAAAAAACAATAGAATCATTAAGATCAACAAGCATTTTGTGCACTAGTCTTAGTTATTCGAACTGCTATCATCTCTGCGCTATAACAAGATCATATCAAGGATTTCTTCAAGTGTTCCAAATACACGTAATTTATCCGATTTAGACACTTTGAAGAACCACAAACAAGAATCAATTCATTGATTCTCATTAACTTTGATTCTACATCAAAGGTTTAGACTGTGAAGCAAACCGGAAAGGTTTTGCCAAGGGAAGCTGTCACAGCATTCAGGTAGACTGTGTTTGTGGTGGTAGCTGGTGAAGAGGCATACGTAACCCTTCAAGGACCAGTGTTCAAGCATTTGAGAAGCAGCAATTCTACCTGTTCTACAACTGTTTAGATAGTGAAGCTAGGATTAGCCACGGACTATTGTTTATGACTTTTTGTAACAGCTCACCTCAAGAAGTTCTAGTGGAATTTTACTCCTACACCACAGGGGAAGAGAGGATTGACAGGATTACACCACCTGGAACCTCTATAATATTTGCCTCATTTACTTTACGCATTTATTTATTTACTTAGCATTTATCTACAGCATTCTGAGAATTGATTGTTATACACCTCACAGCTCACAAACTGACATTCACCGGAATTCAGTTTAACACACTCAGCTTTCATATATAATAACAAGATCAAGAAAAAGGCTAGAATTTAATCCGCTGCACGTTGACTCAGTTTTGCTTAAGTCAGTTTGACTTAAACTCAGCTCAGTCAGCTTAACTCCACACAAGTTTTAACTGAACCATAATTTGTTTAAAATCCAGTTTTTGGTGACAAGTTTATTCACCCCCCTCTAAACTTGTGTTAGCCTTTCCAAGGGACCAACAATTGGTATCGGAGCAGTGTTTCTTTGACAAGTCGTTGTTAAAATCTCATTTGTAAATCACCTCTAGTTGTTCTTTTTAGAAAGCTCAGTTTCTAAGTTTTCACATAATCAGTTCTCACTCTCTCACTATGGATAACAATCACTATGCCAGACAAATGCTGATGTGCAACATGGACAGATTTGATGAATATAGACATCATTTGCATGCTTTTCTAGCGGCTTCTCATGATGAGATGATTGATGTACTCACTGATGGACCCATCCAAATTACTCATATGCAAACTGTTGATAGAAATCAAGTTAGAGTTCCCAAGCCAAAAGTTGAATGGACTAGTGATGATCGGAAGAGAAACAACCTGAAAAATGTCGCCATGGATATCATACTTAGAACTCTTGATAGCAACATGTACCTGAAAGTCAAGGATTGTACCACTGCAAAAGAGATGTGGGAAAAACTTCAGTTAGTCTGTGGAGGAACTGATTCGATTAAAGAGAATAAGATCTCTGTAGCAAAACAGAAGTTTGAGAATTTAAAGATGAAGTCAGGCGAAAATATTGATCAGATGGAAACAAGATTCAGCGCTATCATGGATGAATTGGATTTAATCAAAATTGAGTATACCAAGAAAGAAATCAACACTAGAATCTTGAAGGCTTTACCAATGTGCTGGAAGATGAAGGTTACAGCAATTGAAGAATCAAGAAGACTTGACAAAGAAGATTCCTTCAAAATCTTCTCAGATCTCAAAGCTTACGAATTCAGAGAAGATTTCACCATGACACCGGCCTTAATCAAAGCCATGAAGGAACCTAAAACAACAGCTCTTGCAGCAGCAGCATCAAATGATAACCAAGAAACCTCATCTAGCAATCTTCAGCAATTGGATGAGATGAAAGAACAGATGGCACTAATGATGAACAGAATTCAAAGGATGAAGAGTGGACACCCAGTCACTCAGAAGTTCATGAAGAGGACTCCTGAAAAGTAGAAAGACGATGAATATCTTTGCTTCAACTGTAAGAAGCCTGGACATTACAAAGCTGAATGTCCAGAACTAACCAAGATGACTCAGCAACGAGGAACTGGAAGAAGAGCACTCCCAGCCGGAGATGAGTCAGACTATGAAGCTGGCACTGAAAGATTATCAGACGACACAACTTTAATGGATGGAAAGTCCAAATGAGGTATGTGAATCCAATTCTAAATACTCCTCAACTCAGATTTCCATGCAAAATGCATGTTCTTCGACTACTGACTCCAATCCAAAAAATCTAGAATTAGAAGAAACACTTGATGAATTGATGAATTAGCTAGTAACTATTCAAGCTGGTTATGAATCAATTAAAGCTGAGAAAGAGATTCTAATTCTTGAAGTTGAAAGATTGAAGTCTGAACTAAATATGATGAAACTGGCTAAAACCGATAAAGAAAAGAATCAATATCAGCCTACTGCATCAGCAGCAACAACTGAATCATTTGTTCAATCAAGTTCAGCTATTGGATTTAAATCAGGAAAGCCATATGGAGACAAAACGGGCTTAGGATATGATACACAACAATCATCTAAGGATAGAACTAGCAAAGCTACTGAACCTAGTACCAAAACTGGTATTAAGTTTGTAGCTGAGCAACTTCCACAAACTGAGAAAATTGCTGAACCAGTAAATTCAGTATCACATAGGATAAATCAGTTTTCTAAGAAGACAACTGTATCTACCAACAAAGGTAAACCAAATGGTAGATCAGATGTATCTCAAGGAAACCAAAATGGTAAATCAACTGCCAGATCCACAAAAACTGATCAAGTCAAGAACCATAAAAATTACAATCAGGGTATATCTAAGAATGTCAACCATTCAAAGATTCACACATCCAGGGGGAAAGGAAGATTATATCCCACTAATGATGATTGGAATTTTACTGCAACTACTAATAAAACTGATAAGAACAATCATTCCAGACAGAAAACTAATCACAAATTTCAGTCCAAAACTCAGCAGAGAGCTAATCTCGCCTCGGCAAAAGTCCCATACAAGGTCGGTCAGGACCTGCACTCAGATGTATGAATGATGGTTATGATTCAACTTTTAATAATAGAAAACATTTTAAAAATCAGAGTGAACCAGAAGACCTGAGAAATCTTATACATAAGACACAATCCAGAAAAAGATATTATGGAAGTGTGGCCTATATATATGAAAACAAGTGCAACAATTTCCAGAGAAGACCATATGGAAATATACCCAGAGTTGTACTAACAACTGACAACTATGGACCTAAATAGAGTTGTGTACCTAAAACATTTTAATTTGTTTTGCAGGATATATGGTACTTTGACAGTGGTTGCTCAAGGCACATGACAAAGAGCAAGGACTGTCAAAGTGATTTTATTGCTAAAGATGGACCAAAAGTTAATTTTGGAAGTAAAGACAAACCTGGATTCACCAAAGGTTATGGCACCTTGATCATAAATGGTCTCTCAATAAAAATGTATCTTATGTAGAAGGATTGCATTACAATCTACTCAGCACCAGTCAATTCTGTGATATGGGATATAAAGTTACTTTTGAAAAAGATTTCTGCATTGTCGTCAGCGAAACAGCATTTCAAGTTGTTTTAGCCGGAAGAAGAAAAGAGAATATGTATGTTGTAGATCGGACAACAGCTGTTGTAGAAACATGTTTACTTGTGCATACCAAATCAGAAATCAGCTGGTTGTGGCACAAGAAACTGAGTCATCTAAACTTTGATGACATCAACACCCTCGTCAAGAAACAGTTAGTCATTGGACTACCTGAAATCTCATATAAGAAGGATAGCGTATGTTATGCTTGTCAACAAGGAAAGCAAACAAAAGCAAGTTTCATGACTAAATCTCACCATTCAGCAACCAGAGTTAAGGAGCTACTACATATGGACTTATTTGGACCTATTACACCAATTAGTATCAGTGGAAAGAAGCATACTTTGGTGGTAGTAGACGATTTTTCAAGAAATACTTGGGTTATCTTCTTAACCAAGAAAAGTGAAACCAAGCAAAAACTTACAGAACTACTCAAGAGACTTTAGAATCAGAAAGGTGTATCAGTTGTGAAGATAAGATCAGATAAAGGAACTGAATTTCTCAACAATGTGATTATTGAATATTGTGAAGAAAATGGTGTTTTACACCAACTTGCTGCCACAACAACACCTCAACAGAATGGTGTAGCTGAAAGGAGAAATAGAATGCTCAAAGAAGCAGGAAGGACTATGATCTGTGAAGCAAAACTACCTAAAAGATATTGGGCATAAGCAGTTAACTTAGCTTGCTATACACAGAACAGAGCTCTCATGAATAAAAGGCATGAGAAGAATCCTTATGAAATTTGGAATGGAAGAAAACCAAATGTTTCTTACTTCTATGCTTTTGGAAGCAAATGTTTCATGCACAATAATGGGAAAGATCAATTTCATGTTTTTCAGTCCAAAGCTGATGAAGGAATTTTTCTGGGATATTCAAGTGTCAGCAAAGCATTCAGAGTACTAAATAAAAGGATACTCAAGCATGAGGAATCAATACATGTGGTATTTGATGAACCAAACTTCCCTGGTGAAACAACTGTAGACAGACCAGAACCAATTTCTCTGTCTCTGTTACCAGTCTTGCCAGAATCGGTTTTTGTTGACATTGGAAGACTACGGATTTCAGATTCTTCAGATCAAGATCAGTCTCAGTTTCCACCTACTCAACAACCCACTCCTGAACAACATGATTCTGACTCAGTTGAAGAAAATCAAGAACCAGTTCATGAAGAACTAGTCGAACAAAATGTAGGTCCCTTGATGCAAGCACCTGTTTATCAATGGATGAGAGATCACCCTGAAGAATAAGTTATTGGTGACACTCAAGCCGGAGTTCGAACAAGACATCAACTAGATGCAATGATTGCATGTTTTCTATCTCAATCTGAACCTAAGGAGATAGAAAAAGCTTTGAAAGATCCAGACTGGATACTAGCTATGCAAGAAGAACTGAATGAATTCGAAAGAAATCAAGTATGGGAATTAGTAGAAAAACCAGTTCATGTGAATATCATTGGAACCAAATGGGTTTTCAGAAACAAACTTGATGAAGGTGGGAATATCATCAGAAACAAAGCTAGACTTGTAGCTAAAGGGTATTCTCAAGCAGAAGGCATAGACTTTGATGAAACTTATACACTAGTTGCAAGATTGGAAACAATCAGACTATTTCTTGCCTTTGCAGCTCACAAAAAGTTCAAAGTATACCAAATGGATGTTAAAAGTGCATTTTTAAATGGAATACTTGAAGAAGAAGTTTATGTTCAACAACCACCTGGATTCGAGATCAAAGATCAAGCTGATAAAGTTTTCAGACTAAGGAAAGCTCTTTATGGACTTAAACAAACACCAAGAGCTTGGTATGAAACTCTATCTCAGTTTCTAGTGGATAATGGATTTATCAAAGGAACTATTGAAAAAAATTTATTCAGAATGAAAAATGAAGAGAGCACTCTACTTGTTCAGATCTATGTTGATGACATTATTTTTGGATCGAAAAAATGAATACATGTGAGAAATTTGCAAGTTTAATGAAGAGCAAATTTCAGATGAGTATGATGGGAGAATTGAATTATTTTCTTGGATTACAAGTTAAACAATTAGATGATGGAATTTTCATTCACCAAACCAAGTATATAAGATAACTTATCAAAAAATTTGGTATGGAAAAATCAGCTGGAATTTCTACACCAATGGGGACCAACATCTGACTAGATGAAGACAAATAAGGCAAAGATGTTGACCAAACACTTTACAGAAGAATGATTGGAAGCTTACTATATCTTATAGCAAGTAGGCCAGACATATCTTTTACTGTTGGTGTATGTGCAAATTTCAGTCGAAACCAAAGGAAAGTCATCTCACAGTTGTAAAAAGAACCTTGAAATATTTGAAAGATACAGATGGAGTTGGAATTTGGTATTCAATAGAAGGAGAATTCAAGCTGATATCCTATTCAGACTCAGATTAAGCAGGATGCAAAGTGGACAGAAAGAGCACCTCAAGCACAAGTCAGTTGCTAGGAAATAGACTTGTGTCTTGGTTCAGCAAAAAGCAAAATTCTATCTCAACTTCAACAGCTGAAGCAGAGTATATAGCAGCTGGAAGTTGTTGTGCTCAAGTTCTATGGATTAGACAACAATTAAGTGATTATGGGATAGAAGAAGGAACGATTCCCATATTGCGTGATAACACAAGTGCAATTGCAATTACTGACAATCCATTTTTGCACTCAAGGACAAAACATATTGATGTGCGTCATCACTTTATAAGAGATCATGCAGAGAAAAAGGATATTACAGTTCTTTATATACCTACTGAAGATCAGTTGGCCGATCTCTTTACATAACCTTTGGATAAAGAAAGATTTGCCAAATTAAGAACTGAGTTAGGGATAATCAAAGTCAGTTAAGTCAGTCAAGTTAGTTTAAGCAGAGATTCGTCAAGGGGATTATTCTTTGTTATGCTGGGTGCGCCCACTTAACAGATTAGTCATTGACATCAACAATCTCAAACTGACCAACTGGAACTGAAAGATATTTTGGAACTGAAAGTTTACTCTAGAACTGACCTCAACATCAGTCTTTATAAGAGTCAACTTAAGTCAAAGGTTGATAAGATAAAACCGACAGCGGTTATATCGCATTTAATTACTGCAGTTTTTGTCAGAATATATTGCGTGTACACCCCACTATTGTTAGAACAGTACATGCTTTGATCGCACAAACCATCATGGAATTTGAAAAGTTGTACTAATCAACCGTCAATACAACATCCCTATATATCCAACCTCCGTTCACAATTCCTTAAAAACAAAAATCAGATTTTTCATAATCCTTTCATCTCAAAATTTAATTTTTGTTTTCACACCTAGAAATGACCACCTCAAAGAAATCTCAAGAAGAAAGATTGATCACAGATTTAGATGTGTATACATTAGAAGTTTATGAAGCTATGTGCAACAACCCTCTGTTAGCAAGTTATATCTGCGAGAAGATCTATAAACAACCAGGATTAAAAAGCATTCTAGAGGTCACTTTCAACGAAAAACGTGATGTGGAAGGGATTTTACAGTTCTGGGAGAACATGCGTCTGATAAGAGACTCCCTCATCACTACAGTTCGTGGAGATCGAATTATTATCAATGATTGAGTCATGAAGTCACTATTTGGTTTCAAAAATTCATATGTGACATCAATAGACTTGACTCGTCTACCATTAAAAAGAGACGCCTTTCTTAGACAGATTTCTTTATCTAAGGAACCAGCAGAAGTTGGCATTCATATTGATAAACTCAAGCCAGAATTTGGACTCCTTAGTAGATGGCTCAACAGACATGTTATTGGAAAATCCAAAGGAATCAACACATAATCCGATGACATTGTTTATCTGATGAACATAATTTGGGACGAACTAGAATTCAATTGGGCCGGTTATGTCTTCAATCAGATAAAGAAGCAACACTTAGCTGAATTGGAAAGTGTATAGAAAGCTCAAGCTGAAGGACAAGTAACTGTTGGGAGATTCCGACTAAAGAAAACAATCAGTGGAATCATTCAATTTTATTTGGAGAAACTCAAGACAGGGAAGAAATCAAGACAAACTGCAGCCACAACTACTGATACAGAGGGAATTGCAGCAGTCACATAAACAACTTCCCAACCTGAAGCCAGATAGGAAACTGTGTCTCAGCAGGAAGCTGAACACAAAGGAGTCAAGCAAAAAGCTGACTCAGCAAAAGAAAAATCGGTTGTCAATTGTTTATACCCAGGTACTTCGAGTCAGCAAGCACCAACTGAGGGGGAACTACAACAACTGACAGCTGAAATCACGCGGAAAGATATTCCTGCTGATTATACTTCTTAGTTACAACACCATTCAGATAAGCAACAAGCTCCTAGTTTTGAAGCTTGTAGAATTATCAAACTAATGGAGATGAAACTCAAACCAGAAGATTCTCGTGTTGCTATCTTACAATCTGAAGAAAAGTTACTCTTCAAGGAATTGGAAATTAGAGACCTATATACTCTTTTTCCTATGTCAGAGTTTCTTGCAAATTGCTTCAATAGATTCACTGAACTAGCTCAACGCAGACAATTAGCCACATCATCTTCTCCCAAGGATTCTTTGAAGAAGAAGGATGATGTTGAAGATGATAATTCAAGGAAAGAAGTAGATATGATTACAGTTTTGTAGAAAAATACTCAACCTCAACTCCAAGCTACGCAAACTGTAACTCAACAAGAAGATTTTCCAGTTGGAAATCAGACAACTGACAATCAGCAAGCAGCTAATGGATTTAATAATCAACAACATATGATCATTGAAGATATCACTCAGTCTAAAGTTCAAACAGAAGCAACATATGATTACCGAACAAAAACAGATATCTTAGTTCATGCAAGATTATAGATGATCCATAAGTCAAGTTCAAGCTCTGCCTCAGAAATTTTGTTACTTAAACAGAAACTTGAAGACTCAACCACAGTAGATAGGGAAACACATGCTCAGGCTCACTGTCATATGATTCAGCACATCTACGGATAAGAGAATCAGCTCAAAGAAGTACTTGCTTCTCAGCAACGTATCTCAGCCGATCAAAAGGCAACCCATGCTTTGGTAGATTAATTGTATGATGCCGAAAAGGGGGAAGCTGAAGTTACTCTGAGTAAAGAAGAAACTTCAAGACAAATTGGAAAAATATAAATCAGATCCAAAGTTCTTAAAGAAAGAATTAACTGATGAGCAGCTCATTGAGAAATAAAATCAACTTGAAGATCGGAGAGCTACTCTTGCAAAGGATTTGTGGTTAAAGTTTGTCAAAGATCATAATCCTATCAAAGCCAAGTACAAGGATAAGGCCATTGAAGAATCCTTGAATTACTTCTTATCTGACGAATTCTACAATCAGAAGATGGCGCAATATAAGAAGATCAAGAGGATTGAAGACAAACTGAAGATAAAAAACAAAGTTGAACAAATGAAAGCTGACGTAGCAAAATTTGAAACATACTACTTGGATGAATCAGCTTTACCAAAGTTAATTTTATGGAGAAAATGGACAGAAGGAAGTCAAGTAGACTATAACAAGACCTTTTCTAAGGAAGACTCTAAGCTAGAACATGATTATCGTCTACATGACAAAGAGATGAAGTATATTACCGTTACACAAAAAGCACAGAAAGGAGCTTAGTCGTTAGTTAAATTTATTTGAACAAAGTGTAACTATTCCAGTTTTTGCGCATTCTAATGAAATCCAGTTTCCCAGTTTTACATTGTTTTACATTGTTTTGATATTTGAGCTTTTCTTTTAGGGAGAGTTTTGGCATCATAAAAAAGGGAAATTGTTGGAAATAAAATTTATGTTTTGATGATAATTCATCATATTTACTCAGAATCTTATCATAACCTCATTGATGAAGTGCTGAACCTAGCTGCTATATTGAAAAGCTAAAAGATGTCTAGAACTGAATGTATATGTCTTACTAGAGTCTGATATTTGTATAGGTTACATCAGACAAGCACTGTAATAGTTAGTGTATCGTGAAACTGAAAACTGGAAGTCATTTAGAAAACTAGAAACCGTCAAGATAAACAAACTGACTCAGACTACACCATTATGAAACTGAAGAAGGTAAGTTCGCTGAGGGACACAAACTCTGTTAGCTTATTTAGAAGATTCAAGAACTGAGGGTTCAAACTCAGTTGATGAAGAGCCGAGGGTCACAGACTCAGTTATTGAAGATTGAAGAACGGAGGGTTCAAACTCAGTTATGAAGATCACAAGTCGAAGCTATAAAGTTAGACCTCAGGCAAGTTTTTGGTGACCTGAACTGACTTTATGGATCTTGTATGAACAACTAAGAATCATAAGGACAATGAAATCTTAGAAGATAATTTTTTATGGTGTACTCTGATTATGTCAATTATAATCAGATGAAAACCGCAGTACTGATATTTGAAGAAGAGTAAAATCTCAGATAATGGTCCAAGTCAGTCAAGAAACTGACAACTTATAAACACAGTATAAAACTGCTCAGGAAACTCAGTCAGTCATCCAACAAACTGATAGTACAGTCGAACGTTATAAATGAAGCAATTTTATTGGATGAATACTGACACATCAGAACGGTCACAAAATATAGCAGTTACAAGATAGACGTTGGTACAATTAGAATTCAAAGAAGATGAACGTTGGACCTCACACTATAAATAGATGACTTTGCACCAAGGAAAAACAACAGAATCATTAAGATCAACAAGCATTTTGTGCACTAGTCTTAGTTATTCGAATTGCTATCATCTTTGCGCTATAACAAGATCATATCAAGGATTTCTTCAAGTGTTTAAGCTACACAGAATTTATTCAGATTCAGACACTTTGAAGAACCACAAACAAGAATCAATTCATTTATTCTCAGCCCAACTTTGATTCTACATCAAAGGTTTAGACTGTGAAGCAAACCGGGAAGCTTTTTCCAAGGACAGTTGTCACAGTTGTCGGGTAGACTGTGTTTGTGGTGGTAGCTGGTGAAGAGGCATACGTAACCCTTCAAGGACCAGTGTTCAAGCATTTGAAAGGCCGCAATTCTACCTGTTCTACAATTGTTTAGATAGTGAAGCTAGGATTAGCCAAGGACTATTGTTTAGGACTTTTTGTAACAGCTCACCTCAAGAAGTTCTAGTGGAATTTTCCTCCTACACCACAGGGGAAGAGAGGACTGACAGGATTACACCACCTGGAACCTCTGTAATATTTGCCTTATTACTTTACGCATTTATTTATTTACTTAGCATTTATCTACAACATTCTGAGAATTGATTGTTATACACCTCACAGCTCACAAACTGACATTCACCAGAATTCAGTTTAGCACACTCAGCTTTCATATAGAATAACAAGATCAAGAAAAAGGCTAGAATTTAATACGCTGCAGGTTGACTCAGTTTTTCTTAAGTCATTTTGACTTAAACTCAGCTAAGTCAGCTTAACTCCACACACGTTTTAACTGAAACATAATTTGTTTAAAATCTAGTTTATGGTGACAAGTTTATTCAACCCCCTCTAAACTTGTGTTAGCCTTTCCAATGGACCAACACCTTTAATTGTTGTCTCAACCATAGTATTTGTTTACAAAAAATTCCAGCAGCAATATATTCAGCTTCAGCAATGGAAGTGGATATTGAATTATGTTTCTTGATAAACCGGGAAACAAGTCTATTTCCCATCAACTGACAAGTTCTTGTGGTGATTTTTCTATCAATCTTTCATCCAGCATAATCAGAATTTGAGTAGGATATAACCTTGAAACTTCCATCTTTTGAATACCATATCTCAAGTCTCAAAGTCTCTTTTAGATACTTGAGAATCCTCTTGACTACAACTAAGTGGCTTTCCTTAGGTTTAGATTGAAATCTTGCATAAACACCTTTAACAAAGGATATACCAGGTCTGCTGGCAGTGAGTTTCAGCAGACTGCCTATCATCCTTCTATATAAGGTGATCAACATCTTTGCCTTCTTTATCTTCATCTAATCTGATGCTTGTACTCATAGGAGTTGATACTTTGGTGATATTTTCCATACCAAACTTCTTTAGCAGCTCCTTGGTATATTTAGTTTGATGAATGAAGATTCCATCTTTCATCTGTTTGACTTGTAATCCTAAAAATTAGTTCATTTCTCCCACCATACTCATTTGAAACTTGATTTTCATGAGATAAGCAAACTTTTCACACAGCAATTCATTTTCAGAACCAAATATTATGTCATCCACATAAATCTATACCAGCAGGGTGTTGTCCCCTTCATTGATTCTGAAAAGAGTCTTGTCAATGGTACCTTTGGTAAAACCATTGTTCACCAAGAATTGAGATAGGGTTTCATACCATGCTCTTGGTGCTTGTTTCAAACCATAAAGTGCCTTATTGAGTCTATACACTTTATCTTCTTGATCTTTAACTTCAAAACCAGGAGGTTACTGAACATAAACCTCTTCCTCAAGAATGCCATTCAAAAATACACTTTTGACATCCATATGCTATACTTAGAAGTTTTTATATGCAGCATATGCCAAAAATAATCTTATAGCTTCCAATCTTGCAACTGGGGCATATGTCTCATCAAAATCTATTCCCTCTACTTGAGAATAGCCTTTTGCCACTAGTCTGGCCTTGTTTCTAACAATGATACCAGATTCATCCAATTTGTTTCTCTATACCCATTTTGTTCCAATTATATTTGCATGACTAGGCCTCTCCACTTGTGTCCAAACTTGATTTCTTTCAAACTCATTTAATTCTTCTTGCATAGCAATAATCCAATCTGGATCAGATATTGCTTCTTCAACAACTTTATGCTCCACTTGAGAAACAAGTAAACATTGCTTCCAATTGTCTTCAAGTCCTTACACCTTGTTGTATGTCACCAATTACTTGTCCACCAGGGTGATCCTTTAACCATTGTAAATCATGATTTGATTGATTTACAGGAACCTCATCTTAAATAGGGTCTGCTGTTGCTTCAGTAGTGGGATTAGAAGATCCTTGAACTGCATCTGTTGTTGTATCAGTAGTGTTACCAGCAGGTTCTTCAGTAGGGGCAGAGTCAGAATCTTTTATGTCATTTATCTTTTTCAAAACATCAACATATTCTGGATCAATGACTTGGAGATTCTCAGCAGGTTCTGAAACTTCATCTTCCATTCCAGTGAACTTAGGTTCATAAAAAAACAAAATGTATTGATTCTTCATGTTTTAGTGTCCTCTTGTTCAGTACCCTGCATGCCTTGCTGTTTGAAGAATATCCCAAAAAGATTCCTTTATCTGATTTTTGTTGGAAGGTCTTCAGTTGCTCCTTATGATTCAAAATAAAACATTTGCTTCCCAATGGATGGAAATAAGATTTATTTGGTTTTCTTCCATTCCATAGCTCATAAGGTGTCTTCAGCAGCTTTTTGTTTACTGAGGTCCTATTTTGTGTATAACATGCTGTATTGATTGCTTAAGTCCAATATCTTTCAGGTAGTAATGCTTCACAAATCATAGTCTTTCCTACTTCTTTCAAAGTCCTGTTTCTTCTTTCAGCAACCCTATTTTGATGAGGAGTTCCAGCAGCTGCTAATTGATGCAGCACACCATTTTGTTCACAATGTTATCTTATGATATTATTGAGAAACTCAGTACCCTTGTCAGATCTGATCTTCACTACTGTCAAACTTTTCTCATTTTGCAGTCTCTTCAAAACTTCAGGCATCTTTTGAAGTGTTTCACTTTTCTTATTCATAAATTTTACCCAAGTGTATCTTGAATAATCATCCACAACTACCAGGGTGTACTTCTTTCCTGTTACACTTGTTGGTATTACTGGTCCAAATAAATCCACATGCATCCGCTCTAAAACTCTTTTTGTTGATTGTTTAGTCTTTGACTTGAAACTTGACTTAGTTTGTTTACCTTGCTGACATGCATCATATATACCATCCTTTTTGAATGTGATTTCAGGTAAACCAATCACCAACTTATTTTTCACAAACTGATTGATATCATCAAAATTGAGATGATTCAACTTTTTATGCCACAACCAATTTAGTGCTGACCTGGTATGTACAATAAGACATGTTTCTGGAAGAGCAGTAGACCAATCCACAACATACATGTTTTGTTGTCTTCTTCCAGCCAAAACAACTTGCTCACCTCTTTCACTAATGACAATACAGTAGCCTTTGTCAAAAGTGACCTTGTAACCCATGTCATAGAATTGTCCAGTGCTTAGTAGGTTGTAGTCCAATCCTTCCACATGTGCAACATTTCTGATAGTTAATCCATTCCTCACCAGTGTTCCATATCCTCCTGTATATCCTGGTGTGTTCTTTTTGCCAACATTTACTCTTGGACCATCTTTTGTCTCATAGTTTGTTAAACAGTGCTTATTCTTTGTCATATGTCTGGAACATCCATTGTCAAAGTACCAGACACCCTTCAAAACAATTTAATGTGTTTTAGGAACCCAAAACTGTTTGGGTCCATAGTGGTCAGTGGTAAGCATGACCCTTGGCAAATTTCCATAAGGTCTTCTTTGAAAATTATTGCACTTTTGTTCATATATGTATCCTACATTTCCATAAAATCTAACATTTCCCTGTGTAGGATTCACATATGGTTTCTGGCCTTTTGGTACAAAGTGCCGTTTGAAGTGATTTCTATTGTTAGAAGCACTAGTATAACCATGAGGTTGCATTCTGTTAGGAACAACCCTGTAATATGGAGTCTGCTGAGGTTCTGCTGAGGTCTTAAATAAGTCCGCAACTGAGTCCTCTGCTGATTCCATTGCTGACGTCTTACCTTAGCATTATGGTTATGTCTATTGTTTCTAGCAGTAGGGGCGGGAATGTTCCAATCTTCATCAGTGGGGAACAATATACATTTCCCCCTGAGATAAATATCCCTTGAATGATTAACATTTTTGGGTTTGGAATTCTTATCACTACAAGAAAATTGAGTTTTGGCAGCGTTCATTTAAAATGCACTACTAATTAAGTATTTCGCAGCTTGCTTTTTATAAACAGCGTGCGAAACATGCCACCAAAAATAAAAAGCTATGGCGGCGTGAAATAGCGTGCTGCGAAATGTTGTAAACTAATGGCAGTGTATTGTTCACGCTGTGAATACTTTTCGTGCTTTTTGGGTTTCTTTTCGCGCAAACTAAAAATTTACCCGGTTAATATAAAATATATAACCGCGCCAACTTTTTCATTTTTTTCCCTTAAAAAAAATCTTCTTATTTCGACAAATAAAAAATCCACAGAATTGGCTGTCGACTTATCTTCTTCCATAGTTCTTCTAAAAGTTGAATTCTTTTCTCAACCGGGTCGGCTACACTCTCCAAGGTCAGTATGTCACCCTTCTCCTCACATCAAGTCTCTGCAGATTTATCATTTATAAGGTTAATTTTTATTTAATCCTTTCTATAAATTCCTCTCATTCTTGATGATTTAGGGATTTGAGTGATTGTTGCTAAGTTAGGGCTTTTTCGATGATAACATTTTGTATGACATAATGTAAAATCAAATGCGTTTGGGTGACGTATAGAACTCTATAATGGAGGTACTTGGATGCGTGAACAATTTTTAGTCAAACCTTCATCTTCATCCTATCTTTACTTTTCATTTCTGCATATTTTGATGTTTGTTGACAATCTATTGTAGATTTTGTTATTTTTTCATCTCATCGTCTCTATTGGTTTAATTTGGGTTTGATGACAGGTAGTGACTAGATCAATTAACTTTTGTCCGCCCCATCTGCCAGAGTTCCTCTTGGAAATGTTTCATGCATTTTAAAGGTATGAAAAGTTAATTAACTTAACTCTTTCGGACCTACGATACTTCATTTACACCTCAAATCACAGAATTTATTGATTAATGAAAAATATAGGGAGTGTATGATAATACTTTAATGTGTTTTGTGTATGGATTTCTGTTTTTTTTGCTTTTGAGGTTTGCTTGATGCTTAGTAGAGTAGAGGAGAAACTCTGTTGTAGTGAACCAATAGTTAGGGCTTTACACTAATATTTCCTACTTATTTGATTGTGTGTTGTTATGTTTACTTGGATCGGGTGTTTCTTACTTGTAGCTTTAAGGTTTGTATGGTTGTTCTGCATAATGATGAACTTGATGGTTAGTTTATTGTTAGATGAGAATTTTTACCATCAAAATATTTGCTAAAATTTATTTCTTTTTGGTTTTGTGTCAGTTTTTTTTACTTGAGCTTCATTTTGAAATTTACTTTTACTCGCATTTTTGGGTTTTAAAGGCTTGGATCACTTTACCTATCTTTCATTATGTTTACTGGAGGGGACTCTTACTGTTTTTTATTAGCGCGTGATGCTCTATCTTTGCAAATATCTAGAGTATTTTTTTATGGATAATGATGATGTTTTGATAACGTTAAATGGATGTTTTCATTCATCTGGTATTCAATCCCATCATAAAAACAAGAAGTAGTATACCTAATGGTGGAAAGTTGAGAAAATTAACTAATAGTCAGTTGTTTGTTTCACTTATACTTGACAATTTGATAGATGAACTTATAGATGATGTTTTGGGTGCAACAGAAACAGTGTCATGGAACACTACCCAATAAAGAAAAGATAAAAAGATTTTGTCATGCATATGTGTGATCATTCTCTTGCTTGGCTTCTAATTGTTTTATGATGATTTAGTACTAAGAAAATGATGCCTAAAATGCTTATGCATATATTTGATGTAATAATTGTTTTTCACTTTTACACCGTGTTGGTTTCAATGGCAGTGCCTCATTGTCATAGCATGAAAGGATAGATGACTTGTTTTTAATTGTATTCTCCCTAATAGCTTAAAATATCGATTCTCATAATCGATTACCTTAAAACTCATCTTCAGCGTGGTACTGCCAAGTTTAATCATTATGGTTCACTTTGACACCGTGTTGGTTTCAATAGCAGTGCACGTTGTTATAGAATGAAAGGATAGATGACTTGTTTTTAATTGTATTCTCCCTAAAAGCTTAAAATGTGGATTCTCATATTCGATTCTCTTGAAGCTCATCTTCAGCGTGGTACTGCCAAACTCATCTCTATAGTAGGTACAAAAGTTACACTACGTTGGGTACTATGCATTTAAACATCTAATTTGTTAATGGAAACTTATATGTTACCGATATATTACAGCTATGTCAAGAAATTACTTTAAAATTCATGCACCTAACCATGTGACTTTCCAGAAAAAAACATATTTTGAATCGGTTTATTTTTTTCCAGATTCAGAGCCGTCAAAGCATGTGGTTTCTTTGGTGGTTTCTGGTGTATTCGGGACTCTACTTTTGTCACTATTTTTTGGTAATTTGCTACATCCCAATCTTTTTGTTCTTGCTGTTGTTGTCAATGAGCTGGTTCTGTGGATTTATCACTTATTTAAATATATGTTTGTATTTTTCAACCCCTTTGTTCTTCACTAATTTAAATTCTAAAGTTACTCCTATTGAGTATTATTTTCCTTCTTCTTTAGATGACATAGGAATATATTTGATTACAGACCCTTATATGTCCAGACACATGGTAGCTTTCAGGATTCTGCGTTGAGAGTTTACAATAAAAACATGTGTTACAATCTAACAAGCATTTTTTTAATTATTTTTCTTTGTTCATGTTATTGTTAAGGATTTTAGATTTGTTTACCACTGATGGATTTTAAACTTGTAGTGCAGGACTTTTTGAATAACTATTAGACGCATAGCAAACTATGGTTCATTACAGCCAAGAGTATATTTAAATGGACAAAAAGGAGTAATATGCATGAAACTGAAGTTCAGGTGAAGCGAGTTTCAATTAATGACACATTTGATGATATGTAGATGCGTTTCAAGTAAGTATGAACTATTATATTTTCTTGATTTTGATATGAAGAAGAAAGGATACACTAGCGGTAATGAAGTGACAAGGGTTCAAGTTTGGTTGGAAGGAAACAAGAAAAAAAAGAGCCTAGTATTTCAGCAAAGAAAATGGTAATAAAACTTGGCTTTTTTATTTGTGAGTTGTTGGTTTTTTATATATCATAAATTAGTTCTTTTGTATGTGCCGAAGGAAGTACTAGAGTGCCCAATCGAATCTCATAACACAACTTACATCAATGAGGATGCTCTTAGCCTTGTATTTTGGAATGAGCTTGAGGCAGGGTGCATGGAATTGGATTTGGAATCACTCCTTCAAAAGTTGAAGCACAAGTGTTGTATTTTGAATTTCTATTGTTGTGAGTTGAATTACTTTGATATGGTATTGAGTTGTCTATTATTGAATATATTTTGTATATTGGGTTTTGTATTATGCAAAAGGTTTTGGTTTTATATAGTTGAGTATAAGTTCTTTTATTGGGTAAATTTAAATTTTTTAAAAAAAGAAAAACATATCCGCAGCACACATTAGTGTGCTGCTATTAAGAAACCATTTTAGTGGCATACAAAATAACCAGCCAATGGTAGGAATAGCGGCATGCAAAGTAAGCCACCAATAACATTAATAGCGCGTGCACAGTAAGCTCCCAATAACAGTAATAACGGCGTGAAAAGTAAGCTTCCAATAATAGCATTAGCAAATAGCGCAATTGCATGTCGCGAATGCCTTGTATTTTTGGCGAGATTGAGCTTTGCGGCGTAAGCGATGTCTTGCCGCCAATAGTTTTTGCGCGCGCGAAAACTACTTTTTGTTGTAGTGTATCTTTGGAATGTTTCGATTTTTGCCCTTTTATGGTCCAAGAGACTTTGCAAAGAGTGCGCTATCGGCAGTCTAGAAGGTCCAGCATCCTCTACCTTGGATTTACACTTTTTGTTAGAAATCATATCGACCTTTTGGACTTCCGATTTTGCTTCATTAAAGCATTCTCAGTTGACTTAACAGCTTCAGCAACCTTTTTGGGAGTTGGATCATAGGTAGGCACAAACTTAGGACCAATTCTGGTACTAGGTTCAGTAGCCTTACTGGATCAACCCTTAGTAGATTGTTGAGTTTCAAATCCAAGGCATGTTCTATCACTATAAGGCTTTCCAGATTTGAATGTAGTGGTTGAACTAGAATGTG
Source organism: Gentiana macrophylla (assembly GCA_026214975.1). Lineage (NCBI taxonomy): Eukaryota > Viridiplantae > Streptophyta > Magnoliopsida > Gentianales > Gentianaceae > Gentiana > Gentiana macrophylla. Next base: position 66,565,402 of record CM047810.1, read on the forward strand.
CAGCAGATTCAGCAGCTATTGAATGTACAGCAGACTTATGATGAGTCTATCCATAATCTTTTTCCTTACCTTTGAGAATTCTTAATTCAACATTTAATCTTTGAATTTCTGCTTGAAGTGCCTCTTCTTAAGCCTTCACAATCTCATAACCAGAATGTATTTTCCTCAGTTAAATAAGGATGGCATCCAAAGATTTTTCATTGTAAAATTTTTTTGGATTTGAACCACAAATATATTCACACTCATTTTCAGCAGGAGTATTTACAGATGCAAAATTGTATACCTCCTCAGTCGCATCCATAATTGCCATTAAAGCATAATCTTCCATATGTGCAATAAGTAAAATATCATCAGATTCATTTCCTTTTTCTGATTCAACTTCATATCCTGATTCATCATCAGCAACCATTGCTTTCTTGCCAGATCATCTTTGCTGACTTTTGTTCTTCAGTAGGTCTGGATAGTCTGGTCTGAAATGTCCAGGTTTCTTGCAATTGAAGCACAGCTAATCAGGTTACTTTTTTTGTATCAAATCAAGACAGCCAGGTTTGAAGTGTCCTGGTTTCTTGCAATGAAAGCACAAGTAGTCATTATCTTTCTTGGATTTTCCTTTTTCTTTTCACTTGATTTCTTGCTGAAATTCCTTGGAGAACCCCTTCCTGATTTCATCATTCTAATTTTCTTGCTCAGTAGGGCTATTTGCTCTTGCATTTCATCTAGTAGATCATCTTGAGCACCTGATGATTCTTCTTTGTGTGCAGCAGCCAATGCAGTAGTGTTTGGTTCTTCCTTTTCAGTATCAGGAACAAGTTTCTTACTGAATTCATAGGCCTTGAGATCTGAAAATAATTTGAAGGTGTCTTCTTCATTTAGTCTCCTGGACTCCTCTATGGCAGTAACCTTCATTTCCCGAACTTCCTTTGCAGGTAGGGCTTCTAAGATTCTTGTGTTGATATCTTCTTTTGTATACACTACATTCAGTAGGGTGAGTTCATCCATGATAGCATTGAATCTTGACTTCATTTGTTCAATGGTTTCATTTGATTTCATTTTGAAATCTTGGAACTTTCTTTTGGCTACACTGACTTTGTTTTTCTTGATAGCATCAGTGCCTTCACAGATTAGTTGTAGTTTTTCCCAAAGTTCTTTAGCAGTCTTGCAATCCTTCACTTTCATATACATATTGCTATCCAAGGTTCTGTAAATGATATCAATAGGAATATTGTTGAGGTTTGCTTTTTTTTTTTCTATCTTCAACACCCCACTCTCTTTTTGGCTTTGGAACAATCTAAGTTTGATTATCCATAGTTATAGCTTTTGTGATTTCCAGTGGTCCATCAGTCAGCACATCTATAATTTCATCATGTGTTGCAACTAAGTAAGCATGCATACGACATTTATACTCATCAAAACGATATAGAGAGCACATCAACATAGTCCTAGCACACTGGTTGTTATCCATGATGCAAAGCTTTGAAAATCAGAAACTTGAAAAAGTTTTCAAAGAATTTTCACAAGTACAACAAGTAGGATTACTTCAGAATAGAAGCACTGCTCCGATGCCAATTGTTGGTCCCTTGAAAAGGCTTTGGTTAAGTTTAGAGGGGGGTGAATAAACTTAACACTTAAAAACTTTTTGGAGTTGACAAAATCAACAAGGTCAGTAGTCTGCCGACTGTCAGGAGTCTGCTGACCACCCAGTAGTCTGCTGACTATTACTATTACTGAATTTGTTGCAGCTAAATATATTTAAATTAAGCCTTATTACTTGTTGTTAAAAAGATGATACTAAGTATTAGATACTCAGTAGTGTAAGTGTGTGATTCAGTTTCTAGTTTCAGTAGGTTGATGTGATCAGTATGCTAATTGCAGAAAGTAAAGTTGGCAAGATTTATAGTGGTTCTTGGTGGTGTAATCCTATCAGTCCACTCTTCTCCTGTGATGTTGGAGGAAATTCACTAGAGATCCTTGAGGTTGCAGTTACAAAAATCCCTAAGCTGTTTGTCCTTCACCAATGCTATGGCTTCACAAACTGAACACTTGAAACATGTAGGATCGCTGCTCCAAAGTACTCCAATGGTCCTTGAAGGGTAAGATTGCCTCTTCACCAGCTCCACCACAAACAACAGTTCTTGACACCCAAAGGATGCTTCTCTGTCTTCAGTAAACTTCTTGTAAAAGAAGAGTTGAATCAAGTAAGTGATTCAGCTTTCAGCAGATTGATAAGGATGAAATGATCAGTAGCTTGAGGTCTTCAAGTGTGTATACTTGATGTAAATTGATAGCAGGTTACACTTGAAGATAAATCTTGATCAGTCAGTTTAAGCTCAATGAATGTCAGTAGGGTGTTTTTCTTGATTAAAATTTGATAGCTTCGTATGGATTATTTGTTCATTAATTTTTCATCATTTGAATCTGAGTCGGGACTCTCCTATTTATAGGTGTGAATCTTGTGACTTATGTTTGAATTCCAAACATAGCCATTTCAGACTTATCTCAATCTTGACTTGCTTTTTTGTCTCTGCTCATAGTATTGACACTGTCAGTCAGCTTTTTGTCAATTTTTAGACTGTCCCCCTGTTGACTTATATCCATTGGATAATCCTCTGAATCTTTCCAATGTTCCTTTTATCTTGACCATTGATTTGTTGACAAAATCAAGGCTTGTAATCCATCCTTATCCATTTAATCTTCCAATGTAATTTTGATTAAATCGAGATTTACATTCAACAGATATAAAAAGTATATTAGTCTGCTGATGTAGATAACTGTCAGCTGGTTTCAGTCTGTTGTATTTTCAAAGCACTCGAGCTGACTACTTTACATCTAACTTTTTATTGTGATGTTAGAGTACACCACTTTGATTATAACTAAGTTCTAAACACCACTTAACATATGGAACTTAGGCCTTGTACATAAGGCATATGTAATCAGTTTAGGTCATCACAAACTTCCCTAAATTCTGATTCCATATCTTTGACTTTTAATACTAAGTTTGATCCCTCAGCCTTAAATAACTGAGTTTGAACCCTCAGCCTTCAGTCTTCAGTAGGTTCCTAGACACACTACTGACCTAGTTACCATACTGACCTAGATAGGTCTGTTGATAAAGTCAGCTGACCTAATTGCAGTGCTATTCTGATCAAACCTATGTAAAGATCAAACTCTAATAAACCTATACATTTGATCTAGACATCTTTTTGCCTTTCCTCTATAACAGCTAGTCTAGAACTTATCATTAAAACTTAAAATATGTCCAACAATAGTCGAGTGTGGGGGGGGTTGAATGACTATATTAGGTGTTTAAAAACTTTTCTTGATGAAAATCTTTAGTGCAGCGGATTTAACCCTTCCTATTCGTTCATTCAAAGTAATTAACTCACACACATAGATAAAGTGATTTGCAGAAATGAAATACTGAATGTAAAGTGCCGAAAGTTAATGAACACAAGGATTTATAGTGGTTAAGGGTGGTGTAATCCCATAATCCACTCTTCTCCTTTGATGATCAGAGGAATTCACTATTGTTTTTCACCAATACAAAAATATGATTGTCCTTGGCTACACGTGCTTCACAATCTGTAGACTATCAATCCTTGGCTGCAAAAGCTTTAGTGACTTAGTCTCTTTCACACTGCTCCTTGAGAACAAATCATTCAGTAGCTATCACATAACTTGCAATTTCTTCCCAGAGATTCTGATTCAATTTCTTAATGACAGATCCTTAATATGAATGTGCATTAAGGATTTCACAAGTTTGATCAATCTCTGGCTAGATGTATCTTTTATGCTCTATTTTCTGGGATTGACCTTTTCTGGATATAACTTTGAAGATTAGAAAGAAGGCTTGTGAATTTTACAGAGTTTAGGCACTTAGAAAATTCATAGATCTTGTTGTTTTTCCTTTCTGTCAATGCCTTCTATTTATAGCCGTAAATCCCTTGATTTTGAAATTCCGTATGTTGGCTATTTAATGCTTAAAATAATCTTTGATTCTGTCTTGATTTGCTCATCCTAGATTTCAGAGATCCGGATTTTAATCAAACATTTATCATAAAATCCTTTCTTGATTATTCTTCATTAATTGCATTGTCTTCCACATTATCCATGTTTTTATTAAGTGTAGACATCTTACTTGACTTAGCTGCTTTTCCTTTACTTCATTACATTTGTATTAAGGATCTACTGATGTATTACTCATCTGCCTCCTTTGTTACTTCACTAGTCAAGTGACTGCTTCACTTGGCTACATGACATATGATTTTTCAGTAAATACTTTCTTGATCACTTGGTTGTTGCTTACTCTGCTATTGTTTCTCTGCTAGTATTTATCAGCCGATAGAGATTTACTTCACAGATCTTTATTTTGGGTGAGATCAGTGTACACCATATTATAAAAAATTTTATTCCTACCATTTGAATGATATCTTAGACTTAACCAAGGTCATCACAGACTTCTTTGGTTGTAAGTCAGTCCATAGGCTTCACTTCACTGTGCTGGTACCTTGGCTATCTTACTCAGCTGCTCTTCTGTTCTTCACCTCACTGAGCTGGCCTACCAGACTAGCACATTGCTTGTCTGACTGAACTTATACAAATGTCAGACTTCTAAATAAAACAAATACATTCAACTCTAACTTATATCAGACTTGCTATTACAGGTAGTATGACCATCATCAAAACTATAAAATGTTCCTAACAATGACTGGTAAATACCTTTCTGTTGAATAGAAAATTAAAGTCAAGCATTGTCTCAAGTGCTTTTGGCTCTCCAAAATGATCCATTAGCCTTGCTTTTGCTACATCAATGTGTGAATCTGTCAGTTTCAGATCCTTGTACATTGTCCACTGCTGCTGGGATGTCAATCTGGACATAGGTTTGAAGAACTTAACCAAGTTGTTGTAGTTCACTAATGATGCTTGAGAATATGTTGTCCATTTGATCAATGGATTCACCATCATTTTGATATTTTCAAACTTCTATTTTGTATAGATAGTTCGTTTTTCTTGATTGCTTCACATCCTTCATTGATACTGGCCAATTTGTCCCACATATCTTTTGCAGTTTTGCAGTCTTTCATTCTCATTAACATGGTACTGTCCAGAGTCTTCATGATCATATCCTTTACAACATAATCAAGATTTACTCTTCTCCTGTAATCATGTGTCCAACCCTTTTTGGGTTTATCTATGGAAGACCCTTGTTTTGGACATGTTGTCTCCACAGTCATGATCTTTATAAGAACATCCATGATTACATCCAGCATCTCCTCAAAAGTTGCTGCAAGATGAGACAACATTCTTATTTTGTATTCCTCAAAATTATTCGTATTAAACACAGGAATTTTAGACATAAACCTTGAAGATTCCATTATGAAAGATATATATATATATATATATATATATATATATATATCACAAATTTGGAAAACAACATTGAAAATGTATGATCTCCTTGTTACAGGAAATCAGATATGAATAGGTTTTGATACCAGGTACATAGCTCTGCTACCAATTGTGGAATTCTTCCTGTGCATCAGCTGTCAGGTCATCAGCCACCTTTGATGTTATGGGAACTCATTGATTTCCTCTGCTAGTAGATCCAAATGCCCCTCAGCTGCTCCTTGTCTTTGAGATGTATAAAATCATTTCAACTCATTATACATCTTGGCCAAATCAATTCTTAACTCATTTTCTTGTGGGCCTAGCCATTCTGCCTATGCATCATCCCGTGAAAGATTAGGGTAAACACCATCACAGAGTTGGAAAAACACTCTAACAGATCTGACTACTTCTGCATCTCTTTCCTCCTTATTTCTGTAAGTGAAGGTGTTTTTTCTTTGATATCTATTGGAATGTCTACCAGCAGAGTGTCTTCCACCATCACTACCCTTTGAGTGACTTTGACCACTACCTCTACTGGTGCTTAATCCTCTTTGTTGTTGTACAGATCTAGGCCTTTGCTGGTTGTGTGATCTGTCTCTGTCATCATCAGGTCTTATTTGTACATGAAATGGCAACCCAATGCAAGGTTCATTCCTTGCCCTTTCCCTTTTTCCTGAATCCTCCTCTGCTGCTCATTAGCTTGAGCACTGATTCTTATCTCCTTTATCTTTCTCTTCTTTTCTCATCAGTGTGATAGGGTCTGTTGAGCTTTCAAGCTATGAATCCACAAATCACATCATGCTACAAATTCCCTCTGATGCTTCCAAAAAGAGGGAAGGAGATAAGCCTGAAAGCTCAACTTCCCTTTTGGTTTTGTTTTTCGCGCGCGCCAGAACCATAAAAAAAAGCTCTAAACTCAACATTTTCTACACTTTACGAATTCTAACCAATTCCCAACATGTTCTACAGCAAAAAAATAGTAGTAAAACACTTCTTTAATCTACCATAACATATCACACACAAAAGGAAACCTCTAGGCATGAATTCTAACACCAATTCAACACAAAACATAACCTTAACAAGATAAAACTATATTTAATCTACAGGAAGAGCCTCTTAAATTCTTAGCATGCAAAACCAAAGCACAACTCCAAGAATAGTCTGCATCCCCTCCTAGGATTTCAAACAAAACATATGTAATCATCCCCAAACTTGAATTATGCTTGATTACGTGCTTCTATATCATCTATTCTACAAATTTAGGAAATCTAACCAAAAAACATGAACAAAACCATAAATAGGGCAAAAAATCCATACCTTTATAAAACTCTAACTTATAGTATTGAAACGAAGCCCTCTTAACACTGAGTCTAGGGATCTACTTGAATCTGAAATTCAATAAGTAACATGCGAGAAATTGGGAGAAGTCTCTTTGCCTTCTCTTTTTTTTTTTTTTTTTAAACCTCAGAAAATTTTGTTAAAGATAAACTGAAGTTTTACATGGCCAACCCCTGACCGTACCTCCAAAAAACATGCGTCATCAATACATGTTTATCACCTCCTTAAACCCTTAGTCCAGAAAACCCATTGTGGGAAAAACCGGGTGCTAAGGGAAGAGTATGATCTCCCATGTATTGGAAAGCAGTCACAAAAGATCTACGATCAAGAAACATCAAATAACTACAAGCAGCCTTCTTCCATATCAGTCTCTATCCAGGCACTCAGCAATATCAATCAACAGCATTGCCCAGAAACAGCAAATTGGAGACCACAAAGACCCACAAAGACCCCACAGCAGCGGCCTTGTCCAAGCTATTATCCAAATTTTCCTAGGGCCAACGAGAATCCAACAAGTGCACCTACAAAAATGATCACAAAGGGCCCCTAAAATGTACCACAGCAACCAGATGCCAGATGTAGAAAACCAATAACTCAAAATAGAGAGAAACAACCTGTTTGCACCCTCTCATATTATGAAGGTGCTTCCAGGATGATTATGCTTTGCCATGGGGCCGTATTTTCCACCATCCTGACTGCAGACCTGTAAGAGCAAGCGCCACAGAATAGCAGTAGAAAAAGCAGAGGGCCAAACAGAGCTACAAGAGGAAATTGTATGAAACCACATGCCTGCACCCTTCATGACTATGAAGGGTGCTTCCAAAATTGTTTGTCTTTTTTGTAAACATCATTTTTCCTTCTAATAATAGGTAGTTGTAGGACATCTTTAGTGACCAAAGCGCTGATCCAAGATCAAGATCAAGATTAGTGTCCTCAATAATACCAGAGAGTCCGTGTGGAGTCGGCAATTTTGGCAAGATAGTCGGCAGGAGCATTGGCCTCTCTCAGAAATGTCTTTGAGTTGAAAATTCGACTTGCAATAAGATGTTGTATGATCTCTATGTCCTCGCTTGGTACTTCCAGGAATTTGATACTTCCACTGTGATCATTTGTTCCAAAGCACGAGAGTCGAGTCTCAATAATAACATCATGTAGCCGAGTGAATACATAAGTTGATACCGAAACCATGGCGAGAGATCTCGGCTTGCATATTAGTATCAACCCCATAAGCTTCATACATCGCTTTTATGACTTGTCCAACATGATTTCTAATAATGAAGCCCCCAAAGAATCCCGGGATTTCCAATAGAGGATCCATCGATGATTGAGTTTGTAACCATCAAGATGAGGAAACCGCCACATGACGAAATATAAGTAACGAAGGGTCTAGAGTAAAATGATGGAGAATACCTGCTTGAATAAGGATGTCATCCTGAGTATTCTTCTTAATCACTTTCATATTCTTACAGAGCATCTGAAGGTGATCAAGAATAGCATAGATAATACTATTGTTACCAGTGAGAATATCTTCAAAGAACATCTTATTTCTGGCCTTCCATATTTCCCAGCAAATCAAATGAGGCACCAAAGGTAAAATCTTCCCCAAAGCGCCTTTCAACTGAGGATTAAACCATTTAGCAAGATTCTGCTGCAGATTAGATGAATTATAGCCCGGTCAAAGGATATTAAAATGTCTCCAAATCTGTTGAGTCTTATCACGGTGCCAAAACACATGATCAACAGCTTCCTCCTCTGGCGCGTAAAGCACATTTGAAAGGGCCATTAATACCAAATCAGTGAAGTGAGTAGAAAAAGAAGCGGATCATTGTGTAATCTCCACATGAAAAGGATATCTTCTTAGGCATAGTAGGATGCCAAATAATTTGCAGATCTTGGACAGTCTGACTCCTCTTCCTGAGAATATCATAGGCAGATTTTATGCTAAATAAACCACTAGCAGAAGGCATCCAAACCCATCTATCTCTACCAAGATATCTCATATGATCCTCAGCAATGTCCTGCACCTCAGCTAGCAACTTCCAGGCATAAAGTTTATAAAGAGGGAAGCTGCCCTTCATGACAGTATTTGCCCAAAGACCTTGGCCTTTTTTTAATTTCCACCACAACTTACAAGAAAAAGCTTGTTGTAAAGTTGCAAGATTCCTGATGCCAAGGCCATTTTCAGAGATAGGAAAACAGACTTTCTCCCATTTTCTCCAAACATGTCTTTTCTGAGTGTCAGTATTTAACCATAAGAAATGTGAGAGGATCTGCTCAATTCTCTTAAAAACAGAAACAGGTAGTCTAAGTGCAGCAAGGATGTGTATAGGAATTGCAAACAAGACATGTTTTATAAGTATAAGCCGGCCACCAGGGGAAAGAAACTTAGCATACCAACCTTGAAGTTTGTGTTCCATTTTATGCAGGAGGGGGATGAAATAACTATGCTTGGGCCTGCCTACATAAATAGGACAACCAAGATAAGTAAAAGGGAAAGAGCCTTTTTTCACACCTGTGATCTGACTAACCAAATTGATGGTTGAATTTGGAGCATGTTTAGAAAGAAAAAAGGAGCTTTTATTAGCATTAATTTGCTGACCAGAGGCTAATTCATACTGGTGGAGAAACAGGAAAAGGTTAGTAAGAGATTTTTTGGTGGCTCTAGCAAAAACAATAAGGTCATCAGCATAAAGACAGTGAGTTACCAGGGGGAAGCCTCTAGGTGTTGCATAATGTTCAACCTGAGCCTGAAAAATATGTTTAAGGCCTCTGGTTAAGGCTTCAGAAACAAGGATAAATAGATAAGGTGAGAGGGGGTCACCTTGTTTAATACCCCTAGTATTCTGAAAAAGACCAACAGGGGTACCATTAATAAGGTTAGAAAACCAGCTGAAAGTCAGATTATTCATGATAAGTTGGACAAAAGAAGCAGGGATACCAAACTTTAAGAGAAGAGCTTTCAAAAAAGGCCAAGAGACTCTATCAAAGGCTTTGGTAACATCAAATTTAAAGATAATATTATGACCACGGGCTTTTTTATGAAGGAATTGGACCAACTCCTGAACAAACAGAACATTATCAACAATATCTTTACCTTTTAAAAAGGCAGACTGTTCATTGGAGATAAGCTGAGGTAAAACAGTAGACAATCTGGAACACAAAACTTTAGTGAAGACTTTATTAATAAAAGTGCTGAGGGCAATAGGTCTATAATCAGCAAAAGTGACAGGAGTATTCTTCTTGGGGATAAGAGATATAACAGTAGAGCCAATGGCTTGAGGAATATAACCTCCAGAGAAAAAATGATTGGTGGCATTAAAGACATCAGGACCAATAACATCCCAACAAGCTCTATAAAAGGATCCAGAAAAGCCATCCATACCTGCTGCACTAGATGGATCAAGGTCAAAAACAGCTTGCTTGACTTCAGAGAGAGTAAGAGCAACCATCAGATTCTTTTGGAGGTCTTCAGTAAGACTGGAGGGAATAAACTGCAGCAGATCTTCCATAGCATTAGTATCAGTAGAGAGGTCCCCTCTGAAAAGATTGCTGAAAAAATCAACAGCAGCTTGGCCAATTGAATGCTGGGAAGTACACCATTGACCACTGGAATCTTGTATCCTGTGAATTTCCAGTCTTCTAATTTTATCTTTGGCAGTGGCATGGAAAAATGCAGTATTGTTATCTCCTTCCTTAAACCACTTAAACCTGGATCTCTGTCTCCAGAATTCTTCTTGTTGGGCAAGATGGAGATTATAGACTGCCTTAGCCTGAGACAAAGCTGCTCTGTTAGAATCATTAGGAGATTGATCATAGACAGTTTCCAGATAATTGATTTCATCCTCACCGCCTTAACTCATCTGAATATTACCAAAGGTATTCTTGTTCCAAAATTTAATGTCCTGTTTAAGCCTCCTAAGTTTGAACACCAAGTTACTCATACCATCAACTTCAACATAGGGCTTACTCCAACTGTCACGAACAGTTTGCTGAAAATTAGAGTGCAAAAGCCACATATTTTGAAACTTAAAGGAAGAGGCACACTTGCTTTTATCTTTAAAAGTGTAGAGAATTGGAGCATGATCAGAACCAGATCTATTTAAGACTTGCACCATATCAGTATTATTGGTACTCAACCAGAGAGTATTGAACAAGAGTCTGTCAAGTTTTTCCTTGACATAACCATTGCATCTCCAACCAGTCCAAGTGAAATGGGAACCAGTAACAGGGAGTTCTTGCAAACCACAACTAGAGATGAAAGTATTAAAGTCCTTCATGGAATTCTCATTTGGTTGTGAATTTCCACTGTAATCTGCCAGGGTACAAACGGCATTAAAATCCCCCCCAATCATCCAGGGCATGTTTAAATCCACTAAAGACTCCAAGTGTGTCCACAAATCTGTTCTAAGAATACGGGTACATTTACCATACACAGCAGTGATTAAAAACGGGTTACTCCCATGAAATTTTAGAGTAATAGCTTGCTCCATACTAGCCACAACTTCAACAGAGGCACAATAGGTCCAGAACACCCAAAGCTTATCCCCAGGTGAAGCAAAGCAACTATCAAATCCTAATTTAAATTTATAAGTATTAAGAGAATTAGAAGAAATCATGGGCTCGAGAGATCAAGTGTAGAAGTTTGAACATTGGGAAATAATGCTTTCCGACAAACAAAAGACACTTAGTGGGAGATTTATTTTCCCAAATAAAACCTCTCCCATTCTTTGCTCCATTATTTCCCTAAATTGCTTATTAAATAAAATTAAGTCCGTTGATTCCATAATAATATATTCAAAATATATATATATATATATATATATATATATATATATATATATATATATATATATATATATATTTGAATTACTTTTATTCCATGTAAAATAAACATAATATTTCGTTTTACTGCAAAATGACTCGTGTGCCCGTTTCTGAAAATTGAAATATTATATTCCTCCCCCTTATGTTTCATCCTCGAAACTGAAACTTACTTGGTAAGTTGGGAAAATTTGGAAACTCAAAAATGATATCATCCTCAACTTCCCATGTTGCCTCGTTTGGTGAATGATTGCCTTATTGCACCAAAACCAAAGGGATCAACCTTCTCTTGATCATCTTTTCTTTCTGGTCCAAAAATTTAATCGGTTTCTCATCATAATCAAGGTTGCTTTGAAGGACTTCCAGATCAACTGTAGCTTCAACATCCATCTTCGTCAAACACATCTTCAACATTGACACATGAAACACATTGTGAACTCTTAACATGTGTTCCGGTAACTTTAACTTGTAAACCAATGGTCAAACATTCTCAAGAATCTCAAAAGGTCCTACAAACCTTGGAATTAACTTTCCTTTTTGTCTAAAACGCTTTACTCCCTTCATTGGTGAAGCTCTCAAGTAAACTCTTTCCTTAACATCGAATTCCAACGCTCTTCTATGAACATCAGCCAACTCTTCCACCTATCTAGAGCTGCCTTCAAGTTCTTCTTAACCAAAAAAACCCTTTCTTTCGATTGCTCAATCATTTCTGGCTCGGTAACTTGTTTCTTCTTGACTTCATCCCAAAACAACGGTGTTTGACATCTTCTTCTATATAGGGCTTCAAACGGCGGCATACCCAAACTGGCGTGATTATTGTTGTTATAAGCAAACACGGACATGGGTATGTAGTCATCCCATGATCCGCCTACTTCCAAAACACAAGCTCTTAACATATCTTCAAGTGTTTGGATTTTCCTTTTTGATTGTCCGTCTGTTCCAGGATGGAAGGCCATACTCAAATCCAACTTTGTACCCATAGCCTTTTACAAACTCTTCCAAAACTGACTGATAAACCGGATGTCCTGAACTATTGAGATAGGTAATTCATGCAACATAACTATGTTAACCAAATAGTGTGTCATCATCTTCTTCAAACACATATCAACTTTTTTTTCCAGTAAGAAATAGGCTAATTTTGTAAGTCAATCAACAATCACCCATATCATGCCATGTCCACTCTTTGTTCTAGGTAAACCAGTGATGAATTCCATAGTAATCTTATCCCACTTCCATTCGGGAATATCTAAAGGCTTAAGCATTCCATCTGGTCATCTATGTTTGGCCTTAACTTTCAGACAAGTGTCGCACTCAGCCACAAACTTTTCTATTTCCAGCTTCACTGTAGGCTACCAAAACCGTTCCTTCAAACCCTTATACATCTTTGTTGCTCCTAGATGAACAACAAGTGCAATTCTATATGCTTCATCAATTACTTTTTGCTTCAAATCAACAATATTTAGTACACACAACCGATCTTGGTACCAAATATTTCCGTTCTTGTCTAACATATAACCAACCGTACGCTTTTATCTAGCAACATGCTTCAAGTCAACTAAAACTGGGTCCTCATCTTGCTTTTCCTAAATATCATCCATTAAATCTGATCTAGTCAACAACACCGGAACAAACTGACGATCCCCCAACTGCCTAAAACCTTGGATTTTTAGCTAATCTAACTATTATGCTACATCTTGAACCCATGAAACCGCATACACCGGTTTTCTATGTTAGGAACATTTTATTGTTTTAATGATGGCCATACTAGTTGTTATAGTGTGCCTGAAATAAGTCTAAATGAGCAGTAATAATTGTATAGGCTTTACTTAGAAGTCTGACATGTTGTACAAGTTCAGTCGGACAAGCACTGTAATAGACTGGTAGGTTGGCTTAGTAAAGTCTTTGCAGCAGCTCAGTGAAGACAACCAAGGAACCCGCACAGTGAAGTGAAGACCTATGGATTGACTTACAACCAAGTAAGTCTGTGATGACCTTGGGTAAGTCTAAGATATATTACAAGTGATGAAATCTATTATTTTAATATGGTGTACACTGATCTCACCCATATCAAGGATCAATGAAGTACAAATATACATTGGACATCAGGAATCAATGTAGAACGAAAAACAACAAACCGGATAAGTGAAGGTTCTGCCGGCTGACTAAAGGAATAACAGTGAAGAGTATCTCAATGTTGAATTAATGATCATAACAACCAAGTAAGTCAAATCTAATACTCATAAGATCAACAATATAATTAAAACGAAGATCAAGCAATTAATGTAGAATCAATCAATGACGTATTTTATGATGAACGTTTGAAGAAAATCCAGATCACCAAAATCAAGGAGGATTAAATCAAGCCAGAATGAAGGATGATTCTGAGAATTAAATAGCCAACATACGAATTTTCTAATCAAGGTGTTGGAAATAAAATTTATGTTTTGATGATGATTCATCACTTATTCACTTATTGTCTTTAGACACCATTGATGAAGTGTCATAATTAGCTGTTATAGTGCAAAGCAAAAAGATGTCTAGGAATCAATGTATAAGATTTAATAGAGTCTAATATTTGTATAACTTAATCAGACAAGCACTATAATAGTTCTAGGATTAGAACTGAGAAATTCGGTATCTAACTTAAGGAAACTGAGATCATCAAGAGATACTAGAAAACTGACATAAGAGAACATCAACAGAAACTGAAGAAGGTAAGTTTGCTGAGGGATACAGACTCGGTTGACTTATCTAAAAACTGAAGGCTGAGGGATCAGACTCTGTTATTGAAGACTGAAGAACTGAGGGTTCAAACTCAGTTTATGAAGACTAAAGTCGAGACTATGAAGTTAGACTTTAGGCAAGATTGTGATGACCTGAACTAACATTATGGATCTTGTATAAAGGCCTAAGAATCATAAGGGCAATGATATCTGAGAGGATACTTTGAGAATGATGTATTATGATTTAGTCAATTAAGATCATATAAAGAATGGAGTACTGAGATTTTGAAGAGTAAAACCTCAGTTAATGCTCTTAAAAACTGGAAACTGACTACATCATGTTTGAATTAGTTTTTAACTGAAGTTAAGAACAACTGAAGATAAGAAACTGAAGATAATTTTGACCGTTACAAGATAAGCAATCTTATTGGACACACAGAAATGTCAGTAAGGACATAGACACACAAAAGAAAAGTAGGACCACTAACGGATATAAGGATTCAAAATCAAATGATCTAACCGTTAGAGAAACCCCTATAAATAGATAACTTCTAACACAAGAAGAGATGCGGAATTCTAAGATTTAATTGAATCAAGAAAGTTCATACTAAGGGGGAAAGCAAATGAAAAGAATTCCGGCTAAGCACTTAATTGCAAGATCAAGAAATTTATTCTAGTGTTCATAAGCATCCAAAGAAACATTAAGATCAATCATTTGAAGAAAACAGAGTTGTGCATAACTTACATATCTAGAAGAGGAAGCTCAAATCACAAGTTGAATCATAGTTATTTATTCAAGTCTCAACTTTGATTTTATCAAAGATTTTAGACTGTGAACACCAAGATGGTGTGAAGGACAGTTGAGCTGTAGTCAGGAAGACTGTGTTTGTGATGAGCTGGTGAAGAGGAAATTCAACCCTCTAAGGACCAGTGTAGCAAGCTTAGTTCAAACAGCAATTCTACCTGTTGAAGACTGAAGCTGGAAGATTGTGAAGCTAGGGATTAGTGAAGAACAATCAAGTGTCTAGAATTTACTTTGTGTCTTGTAACTGTAAACCTCAAGAACATAGTGGATTTGACCTCCGCATCATAGAAGAAGAGAGGACTGACAGGATTACACCACCTGGAACCTCTATAATTCTTGTCTATTTACCTTACGCGTTTACTTACTGCATTATAGTTATATTCATCTAGGTCAGATACTCAGCAAACACCAGAAACTGAGTCAGCTTATTAACTGATAATTTATATTTTACAAATGCTTAATTTAATACGCTGCCGGTTAACTTAGTTAAGGATAAGTTAGTTTTGACTTATACTCAGCTAAGTTAGCTTAACTCCGCACAAGTTTTAGTTGAACTAAATATGGTTTAAGATTCGGTTTTTCGTTAGGTTTTTGGTGACAAGTTTATTCACCCCCCCTCTAAACTTGTGTTAGCCTTTTCAAGGGACCAACAATTGGTATCGGAGCAGTTCTTTCTTTTTGGAGGTGATCCAAATCGATTACTGCTTCGGACAACTGGGTATCAGTTGTTTCTTTGACCAACCTTAGCTGATTCTCTAAATCAAATTGTTTGCTTAAGGTATTAAATTTTTTCAAAACTACATCATGGATACACAACATCACTTTAAAAATTTGATAAACTGTTCATTTTTAAGATTTGATGAATACAAAAGTGAATTGCAGGCTCTGGTGGCTAATACTTAAGAAAAACTGATTGAAACATTCATTGAAGATCCATTTTTCACAAAGTCTGAAGAAAATGATGAGACTCTACCCATAAGCTTTGGAGGAAATGACTACAATGAAAATGATTAAGAAATTATACTATTTGGGACTAGTCTGATGAACAACTCTGCCAAATCAAGCAAAGGCAAGCAGATATTGGAATAGGAAATAGACGAAACTGAAAACTTATCAGTCAAACATCATGAGGCAAGTACTTCCACTTTTAACACTCACACTGCCATTAACAATCATAGAAATGAAGATTTCAATGAAACCTTGGACATACTCATAAAAGAATTAGAGGTAATCCAAAAGAATTATGAGAATGTCAAAAAGGAAAAAGATCTATTGAAAACTGAAGTTCTAAGATTGAATGCTGAAATCAAGCTTATCAAGGGTAATAATTGAACTAAAGAAATTTGCTCAACTGATGAACTAACAGAGGTAATAAACATCACAGAATCATCAGTTGATCCAATTCCTAACGTTCAGTTCAAAACTGGAAAACCATTTGGATACAGAACTGGTTTAGTGTTTGATAGTCAGCAAAATTCTAAGATCAGACCTAGTACAGTTGTACCTAAGTTTGTGGCCGCACAAAAGTCAAAAACTCAGAAAACTGACAATATTATTAGAACTGATAATTACTCAGCACAACCTCGAACTAAAACTGACAAAACTATAAAATCAGTTAGTGGCAAAAAGCAAACTGAAAGATTTTATAGAAAGTATCAGAGGACTGAAAAAGGCAAAACTGATCAGAAATCAGTCAAAAGAACATTCAAGTCACACCCATCTAAGAATGAAAATCATTCATGGAATAATAGATTCAGGGGGAAAGAAAGACTATTTCCTACTGATGAAGACTGGAATGCACCCGTAATCTTTAAAAGATCATATCAGTTTCACAAAACGAATGAACAAAAGACTGTTAGATCAAAACAACAAAGTTCTGTGAAAACTGACTATACTCAGCTGAAAAATCGAGAGAGGTATAAGCATAAAATTAATAAGACTTACAAGAACATAAAAACTAATCAAAAAGGACCCAAACAGGTATGGGTACCAAAAATATCTCATTCTGTTTTGCAGGAATAGATCAACAGCTGAAAACTGAGAAGTTGCAATTCTTAAAACTGAGTTTTACTCACTACTGAGTTTTTGAATTTACTACACGTTCGGGATAAGGACAAAACTGGATATGGATACCCGGAGATACACTGCATCTATCGTATTTACTCATACAAGCTACATATGACAGAACATATGTGACCTACATTAATCTCAACTGTCCATCATTTTCACTCATCACCCTTTTCGCAATCTCAACGATTCTTTGATAAGACGTTTTGAATCCCACTCAGATCTATCAACCACTTTTTCTACCACGTATAAATACCATCGTATTTTTCCCATTAATTCTTCAAACTTAGTTTTTATTCTAATCATCCTTTGAAGTTATTTCTCTCAAAAATCTCAAATCCAACTCAATCTTTAGAAATAATGGCCTTCATCCGAGTTGAACCTGGAATGATCATTTCACTTGATCAATTTATTGATAAATATACTGATCAGACCCTAGCCAAGGAAATCGCAACAAAAATTCAAGACATCAGGGTTTGGAGCAAGTGTTCAACATTAATCTGCAAAGCGTGTGTCTGGATAGCATTAGAGATTTCTATGAATTTGGAAAGACATCCATTGAGGGAGAAGATGTTCACACCCTCACTACCACTATTAATGGAAAGGAAATTCAAGTCACTGAGGATCTAATTGAAGACTTTTTGGCTTCGACAAATCTGGAGGCTCAGCAGCTGTCAAATTAAGCAAAGAACAGAAAGAAAAATTTTGGAAAATAATCGCTGTAAATCCAGATTCCCCAGTATTGCAGACTCGAAGCACAAGTCTACTCAAACCTGAATTTAATTTTCTTACCAAAATGTTCGCAAATTGCGTGATTGGAAACACAGGAAACTTTAGCATTTTGTCTGGCACCAAACTAGATCTATTGTACGTTATTTGGTTGAAAGAAGATTTCAACTGGCAAAGGTACATTCTGGATCAACTAATGGAACAATCTTTCGATGTACCCAAGAAGAAGACAGATGTTAAGAAAGGCTGATTTTATCACATGAAGACTCTTGCCATTTTAGTTCAAAGGATTCTTGACCACTTTAAAATTGCAAAGAAGAACGAAACTGCAATTGTAGACGGGAAAATTGCAATCATAAAGGAAAAATATGGAAAGAAGAAAGCGGAGGATTCTGAAATCGATCCTAAGAAGAAGAGCAGAAGATCAAAGAAACCTCGAACTGGCACAGAGGCTCTTGAACAAGTTGATGAACTGATAAAAAGAAAGAGGAACCTGGAAGCTTCAATACAAGAAAAGTTTACTGAAACTGCAAAGAAGGTTTTGGAGCCTTCTCCAACAAAATCCGCTACTTCAGTTGCTGAAAGCTCAGCAAAGAAACTGAGAACTGAAGAAACTCCCACCGATCCAATCCAAATTGAGAAAATCATTTCTGAAAAAGAAACCTCAGTTAGAGAAGAAATTGTTCCATCACTGCCAGAAACTGAAAAGACCCTGAGAGATGAGTTTGATGATGAAGGAAGTTGACACTCAGGTGGAATAGACCCTGAGAGATGAGTTTGATGATGAAGAAACTGACAGTGAGGAAAGGCTGATTGACTTAGAGACAATGGCCATGCTCAAGCTACTCTCCAAGTCTAGATCCACACCGCAAAAATCAGCATCTAGAATTGAGTATGAAGAAACATTCAAGAATGTTGAAGCATCTCAACCTGATGAAAAATATCTTACTGAAATTGAATCAAGACCTATACAAGTCATTACCCTAGATGATCTTGTTAGTGAAACATGAATAGTTCCAGAAGACAAGAAAGTAGAAGGATCAGTTGGTGAAGAAGATGTGGAACCAGCAAAAGATCAGGCTGATGAACCAACACCTGAAGAAGAACCAGTTGTTGAACTAGAACTTGAGTCGACAAACGAACAAGTTACTGAACGTATAGAAGAACTTGTTGCTGCTGAAGAGAATTTGGAAACTGAGCCTACCATATCAGTTCCTGAAATTGAAATCGAAACTACTTAATCCCCGATTGTTCTTTGAAGGGATACCAAAGAAAGCGATCTTGAGAAAACCCAAGAAATTGAAAGAATTGAGGCTCCTGTGGAATCTAATCTAGAAATTCCAAGAGAAATTGAAGTAATCACAACCCTACCTGAATCATCTGTTAACGTCGGAGAATTGATAGTAGCTGATTGCAAGAGACTGCACGTTTATCGAAATTGGTAACTTAGCTCCATATCAAATCAAAGAAGTCGGTTAACAGAAATGGAAATCACAGAGATGGGTGTTTGATCTCTACAACATCACTCATTTGTACAAACTGATCAACACTGATGAATTTTTTAGCAATGGATATGCGTTGATTAGAGACGGTCATTGGAATAAAACTGCAGCTGGAGGAAGTTCTAAGAAAGATGACAATGATGACGATGATGATAATTCAGAGGGAGATCACAAGTTGCAAGGAGGAGTTTTCGATCATACTCAGGAAAAGGAAATTGGAAATGATAAAGATATGGCTGATGATGAAGATAACTCGAGGAAAGTAGTGATGATTCGAGACTCAAAACTTCAGTCTCAATCTGAAGTGAAGACAAGGAAGGTTGTCGATCCCAACCGCTATCACCCCAACCGAACAAACTGTGCGTGAGATAGCAAAAGCTGAAGCTGTTAAAGTCTGTGAATATTCTGATGATGATTTCAATGTGGAAATATCACCAATCATGGAAATTGACCAGTCAAGTCTAGAAGAAATAAGGAGACAGTCTGAGGAGAGGAGAAAATCTGTGGAATACAAAGAAAAACTCAAGGAGATTGTTTCTACTCCTCTTAAAGAAACAAAAGTTGCTGAAACTGGAGCATATAAGACTGAAGTGCAAAAAGCTGAAACTGGAAAAGACATTCCTACACAGGTTGACATTATCAAGTTTTATCACAATGAACTAATCCGCATTTAGAAAGATGATATCAGTTTATTTGGAAAAGTGTTAAAGTCCTTGGATGAATGCAAGGCTGAAAGGACTAACAAGGAGAAAAGATTGGATAATGTCATAAGCGACTGTCAGAATACTTTGATTGAAATTTGCAAAACAACTATTGAGAATGATTCAAGAAAAGCTGAAACTACAGAGAGATGGGAAGGCTTTCTCAATAACTTGGTTGACAGAATGAATTAATGGATAATGGAATGAAGGACTCAGTTGTAGCTCAAACCATATTGGCATCAAACCAGCAACATCTCAACTCCTACATCAAGAGTTTGATTGATAAGAATGATGTAAATAAGGGGGAAAGTTTGGATATGTTAAAAGTTAATGCATTAGATATGCCAAAAGTTCTGGAGAACATTGATGCTAAACTGGTCGAAATGAATAAATCTAGAGGAGACTTTACGGATGATGACATGGAGCTAATTGCAAAATTTGCAAAACCAACTGAGAAAAGACTTGGTCTAGATTCTCGTCTTTACAATATATTCAAAGACATACCCTTGAAAGAAGGAGAATCAAGAGAACAAGCCTTATCAACTTTTCTGAATATGAAAAAGGTTATCATGCATTTCTGGCATAAATTGGGCAAATGGGAGAGGAATGGCACCTTAGAGAAAGTCTCAGAAAAAGTTGAGAAAGAAGAACCTGAGTTTGTGTTAGAGCTACTGAGAACTGGCACGAGCAAAAAACTGAGACAAATTGTGTTTGTATTTGCTGTACTTTTCAAGAGCAAAATTTTCAGTAAACACAATATGTCCAACTCATGGAACATTTATGAAAATATTCATGGAATTGTAAGCACGGCAACAAATGAATCCATGAAGAAGTTTGCTGAAGATTATGACAACCAAACTCAGTTAGCTGTCAAGTGAAAGGAAGAGAAGATGACACTTAGTTTCTTTTCGTGTATCGTATTTTAATATCCTGTATTGTAACTCAGTCCCTTTAATAATATATCAGTTTATCAGTTCGTCTTTTTTTTTTGTTTTTTTGTCTCTATATTTTTGCAATGCTTTTAAGGAGGGTATTGACATCATCAAAAAGGGGAAATTGTTGGAAATAAAATTTATGTTTTGATGATGATTCATCACTTATTCAGTTATTGTCTTTAGACCCCATTGATGAAGTGTCATAACTAGCTGTTATAGTGCAAAGCAAAAAGATGTATAGGATTCAATGTATAAGATTTAATAGAGTCTGATATTTGTATAAATTAATCAGACAAGCCCTGTAATAGTTCTAGGACTAGAACAAAGAAATTGGATATCTAACTTAAGGAAACTGAGATCATCAAGAGATACTGGAAAACTGACATAAGAGCACATCAACAGAAACTGAAGAAGGTAAGTTCACAGAGGGACACAAACTCGGTTGGCTTATCTAAAAACTGAAGGCTGAGGGATCAGACTCAGTTATTGAAGACTGAAGAACTGAGGGTTCAAACTCAGTTTATGAAGACTAAAGTCAAGACTGTGAAGTTAGACTTTAGGCAAGATTGTGAAGACCTGAACTGACTTTATGGATCTTGTATAAATGCCTAAGAATCATAAGTAAATGATATCTTAGATGATTATGTGAGAATGATGTACTCTGATTTAGTCAATTAAGATCAGATAAAGAATGGAGTACTGAGATTTTGAAGAAGAGAAAAACTCAGTTAATGCTCTTAAAAACCGGAAACTGACTACGCCATGTTTGAATTAGTTTTTAACTAAAGCTAAGAACAATTGAAGATAATTCTAACCGTTATAAGATAAGCAATCCAATGTCAGGTAGGACACGGACACACTAAATAAAAGCAGGACCACTAACAGCTATAGGGATTAAAATTCAAATGATGTAACCATTAGAGAAATCCCTATAAATAGATCACTTCTACCACAAGAAGAGATGCTGAATTCTAAGATTTAATCGAATCAAGAAAGTTCATACTAAGGGGGAAAGCAAATCAAAATAATTCCTGCTAAGCTCTTAATTTCAAGATCAAGAAATTTCTTCAAGTGTTCATAAGCATTCAAAGAAACATTAAGATCAATCTTTTGAAGAAAATAGAGTTGTGCATAACTTACATATCTAGAAGAGGAAACCCAAATCACAAGTTGAATCATAGTTATTGATTCATGTCTCAACTTTGATTTTATCAAAGGTTTTACACTGTGAAACACCAAGAAGGAGTGAAGGATAGTTGAGTTGTAGTCAGGAAGACTGTGTTTGTGATGAGCTGGTGAAGAGAAAATTCAACCCTCTAAGGACCAGTATAGGAAGCTTAGTTCGAACAGCAATTCTACCTGTTGAAGACTGAAGCTAGAAGATTATGAAGGTAGGGATTAGTGAAGGACAATCAAGTGTCTAGAATTTACTTTGTGTCTTGTAACTATAGACCTCAAGAACATAGTGGATTTGACCTCCGCATCACAGGATAAGAGAGGACAGACAGGATTACATCATCTCCCATCCCCATGAACTAGGATTTTAGGTTTAAGAACGAAGCTTTTTCGAGGTTGGATTATTTTATGAAATACTTTGACGGTTATTTCCCCCTCTTTTCTCTTTCTCTTTATTTATTTATTTTTATTTTCAAAGTTTGAATTTTATGATTGAATCTTGGAATTTTGGCATGGAACGTGATTAGAAATCAATTTCTAGGATTAGGAGAAACCGGGATTTTGAATATATGATGTAAGAATCCAATCTTTCCCTTGTTTTATGAATAAAGGGATAATTACAACATAAATTAAGTTTCCATAAATAAATTTATGAAGATAATCTCAAAAAATCAATTTTCCTTCATTCTTGGACTCTTTAAGCGTGTATCCTCCTTTTACCAAGCAATTCACGTTGATTTTTGAAAATAAATACTTGGAAAGCTCTCCACCAATTAGAAATTTTTTTGGCTCTGTAGAAAATCTGAATAGTTTTCGCATTTTTTCACACCCTATTCCATTCTTTCACACCTAGGTGTGATTCTTCATGCCATCATGATTTTGACTCCTTTTTTAGCTTATTTTCATTCCCTTTTATGCTCGGATTCATCATATCTGCAAAATATCAAAGCCACAGTAGTAATCTTGTCCAAAAGAGGCAATTTATCATACAAAAATAACAAAATAGGCATTTAAACAGGCCAAAACGATCCAAGAATAACCATCTATGGTGGACTTATCAAACTCCCCCAAGCTTAAACCTTTCTTGTCCCCAAACAAGTCAAATTATCAACTCAAGATGAAGCACTTAGAACACACATAGAACAGTCTCAAATAAGATGCAAAGTACGCGGGCCTCGACAGATTCTACTTCAATAAGTCAAATTCATAATATAAATATGGTCAACCCCTTTCAAAATACAACACTTAAACATGAACAAAGACATCAATTAAGGGCGAGATCAACCAAACAAGTAGACCCTCACGGGATAAAATTGCTCAACACTCATATTAGTGAGGTGGTTAATCACTCAAGCTCATTCCAATGAAATTGCCCTACTAAATTCTTGTATATTATCTCATATCAATCGCCAAGTAACATGCATCACATAAATCATAAGGGCTTAAAAATGTAGTTGCATAGAATAGCCCGGAAAATGTATGAAAATGAATGAAATGGTGGTAAAAAGGATAAGTGTATGATATATATCACGGTAGGGGTGGTTCAAGGCCATTAAAACTAGTGAAATATGTGACTACTAATTCTTCAACTCGTTATCTAATGGGGGTCTACCTAACCACTATGCAATACTCAATCAACATGCTACTAACACGACTTCATACTTTTGGGAGGATATAGATGTAACTCCTTTTTTTATTACACAACAAAAACTAAAACAAACATGGGAGGCTATTTTGGAATTGCACTCCTTTATTGACTTATTTTTCCCTTTGAATTTTTTTGAAATAATATACAGGACACAAAACGGACTCCCCCGAGCTTAATTTCTTTGCAATCGATTTTTCAGAATTTAATAGTCAACATCCCACTAATCTTAAGACCGGGAAAAATAGAAATTTGGGCTATTCAATTTTTTTTATGTGGGGTGAGGGCATAATATATGGCTAGTAAGGGTGTTAAGTGTGGGTAAAGGAAGAACGAGTGCCTTAATCATTTCAGTGTAGATGCAAGTACCATGGTAATATCAATAAGATGCAACACAAGTTCTAAAGGAACAAAATCACGTAAGAGAAAAATAAACACTCATTTTGGGTGAGACTGAAGTAGTCAGTCATTATGGCCGGAGCATCTCAGCAAGACAGTTTTTCTACTAACTCTGTCTCAATCATCCTCAACAAAAATCAATGCACATTTACGTGTGGTTTATCAAGTAGAATCAAACATATAATATCATGCATCTTCCATATCAAAGTAGTTCTACCACTTTTCATGCATTTTAAATCATACTCGAGATGACTAAGTGTAATCCAAGCAAGATATGGACTCAAAACGACTCGACCCGTAGACTCTAAAACTTTACCTAAATGACCTTTATTGACCCATTTTGTTGACACTAAGACAAAAAACTCAAATAGCAACCAAGTGACCCTACACAAGTGACCCGCCCCCACACGTAAAGATTACATTGTCCCCAATGTAAATAAAGGAAAAGCAAGTGAGGGTAGGAATGAAACTCACCGAATCATGATGCTGGAAGGTCAGAAGGATCGAGGAAGAAGCACGAGCAAAGAGGGTTGCGAACACGTCCTTCAGCTCTCGAAGAATATGTATGTTCATAGAGCAAAGTGTTTGTAGTCGACGGATTGGTTACCGGATGCAAAAATGAGCAGTGGAGGAAAGCTGACCGGATTCCGGCATATGAGAGGCATGGGTGATGGAATTTTGGGGTATAATGGTGTTCAAGTGAAGAAGTAGTGGTTTTTCCGGTGAGTGGTGTCCGGATAGGCGAGGTGGTCATTTTTCGGTGACCGAAATGGTGGTTTACCGCAGGTGATTGGGGGTAGTGGTAGGAGATGGTGGCCAATGGGTATGGAAATGAAGGTTTTGGATCTCATGGTGGAAGAGAGAAGAAAAATGATTGGAGTGGTGGTGGTCGGAGGTGCTGGCAGGCCGGCTGGCTAGCGATGGACGCACGGAAAGAGAGGGGTGGCCGGCGGGGGGTTTTGGTTGACAGGGGGGACGAGTGTTTGGGGTTTGGTGATTTATTTGAAATATATGTGATGGAGATGAAATAAATAAAGGGGAAAAAAAGGTAACATCAGTTTTTTTTTCTTCTTTCTTTTGGTGATATAGTGGAATTCACAGATGTGATTAAATCACACCTGCATGTGAACCTTACGTCAAAAAGGTGGGTTTTTTTTTTTTTTTTTTCAAAGTTGCTGCAATTCTTTTCCTTCCCCCGTTTCTCTTTACAAAACCGTCTCAAATTGCACCACCAAATTTTGTCTTTCTCCATGCTAAAGGTTCCACTCCATGACTTCAATATCCAAAAGTTCCTATCGTGCAAAACCGACACCAAAAACCAAGACGACTCAAGACCAAACAAACCAAGACTAATGGACAGAGAAGAAAAACTCTTCCATAATTTATTCATTTAACAAGAAAAAAATAAAAGAAAAACACATTCTAAATTTATAGTTTTCAGTTGGAGTATCTTTAAACATCATTCTCAAGAAGGACTAAACCAAAGAAGGGCATCCTCTGTATTTTTCTCCACATAGCAAGGATATTAACAAGGATTTTCAGATATAGCATTGGGATCCTATAATCACGTCTTCTCAAAAAGTGATTAATCAATTTCACTCTGAAGAATGAAGTGCCACTAAACAATTTATTAATCTCTTTATCAATGCTTATGATAAATCTAAGAGAATTATGGACTATTATAGATGCAACATATATATACTCTACATGCTCAACATTCATAAATTCAACATTGTTATTCAAGGAAGGATAACTAACACTATCATATGAATTAGAGTCAAGCACTTCATCCTTTTCTTGCCCGATCAATGTTGGATCCGGAATTATTACACCATTATTTTGTGAAGATGGTTCGAATTTCCGTGTGGCTCCACTCTTGTTAATACGAAGACCCAAACACTCTGCAATCTTTGAGAAAGAATCGCTGAATATATTCATATCAAGACATTGTGGGATTTCATAAGGATCATAGTCTATTTCATCCCCACAACTTTCAAGCACGGCATTCTGATCCTGAATCTCCATCTTATGCTTTTCTTTTTCAATCTCTTCAGTAACATGGCGATTCCATGAAATCAATTCTCCAATTGTTAGCTCTCTCTTATTAGTAGAAGCAATGGGATGTGAATCATTCGATCTTTCTTTAAACTCTTCCCATTCTTGAATGGGACTCTGCGTTATGACCTCAAGTCTAGACTCAAGTTCTGATTGATGGAATGGTTCTTGTCACCAATTGCTTTGATATTGACCCTACGGAGAATAAGGATAGTTACTCATCCCGTCATTGTATGTTGGTGTATTGAAATTGTGGCTATATTGGAATTGATTCTCATAACTCGCCCATAGTTGTCATAAGTATTCAATTGGTGTGATAAATAACCTCCATTGCATTGAGCCTCACTTTGTTTTCTGCCACAATACAAACATCTCACTTGAGGCTAATTAAAACTATATCCATACGTCCTCTCATCAGTCAATGGCACATAAGCATCAAATCCATAGAAAAATGAATCCATCAAGATTGGCACTTCAACTTCCTGCATAAGAAAAAGGAAAATCAAAAGCTAAAAGGACTCACCGTAGCAAGGTGTAGCTTGCTATGGTGAGAAAAAAAGTCTAGTCTAACAAAATCAAGAACAGGTTCGATGTTGACATCGAACCCTCCGGCAACGGCACCGGAAAACTTGTTGTGTGATTTTCAACGTAATCACTAAATCCTACCGCAAGTGCACGGCTTATCGAGTAGTACTTAGGATGTTGATCCCACAGGACTTGTAGTCAATCACCAAACAATTCTAGATTTATATTAGCTAGACAAATCAATTTCTTGAAGATTTTTATCTAAAAATCCTAAAATTAAAGAAAATAAAGAAAGTAGAACTACGAGCCAAGAACTTCAAGATTTAGGTAATAATTCAATTCGAAAGCATTTCCAGGATTTCGGAGTCACCACGAAATTACTATATGACTTACTAATAATATATCCCACAATATAAAAAATTTACACTTATAAAGGCAATTATCAAATGTTATTGACGATCCAAAAATCGTCTCCTTCTAATTTTAGGGTTCTTACTCTTAGTGATAACCTGGGGAAACTCCCAGAATATGAAGATTACAACGAGAGGGATTATTTGGGGGAGATTTAGACTGCACTTGAGATGTTGTTTCTTAAGTTGCCTACGTATCCAATATATGAATTGGAATCTGATGCTGCCAAAAAATGGACTCATCCACGTGGCGCCTCTTTGGCGGCTCAACACTTGACTTGGGGAGGTAAACTACTTTTGACTTCCTAGGAAAGAGCCCAGGGGGCTCTCCTGTTCGCTTTGCCACCGCTGATCCCTCTGTGTCCGACAACCGTGGGGTCGGATCATTCGATCTCTACCAGACCGGAAAGAAGTCGGCTACTTCACTTCTAGTAGTCGGCGATGCAATCCCCGCCGATCTCCTGGATCGGACTAAGACCTCAGGCTTGAGCGGTTCCGTAGCGACGGGAGTTCAGCCTTCGGTTGGCCGACTCCGCCGTCTCGGTATATCCCTGGCCTAAATCGTCTTTAATCTTATACCCCGTTCGACTAATAACCAGAAAACTATTATAAAATCCTGAATAATAAAGGCTATAATCTTTATTATTTATTGCGAATGTTCAAATACGTACCATATTTATCTCCTGAGATCAAGGGGATTTATTAATCATAATCTTTTCCTTAGGGAACACGTCAATTAGTGTCAATCACAGACACGCCATCTAAAACCCTAGTGCCTAAGCCCCTCTATATAAACCATCCCTAAGGAACTATGGAGACTTGATTCCAATTCATTTATTGGATACGTAGGCAGCTTGAGAAACAACATCTCAAGTGCAGTCTAAATCACCCCCAAATAATCCCTCTCGTTGTAATCTTCATATTCTGGGAGTTTCCCCAGGTTATCACTAAGAGTAAGAACCCTAAAATTAAAAGGAGACGATTTTTGGATCGTCAATTGGCGCTAGATGGAGGGCCACTCTGCAAGTGAACAACTCGTTTGTGGAACCTGCCTGAAGATGAAGAACGTGAATACTATCCCCAGAGAACACGGCGACTACATCCAAACACCCTGGAAAAAATGAAAATTTGTCAAGGAAGTGGTATACGATGCCACTGATCCCATTCCAATGGAAACTAACAGCAATGGTCTTGTGATCGAAGCCTTAGTGGAACAAAACTTGGTAAAGCGCATTTGTGTTGACACCGGAAGTGCGGTAATTATTATGTACCACTCTACTTTACTTCTAATGCACTTGAATAGCATCGAATTAACTCCAACAAGTACCCCCTTGTTCGGCCTTGCCGATTCACCTGTGTATCCCGAGGGCACCATTGTCCTTTCAACCACCTTCGGCAGACCTCCCTTGTGCCGAACCCTTCCTATCGAGAATGTGATAGTTAAGGCTTCGTCTCCCTATAATATAGTATTAGGACGCCTTCCGCGGATTGCCTTGCAAGCCATCGTATCACTCATGCATAATAGTCTAAGGTTCGTAGCCCATGATAACCCCGTGGAGATCGTGGGAGACATGGGTCAGATAAGCAGCTGCGTCACTTCTGAAGCACACGAGAACGGAAGAACGGCACCGATCTCCATCGAAGAACTACTGCCCGAACGCGAGGAAACCTGGTCTTCAGATGCAAGGCAGAAGCAGTCTTTCTGTGGGAAGGACAAGATGATCGAACCATAGAGGTGGGGATCTGGATCCCCAGCACGCACAAGGAATAGCTAGTAGCCTTGCTAAAAGAGTTCAAGGAGGTGTTCGCCTGGACAACAGAGGAGATGCCAGGGTTATCCCCAAGTTTAGCCATGCACCGACTAAACGCAGACCCATCTCGGAAGCCTATTCGACAAAAAAAGAGACACTTTGCCCAAGAGCGGATCGACGCCGTGCAAGATGAGGTGTCTAAGCTACTTCAAGCCAACATCATTCGAGAAGTGAGCTACCCCGAGTGGCTAGCAAACCCAGTCCTGGTAAAGAAACCGGACGACATCTGGAGGATGTGTGTGGATTTCACCGACCTCAACCAAGCTTGCCCAAATGATTGTTACCCTCTACCCTGCATAGATCGAATGGTGGATTCGACCATAGGTTTCGGGGTATTCGGTTTTTGGATGCTTACAGAGGGTACCATCAGATTATTATGGATCCCCGTGATGCTTAAAAGACCTCATTCATCACTGAGTTCGGCACTTATTGATAAGAGGATTTTCTAGGTCCGGTCGATCAAGTAAAAACTCGAAACCTTAGCAAAATCTACTTTCTAACCGGCAGTGGACCGGGTCGATTGTAGGATAGTGCTTGAGGAGCCCGAGGTCGAACCCACAGAGATTGGTTTTTGAGTACCACAGTTGACTTAGCACTCAGTTCAGGTCAAACAGATAGATATGAAGTTGTACTATTGCATAAAAGAAAGATTACACTACTCGAAATTCTAAACAATTAAGAGAAGTATGGCCAAACTACGATCCAACGGATTACTTTACCCTTAAACAGATTACCCCGGGAGTGTGCCTTAACTTATTTCACCGTCTAACGATAACTCATAGGACAAACCCCGTATTGGAACTGGACTTGATGACTAGGGCGTCAATCTAGTACACGGGTAGGTGTCAGGCTACCTTTCAAGCCCAAAACTTCTACGGTCCCGAAACCCCGTTCCCACACGTCGCCGCAACATACATTTATAAGCTACGTGTGTGCAACAATGAACAAGGTTGTCAATCTCATTCAAAGCTATTAAAACAATCAAAATAAGTTTCGTGATGCGGATTATCAATTAGAACGTTTATTTACGTACTACACTACCTCCCGGTTCATCAATCTAACGGCGTTTCACCCGCCTTCACATAGTTCAACCATACGAGGAATCTAGCTACTCATAATCGAGTCTAAACAATACAAACGGAAGAAAAACATCACAACAATGGTAAAACAACAAGAAAACATACCCATTTCGATTACTTGAAGAACTACCATTTTGAGGGTAAATTCGGTTAATCGAAAAGGGTGATTTGGGAAATCGAGAAAGAAATGCAGTGAACATAATCCAAATCGTACCACGTCTTCTTTACCAAACAAACCCACCGAACTCCTTTTGATCATTTTCAACACTTTGGGAACTATAGGACACTAAAATACCCGAACTCATTGCCAAACTCGACTATGTTTCAAGTGTCGTGAGGTGAGCTCGAATACTTAGTACCTATCTGACTATCCCAACCCTAACTTCATCATTGCTTTAAGCTCATTGCCTTTTCAACCCTTTATTTCTATATACAACACAATTAT
This sequence comes from Gentiana macrophylla, assembly GCA_026214975.1. NCBI lineage: Eukaryota > Viridiplantae > Streptophyta > Magnoliopsida > Gentianales > Gentianaceae > Gentiana > Gentiana macrophylla. The sequence continues at coordinate 66,595,953 of CM047810.1, forward strand.
TTGATTTGAAATTTTTTTTTGAAATGAAACCCGAGCATCCAAAATTTCCACCAGAGCTCCTCCTCTCCTTATAGCTCTAAAACTGAGGAAACAACAACCCGACTCAAAAACAACATCTCCCCCCACCCCACACTTGCCTTGGCAAGTGTGGTTTAACAAGAGACTAAGTCCACTCGTAGGGTCAAATGAAGGGAATGTGACCAAAATAAGGCTCAATGGTAGGTTTTTGACTAAGTAACGAAACGGCTATAAAGCGAATGGTGGTCGGACCATTCTATCAAGGCTGAGAGGGGCTACGAAGGTCAAACATTCGGCTCAGGCTTATTTGGCTAAAGTAGGGTCAAAAAGAACGCCAAAACTGTCATCCCGTGTTCCTACCAAGGCCAATCCTTCTATTTAGCCTCGAAACTAGAAGTGCAGTGTGTGTAAAGTAATCGTGATAAGCATAACCGTCGTCAAACGCGTACTAAAAAGTGTTCCGTATCATGACAATATAGACTCACTGTGAGACATTCACAAAACTAAAGACCTTTCACCACTCAATTGTGAACAACATGCATATAACGTGGTGTTAAAATCTTGGAAAATTTTGAAAAACGGCCTAAAAATCGACTCGGAAACGAGTAAAAACCAAGTTTATCACATCACGGCATAATACTTTTAAGAACAAGCGAATAAGCTAAGTCGTCCCCCCCACTTAAGTGAAGCACCGTCCTCGGTGTGTGAACGAGAAGGAAAAAGAAAGACTTAGCTTATGAGCCCGGCAAAACGGCGCGATCAAGTCCCGTAACGGTCGTGAAAGTAGTCCATCCCGAATCCCTAGTCATTGAAAAACATCCAAGAAATACATGCACGGGACATGGTCCGCGTGCCAAAGCATATAATATGGGGAATTCCGGGGATAATAAAAAGAACGACCTCGTCACGTCAGAAAACTTGAACAAGTGGCATAGAGATAGTCAAAATACGAATCAACCATACAATAAACAACCAATCACGTCCAAACGTGCCCAACACAAAATCCACAAATCCAAGACAAGTCACATGAGGCATGAAAAGATGAAAAGTGGGTGCCTTATGTCTTACAATCGGTAGATCGAGAAAAAGTAGCAAAAACACCACCTCTAAACAAGCAAAACACAGCAAATGGTGGGTTGCCTCCCACCGAGCGCCTTTGTTTTACGTCGTTGGCTCGACCAAGTGACACCAAAACGGACTCAAACCATAAAAGACTCAAAACAACAATTCAAATATTTCATTTCAAACAAGTATCATCAAAACCATCAACCAAAATCCGAACTCCAAAAGATCAACAACTCAAGAAGAATACAAATAGCAAGCATCATGAAAACCGAGTTCGTTAGAAACTTACCTCTCATAGCCCTCGATGCAACCTCCTCCCAACTCGGGAATCCTCTTACACAAAACCTCTCATCATCTTCTTATTGGAATCACCCCACCACCGTGGTCTTTCCTCTCTATCACCTCTACGTGTGTCTTCCACCGGGACCCTTCGAACTTAACCTCGTAGAACTCATCCGCACGAGAATGGAAGGGAGTAATAATCCGGGACCGGTATATCAAAGATGACCAATCTATCCGGGGTGTCAACATAATGGGCTCATCCACATGACCTCGAACCACTAGCGAGCTAGGCGGCCAGAATGAGCTGTCCCATCTTCTTCTCCGTTTCTAATCCCACCGGATCGACGACCTCAAATAAATCTATCGCACCTCTCTTCAAGGTGTCATGATGGTCATCGTCGGGATGTGGTATGATAGACAACAGTTCCACCTCCCTTACTTTACAATCATGGGTATCCTCCATGTCCCAGAGCATGGCAATACCAAAAGCTTCCGGCTCACCCAAAACTGAGGTAGGTTCCACTACAAGTGGCTTGGCATACTCATAAAAATTCTCCACCGGCTCAAATGGTACATCATCAACTAATGGAGTGATGGGCGATCCCATATCAATCTCTTGCATCTCAATCTCTGGCTCAGAAATCTCCTCATAGAAAGCCGATTCATCAACCTCACTCTCCACCTGAACCTCTTCACTGATGACTTTCTCTGGCCCTATTTCCATCGCGAGTTCTCTCTTAACAGCAGCTAACTCCCTTTTCCTAGCTTCCAACTCAGTTTGCATCACGGACTCTACCAAAACATCATCATTTTTCAGCTCACTATTCGGGAGTTCACTCGGGAGGACTTGGAAACTCATATAATCAAATACTACAATGGGGGTGGCGGTGATAAAGCCAACTCAATCACTGAATCCTCCGGGACGAGCACCTCATTATAGCAACTTGACTCGTCAATATCACTGTCTACCCGGACCGTTTGTGTGCAAGACTTTTCATTTTGATCCGGCATCCGGGCCGTCATGAGAGACACGATATCCTGAGACATCCAACATAGCATGTATCTCATATGCCAATCTTCATTGGCTAGGCAGGTCCTATCTCCCCGCTGGAAAACTTGTCTTGCATCTCCCCAGCCCGTTTCAAAACATCCTCGTCCTCTTTATATAACACGAGCATCCGGTTCAACCAATCGATCAATTGATGTGCCGACACTTCCTCATCCATAGCCATAGAAACCCTTTCCATCAGCTCCTGAATAATACCTACTTCTCGTTCCTCTTCGGCATAGGCAAGGTCAATCTGCTGTAAGTGCTGATTTTGAGAGCTCCAATTCCAATGATTGTTCGAGTCAAAATTCTGATTATTCCCTTGTCCTTGATTTGGGCTCCAATTGTAGTCATGCTGGCTTAGATTGCCTCCCAGGCTTCCCGGTTGATTCTGGTTCCAATTTCCCCAAAATTACATCTATTATAGTTCCCTCATCATATCGATAATCATCGTCCATTCCACATCCCATGGGCGCACCCTGCTCTTGGTCATAAGGTTGGTATCTGATTTTGACCAAGCTCAGTGCCCAAGGTTGGTAGGTGGATTTTTCTTCATAAAAGTTGTATTGTTGAGAGTATCCACCCATTTATGCTCAATCGCAAAATCACGAAAAAACAACACGAAAACAATCACGGTGCCTCGTCACCACCACCTCATCAATAGGTGGTGTGGCACTTCACCAAAGTCAAAACAAAGCAACAAGAAAACAATAAAAGCGACCTAAGCCCAAGCTTTGGTCAACTTTTTGATATCAAAGCATTGCCAATCCCGGCAACGGCGCCAACTTGATAAGCGGATTTTCTAGGTCCGGTCGATCAAGTAAAAACTTCGAAACCTTAGCAAAATCTACTTTCTAACGGCGGTGGACCGGGTCGATTGTAGGATAGTGCTTGAGAGTCCGAGTCGAACCCACAGAGATTGTTTTTGAGTACCACAGTTGACTTAGCACTCGATTCGAGTCAAATAGATAGATATGAAGTTATACTATTGCATAAAAGAAAGATTACACTACTCGAAATTCTAAACAATTAAGATAAGTATGGCCGAACTACGATCCAACGGATTACTTTACCCTTAAACAGATTACCCCGGGAGTGTGCCTTACCTTATTTCACCGTCTAACGATAACTCATAGGACAAACCCCGTATTGGAACTGGACTTGATGACTAGGGCGTCAATCTAGTACACGGGTAGGTGTCAGGCTACCTTTCAAGCCCAAAACTTCTACGGTCCCGAAACCCCGTTCCCACACGTCACCGCAACATACATTTATAAGCTACGTGTGTGCAACAATGAACAAGGTTGTCAATCTCATTCAAAGCTATTAAAACAATCAAAACAAGTTTCGTAATGCGGATTATCAATTAGAACGTTTATTTACGTACTACACTACCTCCCGGTTCATCAATCTAACGGCGTTTCACCTGCCTTCACATAGTTCAACCATACAAGGAATTTAGCTACTCATAATCGAGTCTAAACAATACAAACAGAAGAAAAACATCACAACAATGGTAAAACAACAAGAAAACATACCTATTTCGATTACTTGAAGAACTACCAAATTCGAGCTCCAAAAGAACAAATCTTGTCACTTGAAATGTTACAGATCGAAGCTAAAAGTTAGTAGATCAAAGAGAAGATCGAACGAGGATTCTAATGATATATAACACTAATTCTAACTCTAAGAAACGAAGAAAATCGCCCCAAATCGCCTAACCTATCTAATATTATCTCCCCTTATTTTCTCTGCTTGCGGCTGTGAGAAATGAGGCGACTTTATATAGAAAGTCTTACGTCCGTCACGGATATCCTCCATGTCCGGCGGGATCGTTCTTGATTTTCCAGTGTCCGGACGGATGCATAGATGTCCGTCCGGATGAAATGCTCTTGTCCGTCCGGATCTTTGGATCATCCGTTCGGACGAATTCTTCATCAAAGTTTTCCCAATTTCGGAGAGTTAGCCATCCAGATGAGAGGTTTTTGTCCGTCCGGACAGCCACTCGAACGCGACGTCCAAGGTGTCCAGGCGGGCGTCGGACCCATGTGACCCAAAATCTTCACTTTTTCACCTTCAACCTCCGTGTTTACGCCTCAAGACACGTCTAACCTTCATACTTCTACGCCTTTGGGCTCTGGAGACACCCTAGTCCTGCATCCATATGAAAACAACAAGCAAGCGCATAACACCGCAAACTACGGGTGCTCAGGAAAACCGAGTATAAAATGCTAAAATAAGGTCGAGTTTACGGAAAACCGACAGTCACTCGCCGTACAATAAAACCTCATTTAATACTCAAAATAGGGTCTAAACTCACCCGAAACATGCCGGAAATGTGATAATCTTGGGCTGAACTATACAGAAATGTACTGTAAAGTTGGTTCCTATCACTTATTGTTATCGAACCATGCCGTTCGGCCTCAAAAACGCTGGAGCGACCTACCAAAGAGATGTCAATAAAATATTTAAAGATCAGATAAGGAAGTGTATGGAAGTATATGTGGATGACCTGCTGATCAAAAGTAAGTCCCTGGATCAGTACCTGGAAGATGTAAGAGAGGTTTTTGAAGTACTTAAGGCCTCGCAGATGAAGCTCAATCCCAAAAAATGTACCTTCGGAGTCCGAACCGGAAAGTTTTTAGGATACATGATATCACAAGATGGTATCAAGGCCAATCCAGACAAAGTAGACGCGTTAAGAACAATGCCGACGCCAAGAAGCCTCAAAGAAGTACAGAGATCAACAGGAAGGATGGCTGCACTTGGACATTTCCTGTCGAAATCAGCACATCAAGCTGTCCCCTTTTTCAAGATTCTAAAGCAAGCTAACCCGTTCACATGGGATGAGAATTGCCAGCAAGCCTTTGAAGACCTAAAAGCGTATTTGGCCGAACTGCCCACATTAACATCACCACAACCGGGGGATACCCTATTCATATACCTGGCCGCGTGCGGCGAGGCCATCAGTGCAGTCCTCGTCAATGAGCAGAATAATACTCAAAAACCAATCTTCTATGTTAGCAAGGCACTTCGCGGCCTAGAGGTCAGATATTATGACGCCGAAAGGATAGCCATATCTCTAGTACATGCCTCCTGAAAGTTGAGACCTTACTTTCAAGCACATCCAATCGTTGAGATTACCGACCAACCCCTTCGGCAGATCCTATCCCGACCATAGACATCCGGACGCTTGGCAAAATGGGTAGTGGAATTGGCCGAGTATGATCTTGACTTCCGCCCCCGAATGGCTGTCAAAGCACAAGCGCTGGCAGATTTTCTCGCCGAGGAAACAGCCATCATTATTGAGCAAAGCCAGTCAAGACGAGAGGATGAATCTTGGACATTGTACGTTGATGGGGCCTCTAAAAGATGGAGCGGGTGCGGGCCATCTGCTCATCAGCCCAAAAGGTGAATAATTCCCCTACGCACTTCGGTTTGGATTCTCGGCCACCAACAATTGTTAGGAACATTTTATTATGTTTTGATGATGGCCATACTAGCTGTTATAGCAAGCCTGAAATAAGTTAGAACTCTCTGTATAAGTCTTTACTTAGAGTCTGACATGTTGTATAAGTTGAGTCAGGAAAGTATTGTACTAGTTGGTAGGACGGCAAAGCAAAAACAGATATTCGGCAAAGTGAATCCAGCAAAGCACCAGCAGAGAAGTAATGAAGACATTATGGACTGACTTATAACCAAGGAAGTCTGTGATGACCTTGGATAAGTCTAAGTTATGTTTTTAAGTGATGAAACTCAATGTTCAAATATGGTGTACACTGGTCTCACCCAAATCAAGGATCAGTGAAGTACAAAGACTCTCCTAATACTAGAACAAAGAAGGAAGCAAAGAATCGGTGAGTAGAGTAGACCGACCTTCGGCAAAGTGAAAACAAAGCAATGAAGAAAGAACTAACGGCTAAGTCGGAAGGCTCACTCGACCGTTCTAAAAGCGGCGAAGTAACACTTACGGATCGATTTGATATATGTTGAAGATCTGAGAATATCATGCATTAAATGCACAATAAATAGAGGATCAATCGAGGACGGATTTTCTGCTATACGTTTGAAAAAAGAATCCGATCACTGAAATCAAGGAGAATACAATTAAGGGGGAATCAAGAATAAAATCAAGGATTATTCCCTCATTAATATAGCCAACGGACGGAATTTCAAAACCAAAGTTACTCAAGGCTATAAATAGAAGGCATTGACAGAAAAACAAACAACGATTGAAAAAGAAAAAACATCAAGCAGAAACTCTGTCAATTTGAAAAGCTCTCTCTCTGAACTTACAAAGATACATCTAGTGATCAACTCAAATATCAGAACTACAAAGTCATACTCAGAACTGAGATTGATCAAGCAAGTGTGTGAATCACATTCACATCAAATCAAGCAAGCGAATCGAGAGGCAATCGAGAAGGAGTTGAATCTGTGATAGCCGTTGAAGGATCTTGATCTTAAGGAGCGACAAAGGGAAGATCAATCATCAAGTCGCTGCGATCAAGGAGTGATAGTCTTGTAGATTGTGAAGCTTGGGAAGCCAAGGACAATCATACTATTGTATCAGTGAAAACAATAGTGAATTCCTCCAATCATCACAGGAGAAGAGTGGACTAAGGGATTACACCACCCTGAACCACTATAAGCCTTGTGTCAATTTAATTTCTGCAATTTACTTTACAGCATTCATTTAATTTTCATACATCAAAATTTACATCTGTGACTGTCTAAACAGATTTGAAAACAATATAGTAAGATGGGACTTATCTGATGCCCAAAAGCTTTTAAACACAAGAAAAGTTTTTGAAACTCCACTATAGTCATTCACCCCCCCCCCCCTCTGACTATAGTTTCACCCTTCTCTGGGATCAACAATTGGTATCGGAGCAGTGTTCCTAGTATCGAACACATGCTCGGATCTAATTTACAGTTATAAGGAGATCACATATTTTCAAAGTAGTTTTCAAATCTGAGTTTTTACATACACTTGCATTTATATCTTCAATTTCACTGATGGATTCCTCAACCTTTTTGTCAAAAGTACATGTGTTTAATGTTAACAATTTTGATGAATATAAAATAAGAATGCTATCTCATCTTGCAGCAAATCATGAAGAGATGCTGGATGTAATCAATGATGGACCAATCAAAATCACTACGGTGGTAAGCATATGAGCAGATCAAGGAAAGGAAATTGACAAACCTAAAAAGGATTGGACCAAAGATGACAAGAGAAGAGCAAATCTGGACTTTGTTGCAAAAGACATGATCTTGAAGACCCTGAGACAGACAACATGTTCATGAGAATCAAAGACGCAAAACAACAAAAGGAGATGTGGGACAAGCTATCATTGATAAATGAAGGATCTCAAGCGATTAAGAAAACAAATTATCATTTGCAAAGCAGAAATTTGAGAACTTTAAAATGAAGGTGGTGAATCCATTGATCAAATAGACAACAGAGATTCTCAAGCATCATCGTTGAATTACAACAGCTTGGACACACATATCCCCAGAAAGAAGTATGCTTGAAGATCTTGAGAGGACTACCTGAAAGATGGAAGATCATAACATCAGTAATCAAAGGAACAACAAATCTTGGAAGCACTGACACTCTGACACTGATGTCCCAATTAAAAGCTCATGAATTCGAATTGAGCGGCGAAGATGGTGCTCCGGCAGAGACACACAAAATCACTGCATTAGCCGCATCCCAAAGAAAGTAACTTTGCGAATGCATCGAAGAAGAGACACATGAACTAAAAGAGAACGGGTAGCTTTATTAGTTAAACGCTTTGTGAGTTTAAAAAAAACCATTCAAAGGAAATTCTTACGTCAAACAAAAAGTCAAGCTCAAACGAGAGACATGAAGAAGAAAGATGAAGAATACGGATGCTTCAATTGCAACAAGAAAGGTCACTTCAAGGCTGATTGTCACGAAGAGAATGACAAAGATGATGAAAAGAAGAAATATAGAGCATCCGAAAGAAAAAGAGCAAGAAGGCACTTAAAGCGAGAATCCAAAGGTGAAAAGCATGAAGAATCATCGATAATGACTCGGACGATAGTGATGAAGAAGACATTTCGAGAAAATGAAAAGGCATGCCTATGCCTCATGACCAAAGAATTGGATGAAGATAAAAGTGATAGCTCAGACACTGAGGGAACAAGCCTATGTTTAACGGCTAAAGAATCAGATGAAACTGAGGTAACATCTAGTTCTCGTTCTTCATCTAATGCATCCACATCTAACACTGCACAATCCTCTAGTCTCCCATTAGATACAACAGACCTAGTCCAAAATCTCATGACTAAATTTGATGAAATTGAAAAGAATCATGAAATTCTGGAAAAGGAATGCAAGGATCTAAGAAAAGAGAATAAGAGGTTAAAGAAAGAAGCTGGATAAAGCAAAGTTGAATTAACTAGTAAGGAGGCCTACTTAAATGATCAACAAAAGCGGATGATCATACATCCATTACTAACGGATCGATTAAGAAAATCTCCTCACCAAAGTGAAGGTATCCATTGCACCACTAAAAGCACCGACTTACAAACCCTCAAAAGGTTTGGATCGAGATCTGGTCTTGGCTACAACGATCGAGATGAAAGTAGGAATAATGGTCAACACCATTCTAAATTCGAGAACCACTAGTGGACCAAAATTTAGAAAGGGACAGACCATGATTCCAACAGTCATCTGTTCGGTGAAGTCAAAACCGATTGTAGTGAAACGACAAATCAAATCCTCATTCCAGTCAATCAAGAACAACGACCATCCCGAAAGGTAAAGCGGACTTTACCCCTCGAGAGGATGATTGGAATGTTGCACCTCCAAAATAAAGAGAAACCATTTCACAAAATGCATCATATGTTTAAGAAAAACCAATATGTTCCTAGACACATGAAGCAAGAAAGGTTTCCTCATGCATATTGGAAAGTGAAGAAGGATGTAAATGCACCAAAAGGTGGAGAAAAATATCGAATACCTTCATTAAAATACTAGGAGCTATTCTCGCCATGCCTACACATATGAAGTTGATGACTTCAATTATCCAAAAGAAGACCTTTTGGATGCACCCTTGGTATGGGAGGCATGATTGCTAATGGTATGGACCCAAGCAGTGTTGGGTACCTAAACTTAATTAATCTGTTTTGTAGGATGTCCGGTACATAGGCAAGTGGATGTTCCGGACACACGACAGAAACAAGAAATGGCTCACCGATTTCAAAGCTTTTGATGGACCCAAAGTCACATTTGGAGGTAAAGAAAACCTGTCAAGATTAAGGGGAAGGCACAATACTCAAGAACAATCTAAAGATTCAAAATGTGGCATATGTCAAGGGACTTAACTTCAATCGATGAGCATCGGTCAATTACAGTGACAAAGGCTACAATGTGCACTTCAACAAAGAAGGATGCAAAGTGATTCACGCAGTCAAACCAACACAGTTGTTCTTGCGGTAGAAGACAAGACAACATGTATGTGGTGGATGGAAACAGACCAAGCGAAAACATGTCTACTTGTCAAAAATAAACAATCAACAAAATTTGGATTTGGCAATGAAGATTAAATCACCTAAATTTCAAGACCATCAACAAACTATCAAGGAGCAAGTTAGTTGAAGGCCTGCCAGAGATCACATTCAAGAAAGAAAGTCTATGTGATGCTTGTCAGAAAGGAAAACAAATAAAAAGTTCATTCAAGTCAAAGCCTCATCAATCAACAACAAGAGTTCTACATCTATTACACATGGACCTGTTTGGACTAGTCACACCAGTAAGTGTGAGTGGTAAGAAATATACTCTTGTAGTGGTGGATGACTTCTCAAAGTTCACCTGGACCATTTTCATGAACAAGAAGAAAGAAACACTCAAGAAGCTGCCAGATTTGCTGAGAAGACTCCAGAATGAAAAAGAGCTAAAGATTATCAAGATCAGATCAGATAGAGGCACTGAATTTCTAAATGAAATTATCAGAACTTATTGTGAAGAAAATGGAGTGTTACGTCAACTATCTGCAGCAGGAACTCCACAACAAAATGGTGTAGCAGAAAGAAGAAACAGAACCATCAAGGAAGCAGTCAGGACAATGATAGCAGAAGCATGCTTACCAAAGAGATTCTGGGCTGAAGCAGCTAACACAGCATGCCATACACAAAACAGATCAATCATCAACAAACATCATGGAAAGACTCCATATGAAATATGGAATGGTAGAAAACCTAATATGTCATATTTTCATATGTTTGGATCAAAATGTTTTGTCTTAAACAGGAATCAGCTGCATACCTTTGATGAGAAGGTGATGAAGCAATCTTCATGGGATACTCGGACACCAAACAAAGCATTTAGAGTACTCAATAAAAGAACCTTGGTGATTGAAGAATCAATACATGTAGTTTTGATGAACCAAATACAAATGGTGAAGATCTTCAAGATCAAGAAGAAAAGCGACACAAAGGGAAATCTATACAAATGCAACCATACCATTACCATCCTAAATCATCATTTTGAAAATCAAGAAGAACCACTTACCAACACAACGGATGAAACACACGAAGTTGAAGTTCATGCTCGGCATGAAGGTATGGAAGCACCAAGTGAAGAACAACTTCAACCAGATCTAAATTGGCTAAGAGACCATCTGAAGAACAAGTCATTGGAGATATTCACACAGAGTCGAACCAGGAAGACAAGCTGGAGCACATGCTAACTTGCTTTCTATCACAAGTGGAACCCAAGACCATAGATGATGCAATCCAAGATGCAGATTGGATCACAACCATGCAAGAAGAACTAAATGAATTTGAAAGAAATGAAATGCAGGAACTTGTTGATGACCTAAAATAGCCAACATCATAGGTGCAAAATGGGTATTCGAGAACAAGATGGATGAGCAAGGAATGTTGTCGAGAAACAAAGCAAGGCAAGTTGCAAAAGGCTATTCCCAAGTGAAGGAATAGATTATGATGAAACATTTGCACCAAAGAGCAAGATTGGAAGCAATCGGACTCTTTCTAGCATTTCTTTGCACACAAAGACTTCAAAGTCTATCAAATGGATGTAAAGAGTGCATTCTAAATGGACTTTTGGAAGAAGAAGTTTATGAAGAACAACCTCATGGATTTCAAATTAAAGGAAAATAAGACAAAGTATACAAACTCAAGAAGGCCCTCTATGGCCTCAAACAGGCACTAGAGCACAGTATGAAACACTATCACAATTTCGATCAAGAATGGATTCAACAAAGGAACTATTGACAAGACTCTATTCAAACTAGAGGAAGGAGCAAGCACTTTGCTAGTACAAATCTATGTTGATGATATAATCTTTGGATCCGAAGATGAAAAGGCATGTGAGAAATTTGCAAACTGATGAAGAGCAAATTTGGATGAGCATGATGGGAGAATTAAACTACTTCCTTGGCCTTCAAGTAAAGCAAATGAAGAATGGCATCTTCATTAGTCAAGCCAAGTATACAAGAGACTTGATACACAAATATGGGATGGATACAAGTGGCACAATGAGACACACCAATGTGTGCGAGTCAAACTTGGAAAAGATGAAGGAGGAAAAGATGTTGATCGAGAAAATGTATAGAGGAATTATTGGATCATTATTGTACTTAATCGCAAAGTGACTGACATAGCATTTGCGGTAGGAGTGTGTGCAAGATTTCAAGCTCAACCAAAAGAATCACATCTTCTAGCGACTAAAGGATAATCAAATACTTGAAAAACACTATAAATGCCGGCATTTGGTATCCAAAAGATGGAGGATTTAAATTAATATCATATTCGGACTCGACTATCTTTGGATGCAAAATAGATAGAAAAAGCACCTCTAGAACATGCCAAATGCTAGGAACCGGACTAGTTTCTTGGTTCAAGAAAAAGAAAAACTCCATATCTACATCAACAATGAAGCGAGAATATATAGCGGCGGTAGTTGTTGTGCACAAATACTTTGGATAAGACAACGACTAAGGGATTATGGAGTGGAAGAAAACAATTCCAATCATGTGTGATAACACAAGTGCAATATCTATTACGAGAAAATCCAAAGATGTGCATTCAAGAACAAAGCATATTGATGTGAGGCATCATTTTATCGAGAGACCTTGTTGAAAAGGGAGATGTCATCCTAAAACACATACCCACTAAAGATCAATTGGCTGACATCTTCACTAAACCACTCAGTTATGAAAGATTCAGTAAGCTAAGAACTGAGTTAGGGATGATTGAAATTGAATAAGTATCAAATAGCGGCTAACTGGAGTAATCGGCTAAGTGACTTCATTAATCGGTACAACCTTTGCCATTCTGAGGAGATGTAGCGGGTAAGGCAATGGTATCCAGTGAAGATAACTTAAGCGATTGTTAGGAGCAGATTAAATGGAGCAACTTCGATGAAGAACTCATTGGATCGGCTAAGTGATCGGCCAGGCACTTCACCGAAATAAAGACTTAGATAAATTAAAAGTGTGAACAAAATCAATTCTGATTACACGTGGAGAATAATGAAATTATGGATGATTATTGCAGTACACCGCGTGGCGATCAACTCATGATCATGGAGGTAATTATATTATTTTTCAAATTATAAACTCCTCGATTCCCGGGCTCTATCATTACTTACCTCAAACCACTCCCCCATTCCACTCGAATATCATGATTTGCATACACAAAATCACGCCATTATGTCACAAAATCCTTCCATATTCAAACCACGTTCACACTACCCAAATCAAACTATATAAACAGACTTAGAGATTATTCAGAATTCTTTACGCTCTCTTGCAAATTACAAACCCAATCTCTGATTTTCCCTAAACAAACTTGAAGAACTCCTTCCTAAACATCTATCTATTATCAATGGCTTCATCTTCCACAATTTCTCCCCCTGAAAAATACTATGAAAAATCAATCATCACTGGTTCGTTTTCAAACCTGAACACTATCTATCGTTTGTGATAATGATGCAAAAGCTCAACGCTTGGTTGATTGTTGTTCAAATTTGGGTGATGACTTTTCTAAATCCCCAATTACGGAATCTGCTATGAAAACTCGATCGCGTTCGGAAAAATGCCAAGTTTGTGCCGGTATAAAGAAAAGCGAGGTCGATTGCATAAAAGTTCAATTTTTGGGAAAAAGATAGTCATAACGCCTGGACTTCTCAATAGGTTCCTACAATTACCAATGATAGGCCCACACAATGTCAAGTTTGTACAGATTGACATCACAAAATTCTGGGCTAAGATAGCCAAAAATCCGAGGAAAAAACGACAAAACATACAATCTACGGATCAACACTCAAACCTCCGTTTGCGAGTTTGCACCAGTCATCACCAAGAATATCGAAGCGCGAAAAGGATCCATGGAAAACTTGGCGAGGTTGGATCAGATTGATGGCCATCATCTACGAACGCATCAAATTCGATTGGGCAACTTTTGTATTCAATAGACTAAAGGATCGAGATACAAAGGAATTTGACCTTTCAATTACGGCACCAAACAAGGGTTTGCGAAAGAAGGTGATTTACGGGAAAAGAAATCATCACGGATTCCTCTTCAACACTGTTCAACGCATTGAGCGTGAAACCCATAAATCTGCGAGTCCCACACAAGTCAAAGACGATGTTCACTTACATCAAGGCTTCCATGAAGCCCAAACCCATAGGCTGGGAGCAAAAAAGCGACTGAAGCGTGAGATCGAGAGTGGGGCGAAGAACCGGATCCCAGGCGATGCATGAAAACATCTCTCCGCTGGAACCAAACAACTTAATTGACTCTGTGACAATCGGTGATGACACGAAGCGAAGAAGAAAAGCAACAAGAGGAAATCACCTACCTGGAGGAAGGTGAAGAAGGATATAGAATCACTTCATCTGAAGAGGAGGAGATACATGAGGAAGAGGATGAGTCAGAGGATGAACGATCAGAAGGAGGAAATCTTGAAGCAATTCAAGAAGATTTGGGGATTTCTGATGATGAACTGACTCTCCAAGAAGTGCTTTTCAAAAGCACAGGCAAAGTTGACAACCAGCTAAGTGAGCCAGCTGATAAAGCTCACTCAGCCGAACTTGTCCACTCCCCCACAATTGCACAAGGGGGAACAGTGGTAGATGAAGCAGTCCACACTCAACAAGAACTGATGGAAGAAAAAGAAGAAGAAGCACAAAATGGGGATGAAGAGGATGTCCATGTGGCACCAGAAGAAATTGATCCAGAGAGAGTCTTCAATCTGGACATTCAACCCCTCATTGTGGACATGGAAAGGCAATATTACAGCAGGCAAAACCTGAAGAATGCCTTAAGGAGTGAAGCAACCTCCTTCAATCACAAGATTGAGGCTCTCATCATCCATATCAAGATCCAAGATGAGGTCATGGAGAGACAAGGAAATTTACTTTGCAACTTACAGCAACTAATCCCTCATCATGTCCAAACCAATCTTGAGTTCCTTGTTTGAAACAAGCGACAATAATCTCAAACCATTTGTGGACACTCTAAATGCTCACACTCAACAAATTCAGCATCTGGATGAGATAATGGAGCATTCTGGCAAGCGGTGGACTTTCTAATCAAAGTTGGTGAGGCCAACAACAAAATCTTGGAGAAAAGTATGGCCCTCTCCACTGAGTGCAAGCGACAATTGCGGACCTTGAAGCACGTTTTGATGCTGCCACAAAGGGGGCAGGAAACTCAAAGCTTGAGAGCTCCAGTGGAAAGGAAAAGGGCAGCAAAGGCAAGGACAGCAAAGGCAAAGCATCAGGTTTGAAGAAATGAAGAAGTAAACCAGATTACTGTTGCTTAATTCAATTAATTTTATCATTTTCCTTTGTCGTTTAAATAAAAGATGCAATATCTTATTGCACCGAGATGGATGAATAAAATTGTTGAGTTTTTCTTGATTGTTTATTATGAAAATTTTTGATTACTTATGTTCAAAGCTTATGAGGTTTTGGCATCATCAAAAGGAAATTTTTTAGGAACATTTTATTATGTTTTGATGATGGCCATACTAGTTTGTTATAGCAAGCTGAAATAAGTTAGAACTCTCTGTATAAGTCTTTACTTAGAGTCCGACATGTTGTATAAGTTGAGTCGGACAAGTATTGTACTAGTTGGTTGGACGGCAAAGCAAAAGCAGATATTCGGCAAAGTGAAGCCAACCAAAGCACCAAAGCAGAGAAGTAATGAAGACATTATGGATGACTTATAACCAAGGAAGTGCAGCGATGACCTTGGATAAGTCTAAGTTATGTTTTTAAGTGATGAAACTCAATGTTCAAATATGGTGTACACTGGTCTCACCCAAATCAAGGATCAGTGAAGTACAAAGACTCTCCTAATACTAGAACAAAGAAGGAAACAGTGAATCGGCTGAGTAGACTGACCTTCGGCAAAGTGAAAACAAAACTGCGAAGAAAGAACTAACGGCTAAGTCAGAAGGCTCACTCGACCGTTCTAAAAACGGCGAAGTAACCCTTACCAGATCAGATTTGATATATGTTGAAGATACAGAAGATCATGCATTAAATGCACAATAAATAGAGGATCAATCAAGGGCCGGATTTTCTCGCTATACGTTTGAAGAAAGAATCCGATCAACTTTGAAATCAAGGAGAATACAATTAAGGGGAATCAAGAATAAAATCAAGGATTATTCCCTCATTAATATAATAGCGGACGGAACTTCAAAACCAAAGTTACTCAAGGCTATAAATAGAAGGCATTGACAGAAAAACAAACAACGATTGAAAAAGAAAAAACATCAAGCAGAAACTCTGTCAATTTGAAAAGCTCTCTCTCTCTGAACTTACAAGGATACATCTAGTGATCAACTCAACTATCAGAACTACAAAGTCATACTCAGAACTGAGATTGATCAAGCAAGTGTGTGAATCACATTCACATCAAACTGAAGCAACTGAATCAGAGGCAATCTGAGAAGGAGTTGAATTTGTGATAGCTGTTGAAGGATCTTGATCTTAAGGAGAAGCAAAGGGAAGACTGAATCACTGAAGCTGTTGCAGTCAAGGAGTGATAATCTTGTAGATTGTGAAGCTTGGGAAGCCAAGGACAATCATACTATTGTATCAGTGAAAACAATAGTGAATTCCTCCAATCATCACAGGAGAAGAGTGGACTAAGGGATTACACCACCCTGAACCACTATAAGCCTTGTGTCAATTTAATTTCTGCAATTTACTTTATAGCATTCATTTAATATGCATACATCAAAATTTACATCTGTGACTGTCTAAACAGATTTGAAAACAATATAGTAAGAAGGGACTTATCCACTGCCCAAAAGCTTTTAAACACAAGAAAAGTTTTTGAAACTCCACTATAGTCATTCACCCCCCCCCCCCTCTGACTATAGTTTCACCCTTCTCTGGGATCAACAACAATGAAGCCGAATTTGAAGCACTGATCGCTAGACTCCGCCTGGCAGCTAAGTTGGGAGCAAAGAATTTACATGTGTATAGCGATTCCCAGTTAATAGTCAATCACGTGAAAGGAGAATACGAGGCCAAGGAAGAGCCCATGAAAAAATACCTAGCCATGGCCAACGCTCAGCTTAAAGCATTCAACACTGTCCTTATCGAGCAAGTACCCCGATCTCAGAATCGGCGAGCCGGCGCCCTTTCAAAGATAGCATCCACTTTCACACCTAGCAAGAAAGTACTGGTAGAATTACTGCAGGAAAGAAGCTATGATGCCCAGGAAGTTCAACCCATCACTCAAAAGGATACCTGGATGGACCCCATAGTATCCTATCTCCTGGATGCCGTACTTCCAAGTGATAAAATTTTAGCAAGAAAAATGAAGTTTCGAGCAGCGAGGTACGCGCTTTTCGACAACATACTTTATAGGAAATCCTTCGTCGCCCTATGGCTCAGATGTGTAACAGAGGATGAAGGGAACTACTTGCTCCACGAAATTCACTTAGGAATCTGTGGAAACCATCCGGGGGCTCGAACACTAGCATGCAAATGCAGGCTATTCGGCTACTATTGGCCGACCATGCAACAAGATGCCGAAGACCTCATCCGTGAATGTAAATCATGTCAAGTACATAGCAACGTACCTCATCCAGCCTCACAACAAATGACACCCCTAGTCGTGGCCTGGCCGTTCGATCAATGGGGAGTCGACCTGGTCAGACCCTTACCCCGGGCTCCGGGTAATTTCAAGTTCCTCGTAGTAGCTATGGATTACTTCACTAAGTGGGTGGAAGCTGAACCCCTCACCACAATTATAGCAAAAGTTATTCAGAAATTCATCTGGAAGAATGTTGTGTGTAGATATGGAATCTCCAAGGCTCTTATATCAGACAACGGAACACAGTTTGATGATAAGAGTGTCTGATCCTGGTGCGCAGAGTTAGGAATTTCACAGCATTTTACCTCTGTAGGCTATCCGCAGGCTAACGGGCAAGTCGAACAAATGAACAGATAGATCAAATTCGGTCTAAAGAAAAGGCTTGAAGAAGAAGGAGAGAGTTGGGTAGATCACCTGCCGAACATTTTGTGGGCCTACCGAACAACCCCGAACTCCGCAACAGGAGAAACACCTTTCTCCCTGACATATGGAAGCGAGTCTGTTATTCTTGCTGAGATCGGACTGCCGTCGCCACGGCTCGTGCTTCAGAACAGAACGGATATGGAAGCAGAAATCAGACATGCAAAGGACGACCTAGAGGAAAATAGGGAAATAGCATTCATTCAAATGGCAAGGTATAAGCAAAGAATCTCTCAATATTACGACAGCAAAGTAAAGCACTCGTACTTTAAAAAGGGAGATCTGGTCCACCGAAAGAACGCAGTTAGTAGACAAGGTCCTGAAGGCAAGCTAGACCCAAGCCCGGGAGGGACCATACAAGGTGGTAAAGGTACATGGAAAGGTGCTTATCAATTAGCGATTCTCGGGAGAACCATCC